>JAGPOW010001296.1:122325837-122349551 GCA_030014935.1 Caiman crocodilus
TCCTTGCAGCCTGACCCAAATCGCTTCCACCTGGTCCTCAGTCACCCCCAAGTTGACGCTCGATGCAGAGAAACGCTCTTTGACATAGAGCGCAACCCCACCACCTCTTTTCCCCATCCCGTCCTTCCTGAAAAGGGCATAGCCATCGATGCCTATGGCCCAATCATGGGTCAGGTCCCACCAGGTTTCTGTGAGCCCAACCAAATCTAGGTCCTCCACAGTCACCAGGAGAGCCAGCTCCTCCTGCTGACCTCCCATGCTGCGAGCATTTGTATAGAGGCATTTGAGGCAACCCACTGCCACCTCCCCCGCTCCACATGTTTCCCCCAAGCTACAACCATCTTTGCTCGCCCTACTTACCTAGATCAGCGACATAACCCAGTGCTTAACGTTTTTGACTGGCTGTCTTGAAATGGTTCCTTGCTTAACATGTAGAACTTTTTAGCTCCCTGGTCCGAGGTGATGCCTCCCCATGTACTGTGTACGGGGGCTGAGGACTTAACACAGGGATATGATTCTACTCCAGGGACTGTGTGCATAAAAAGTAGGTGTTGTATCCCAGCTTGTAGGCAACTAAGCCTTTTTTTAGATCTTTTGTTAATTTATTTCAGGTGACAATGCATTAGATGTAAGGATTCCTAAATAAAAACAAAAACAAGTGTGAGGTTCTAGTAAAATCTTCAAACAGTGGATCCTGGGGTTGGGTGGTTGCATGGTGTTGCCTTCCTATGTTTCTAGCAGCAGTATCACATTAAAGAAGAATAAAAATATGTTCCTATCCATCAGTATTGGGTGCATCTACACAAGACATTTACTCTTGAGTTGACCAATTACCTCCACAGTAAAGCATCACCATTTACACATGTGGTATTATTAGGACAGAGTAAACTCATTAACTCTGTCATAAGCTACTACTGGCAGATACAAGTACTATCCTATGGTAGAGTTATTTACTCTGCTACAATCCATGTGTAGACACTGACGGGGCTAGCTGGGGCACGAGGGTGCTTCAATGTAGGGGCTGCCTGCCAGCTAGCTCTGCACTGAAGCAAATTCATGCCCCAGCCAGCCCTGCTGCAGCATGCTGAGCCAAGTCAGAGCAGCTCTGGGATGGCAGGCTGACCCCTGGAGATCTCTGTCAGCTGTGGCTATACCATCCTGTCTTAACTTCCTGCATTCTCAGCTGCACAAGTAAATGCAGCACCCAGGAGCCATGAACTGTGGTGCGAACTGCACTGGAATTTATTCAGCTGTGTTAATTTCATATGTAGATACATCCTGAGAATGGAAAATTTCATCCTAAAGGCTAACATTTTTCAGGATGGAAATACTAAAAAACAGCACACATGCATTTCTAACTAACTGAATATCTTTACATACAGTGATATCTTATTACATCGAGGCACTATTCCACATAGTGAACTAGTGAATGCCCAGCGACGTTTCAGTATTAGAAGCAAAAATAATTTTAGACATGCTTTTACAAACTATGTAAAGAAAGTCTGATGTAAACACTTTGAACTGAAAATATGAATCCCTAGGGACATGTTTAAATAGCAGACACCGGTAGACCTTCAACTATAGGTGGAACCAATTGCACCATCTGACACAAAATCTAACTAGCACTTATCATTAGACCTCAATGTGACAAATAATTTTAAAGGTTCTTGTTTGTTGCTAAAATACAATTTGCCATTTCAAAGTAAAACCTTTCTGAGTTAGTTCCTCTTTGTAATGTTTGCATGTAGCTTTCATTTGACCTAAAAGAACATTCCAGGCCTTCATCCAGAGAACTGATAATTCCCAGGGCAAGGGCAGGAAACAGAAGATGGAGGAGGGATGGGGAGCCCAGAGATCCCAGCCATCACAGCAGCAGGAACAATGGAAGGAGTAGAGGCCAGGGGGAATCTCATCAGTTGTGTGTTAACCCCTTGTGGGGTGGGTATGGCTTGTGGGCTGTCAGTTGGAAAGCACTGAATTAGCATACAGTTTTATCTCATTGTAAATCCCATTGTGAATCAGCCTGTAGGGGACACTAGTACACTCAAATTCGGTACACTTAATGATGCATAACAGAAGGCTCACTACTCATGTCCAGTGGTTAAATGGATTTGAGCTATCCAGCACATCCAACATTATTAAATATATATATATATGTATATATATATTTCATACCTATATATATATATATACACACACACACACACACACACACACACACGATCTTTGAAAATAGGATGAAAAAATAATGATAGGAGTGGATTATAATATTTTAGAGTGTTTGCAATTTATTCTGCTATTATCTATTGATTAGGTAACGTTAACTTACAGAATCCATTCAATGTATATAATAATATCCATAACTATTTAGCACTGATCTATCTGTTAGGAAATATAGTCTTCACATGCAGATTAAGAGACATCTAGCTAAATGCCTTTATTTAACATAAATGATTGCTTTTTCAAAAAAATGGTATGCTGTTCAAGAAAATATTTACTTTGATTCTTTATTTACCTTAACAGAAATAGTTCTAGGAACAATAAAATTGTTTTTATTTATTATCAATAAAGAAACTTTCCCTTTATTGTTTGGAAGGGTGTCTTTCATTAAGGTTAGCAGCAAAAAGAAGAGTGGCTCTTGTTGGAAATGGTAAAGAAAGGTAATCAGTTTTTCCTGGAGATCAATAAAAGGGCCTCCAGAACAAGAACTGCATATACCTAAGTCACTTTTAGTATTATTTAACTTGAGAGCAAGAAATGGTAAAATAGCATGAAAGACAAAAGATAGGATGATATGTGGTAATGAACTCAGTGTGAAAAAGGATGAAAAGTTGAAACAACAAAAATTTCTGCAGAATGGAAAATTCTCCTGCAAACATTAGTTTGGAAATATTGAAATGTTACATTTTGACTTTTTCAGTCACAACACAACATTTGATGTGGGCTGGGTGGGGAGTGATGCTCACTGAATGGTTGCAGTTTGGTAAACTGCATTTCAACAAATACTGAATTTTCCTGCTGTCTTGTGGGAATTGTAGTTCTGGCCCATATTCTCCCCGATGGGCCAGGCTCCTTCACCTGGCTAACTTTCCCACAATGCACCTAGGATCATGCTAATTCTATGATGCACACTGCAGAGGAAACACATTCTGGGAAACATACTCCAGAATGAAAGATAAAGCACTCCAGGGAGCCCAGCCCCATAAGGAAGTGCACCATAGGTAATTGCACATTAGTATTTTTGATTGGATTAACTCTAAATATTTCGGATTTAACACATGAAATATTCTGATTCAAATCGACTCAAGATAAAATATCCCATTGGCTTTTCCCAATAGATCATTTTTCAGCAATTGAATTTTTTTGGTAAATTTAAATCCCAATATTCTATCAGAATATTGGTATTAGTATTATGATGGCCCCTAATAGTCCCAGTTCAAATAAGGTCCCTATTGTGCTAAATCCTGAACAAACACATGGTAAGAGAAATTTTCTGCTTCAAAAAAAAAAAAAAATGCAGCCCAAAGGGGAAACAGAGTCAAAGAGAAATGTTGATGAAACAAGGCACATTGAGACGAAACTACTTGATGAAGGTCACACATAATGGGTCCACGGTAGAGATGGGACTAGGTGGCCTTCTGAGTTCTGATTTACAAGATCCCCTGATGGGGACTGGGGAGCAGGTGTGATTAAAGGTACAGAACAAGCAGAAAGCCAGAACATCTGTACCAGGCAGGAAGCGGAAAGGTTGTCTTGGTGGACTTAGTCTTTCTTTTTGAGACTGTTACTAAGGACTTTTTCTGAGATGGTGACAGTGATAGGGGCGAAGGTAATAAGAATAATAGGTAATTTGATTGGGAACGTGCAAGCCAGTGTAGGAATCACACGGGGTTGATTGGAGAAATCATTCAGAGCCAGTTGCCTGGTAAAAACATACCATTGAGAAAATTTAAATTCTAACTGCGAGAAATTAAAATACAAATTTTGAGTGACAATTAAACTACATTTAGCAATGTGAACCCTAAGAATAACACTACAGAAAACAAGGCAGGTATCATTTCCTAGCTAAGCAACTCTTAAGTTAGCATCTCCAGCTAGAAGTGGACCTTAATATATCATGAATTGTAAGGAAAATTAATTAATTTGGCATAAACACCTTTATATAGCATTAGCTGAAATCAGTGTATAATTAATCATTTAATTAGCATTTAAGAACGACCCCCCCACATGGCAGCTCAAACTTCCAAATATCAGAACTTCATAGCTAGCTAGCAACACTCCTCATAACTGGAGTCCATCTGGAGATGTCTGCATTTCTACAAATACTGAAAAATTTAAAAGACGCCAAGTGATTTTTGGAGCAACCAGAGAAACATGGGAAAATTGGGTCTGTTACAACAGTGAGCTTTACTCTGAGTACAAGAACAGAAGATCTCTCTCTAAAGTCTTTTATGCTTTACTTCAACTACTTGGCATTAATGAGCCGAGCAACTTTTAAAGAATGAGGTGACCCAGCATGCGATAGTCACGCAGTAATCCAGTAGTCAAATAACTGATAAATGATCCTATTTATTTTACATGTTGCTCTGCCTTTAAAATTATTTCAGGTTTTATTTTGTTTCTTTTTTTATAGTTAAATAACTGATGTGTTTTGTGCACTTTGTACGTAATAAATGAAGAGCAATGCATATTTGCCTCCAATAATACCTGTGATATCGCTCCACAATTTTTTCTCCCCACTTCCAATAATGCACCTTGAGCCCCAGGCAATGATATCATGTCATAAAAGTAGCATGAGACACACGGATTTCTAATGCAAAATGCATGTCTCCTTGTTTGGTGCCAATAACACTTCTGCTGCATGCCTTATGTAGAAGACATGAGGAGCCAGTGCTTTCAATACTAGAAAAACATATGACAAAATTATTCAGACATGGCATTTCTACTGTCAGAAGAGACATTATTACTGAAATAAGGAGGGGATTCTTGAAAAAAGGGGTATTTAAAAACGGGACAGTTTTATATAAAAATCAGAACATTCTGTACCAATGACCCTACATTGTATACACCCAAATACCAATCAATGACTATTCAGCCACAACAGCATTGAATTACCCTTTTAGAAAGAATATTTACATTGGCCAGTTTGAAGCATATTGGCAGATTTCAAATAAATTGGATGAGGCATATAAAAGCATAATTCTTTATATAAAAATATCAAACTGTCATGAAAGAGTTTTTGAACAACTATATAATATTCCCCCAGACATGATAATAAACATAACTGACAATATTTACAAATGATTTCCTTCTCACTTTTAAGATAGTTGGGGACCTAAATTATAATGAACTACAAGAAAATTAAAATAAGGAAAAAATCATTTCAATACATTTATTAACCTATTTTATTAATTGGTTCTGATGAATTAAAGTTTGCTAAAGAAAAACTGAATAGTATGTAGGGTGCAAATAAACATTTATAGTTTGGTAAGATCTCTTGTCTGCATAACAACTACATTTCTTTAAAATGTTTCCAATCTTGTTTGTGTTTGTATTTTTTAAACTATTGCAATCCAAAAATATCTAGCCTGGAATGGAAATAGCAACTGTTCTGTTTCCCTCTCCCTCCCTATTCTACCAGATACTGTTTTGTTTAAACTGGCTCCTAAACAGTACAGCACTGTACCATTAAAACCAAATCAAATAAAATTCATATTCCCACGGTGCAGTTAGTTTCCTTTATGCATAGCATCTCTATAGATTAAAATCTCAGAATCCCAAAATAGATTCTATTCTGCAGAGCAAAGTTCTCAGTGGGAGATGAGGGAGAGGGGTCAGTCCAGGAGTCAAAAACACAACAGACAGAAAACACACTTGTGATCCTCAGCTTCGGATATCATCAGAATGAAGAAATAAAAAAGCCAGAAACACATGGCATACAGAGAATACAGTATCACTTATTGCTTATAACCAAAGCAGCAATTAAACACCTTTCCTCATTTCCTAAAATGCCTGTCTTTTTCAAGAAGTCAGAGACACACACACACAAAGACAAATCCTTTCTGAGTAGCAACGAAAACTTAATAACCTACCATTTTCTTTGCACTCTTCTGGAGGTTTAGCCTTTTTCGCAAGTCGTGGATCCAGCCATGATGTTGTCTTTGTGTTATGGCTGAAAAGAAAAGAGATCACTCTGAGCAGACACATACTGAAAGGAATCAAGTTTATTCCTTAAGAAAAAAGGGTTAGTCCAAAATTGCAATCGATACACTTAATTTGCTTACTGGTTCTAAGTAGCCCTGAAGGAGGTGTAAGAGTAATTGTGCACGGCAGCTGTAAATTTGGCAACCTCAGCTCCCTGTCCTCAAAGCAGCTATTTTTATTAAAATCAACCAGAATGTTGCCAAGTTAACCTCATTGAAAATGCAGAACTCATCCAGAGCAAAAGGAATTTATTACAAATACAGTGGTCTCCCGTTGAATGAGTGCAGTCGACAGGATTCTGTACCATCCCTAGAATTTTCAGTTAGGATTATTTTCTTCTTAAACAGGTCCTTTTCATAAATACGTGTTTGCTACTTCTTAACAGTCATGCTGAAGAGGCAGAGCAGAAGCGGTGCAAATTACAGTGTGATCCTGTGAAGTCTACATTTCCGAACCCAGTGATTAATGATACTTTGTTTAACAAACCGTTATCTATTCCATATCTAATTCTTCTACCAAGATAAGATAGATATTACACAGGCTAAGTGAATCATACGGCTGTTTTGTTATACTCAGAATAAATCTTTCAGCAATCGGCAATGAACTAGCCTTGAATTGGTACAAACTGTTTTCCAGGACAGTATTTTTCTAAATGAATAGATACTTACAACAGCTAATCAGAGTTTAAATAGGTTTTTTTAAATGTATGCCTTTTCTACATCCATTTCAATTTGGGCCCAAATTTAAAAAACTGCCAAGAAAGGCAGGCTATAAAACAGGAAGGAGATGTGATCATCATTCCTAAATATTCTGAGGCACCTTTCTTCTAACAGTGACCTCCCCAATCCTCTCTAAGGAATGCTTTATTTATCTGACATCTTATAAGGTTGCTCATTTTGTGCAGTTTTATACAGTACCAAATTGTTCAGACTATTCTGAATACATCATTTTCTGTCTAATTTAAAAATGTACTTAAAAGTTTTGTTACAAATGCTTGTGTAAGGTCTACAAGGCCAGTTAGACAGACAAAAATGTATCAGGAAATATTCTATAATGCATTAATTATTCATATTGGTTCAGGTAGGCATGGTACTTTGGGTAGATGTGATAACTTTTATTAGATCAACTAAATATTGGTTCACACACATCATGAGGCTAGTCCAAGAGTGTGACTATTCCCCTTGGAACAAGGCAGTCCTGGGTTCTAGTCCTTTTACCCACTGTGTTCTTTGGTAGGTCACTTACCCACTCTGCCTTGATTTCCCCCATTTCTCCAATGGAAACAAGACTGTCTGCTTCACCTAACTATTCTGCTGATAGTCGATCTTCTACTTGTAAAAGGGGCATATTTGTATTAGGTACTAACATACTCAATTTTAAAAGATGATGGTTAATTTGGCTACTAAAATGCATATTTGGGTATTTAAATATGCTTTTTGACCCCTCTACTTCAAAAGAAAGCCCATGGAGGATAAAAAGTCAAAGTTATGGTTTTATTTATACAAAAATTAGTAACAATAAAATGAATTGAACACTAAGTCTTCTGCTCAAGACTGGCAGAAGCTGTAGTCCCTGGGTACTCTTCTGCAGGGCATTTCTTCATTATCATCAAGTGCTATGCCTCTCTCCAACTGAGCCCTGTTCCTAACGAGACTAGGTTCTGCACCTTCCTCCCCAACAACACCCTGCCCACAGAGAAATTTGCCATATGGAGATCTTGGACCATTTGTAGATGACACTTTTTAGCAGGTTTAAAATGGGTTAAATGCCTTTTGCACCACTTGAATGGCATTGCTGTTTGCACATTTGGCAGCATATTACACGTTAATTCCAGCTACCATAGTACATTTGGTGGCATAATACACCTTAAATGACTTTGTGATGCAGCAAATCAGTTTGGGGAGCTGCAATGTAAAACACCTCTGAGGACTTTTAGTTTCCTATCCTACAGCCGCGGAGGGAAGCACAGGGCTCCATGTGGCTCAGGAGCTGTGCAGACAGACCGTGCAGGCAGCCTGACAGCAGACTGGGAAGGCAGGTTCCACAAAAGGAATAAAGAAAAAAAGTGGCGAGCCTGATTCCCCGCTTTCCAACCTCCCACCTGCCTGCCTGAGCTGCACAGGGGCCTGGTGCTGCTTCCCTCTGCAGCTGTGGTGCCTCCCAGGACCACTCGAGCTGGGTGCCTGTGGGTGGGTGCTGCCACTGCTGTGGAGGGAAGCACCAGCTGTCCCCTGCCCCTCCCCCCATCCCACAGCTCAGGGACCGCTCTGCCCACCAGCAGCTTTCTCCTCCTTCCCTGCTGCTGGAGAGGAATTTAGATTCCAACATGGGTGTATATGACATGAAGGATTTACATCGCCCTAAATTGAAGTGGTGGTTTTTAAAAAAAACACCACTTCAGTTTAGGGAAAATTTAACCACAGTGTCATCTACAAATGCGCTTGACAGGCAAGAGAAGAAGCTTTACTGATAACTCAATTTTTCCTGCTATCTTCCAATAGCCAATCTTATGGTGTGATCATGAGACATATCCAAAATAGCTTAGGTAATGATAGCAATGTAGCACCAAATTCAGCACAGGCTGGCTCCTTCACTATATGCTCAGGTTGTTAGGCAGATTTTGTATTATGCAGCGAGTCCCACCAGATGTAGTGGCTAGGGACAGACATTCAAAAAGCCTAAGCCTCAATTGAACTGATTTGGAGGTGGATAGACATTCTCTTTTCATTCCAGAAATGGAGGCACATGCCTGCAGTGGCTCAGGATAGAAGCTAGGGGGTGCTAGACCAGCACTCTCTCCCTAATTCATAGATTTATAGATTCATAGATGCTAGGATTAGAAGGGACTTCAACAGATCATTGAGTCTGACCCCCTGCCTAGGCAGGAAAGAGTGCTGGGGTTAGATGACTCCAGACAGATGTCTATTCAGCCTTCTCTTAAAGACCCCCAAGGCAGTGGAGAGCACCACCTCCCTTGGAAACCCATTCCAAATTATGGCCACCCTTACTGTCAAAAAGTTTTTTCCTAATATCAAGTCTAAATCTGCTCTGTCAGTTTGTGGCCATTGTTTCTTGTTACCCCAAGTGGCACCCTGGTGAACAGAACATCTCCAATCCCTTGCTGTGTCTGCCCAATGAATTTGTAGGTGGCCACAATATCACTTCTCAGCCTTCTCTTGCAGAGGCTGAAGAGGCTCAGGTCCCTCAGTTTCTCCATATAGAACTTGTCCTGTAAGCCCCTAACCTTATGAGTGGCCCTTCCTCTGGACCCTCTCAAGTCTATCAACATCCTTCTTGAAGTATGGTGCCCAAAACTGGACGCAGTACTCCAACTGTGGTCTGAACAATGCTACATAGAGGGGAAGTGTCACCTCCTTGGTTCTATCTATCATGCATCTGGTTAGCTTTGCTGATGGTTTCATCACATGACGAATCATGTTCATCCTGGAGTCCACTATAACTCCAAGATCCCTTTCCAATTCTGTGCTGCTGAGAGGGTCACTTCCAAGACAGTAGGTGTGTTGGATATTTTTGTGCCCTAGGTGCAGCACTCTGCAGTTGTCTTTGATGTACTGCATCCTATTGTGTACTGCCCACTTTTCTAGTCTGTCCAGGTCTGCCTGCAATCATTCCCTACCCTCCGGAGTGTGAACTTCACCCCACAACTTAGTATCATCCACAAATGGACAGAGTATACTTCACACCCACATCCAGGTCACTGACGAAGATATTGAAGAGTACAGGTTCAAGGACTGAACCCTCAGGGACCCCACTACCCACATTCTTCCATGTCCATACCGACCCATCTACTACCACTCTCCTGGTGCGATCACTAAGCCAATTTGCCACCCACTGAACCATTTAAACATCTAAGTCACAGCCTCTTAATTAATTTATGAGAATGGGATGAGATACCATATTGAAGACCTTGCTAAAATCCAAAAAAACAACATCCTGTACTCCTGCGTCTAAGCATGTTGTGATCCTGTCACAAAATGAAACCATATTGGTCAGGCATGATCTACCTGCTATGAATCCATGCTGGTTTCCCTACTGTATTATTTTTCCCACTGGACTCCCACATATATGATCTTTCATAATCTTTTCAAAGACCCACGTGGCATTGGTCAGGCCACAGTTGGACTACTGTGTCCAGTTTTGGGTGCCGCATTTCAAGAGGGACATGGAAAATCTGGAGAGGGTTCAGAGGAGGGCCATTCACATGATTAGTGGATTCCATGGAAGACCCTACGAGGGGAGGTTGAGAGATCTGAATCTCTTCAGCCTTCACAAGAGATGGCTGAGGGGAGACCTTGTAGCCGCCTATAAGTTTATCAAGGGAGAACAAAAGGGAATTGGTGATGCGTTACTTACCAGAGAGCCCGAGGGAGTAATAGGAGTAATAGGTGCAAACTAGTGGAGAGTAGATTTAGGTTAGACATTAGGAAGAAATTTTTTACAGTAAGGGTGGCCAGAATCTGGAATGGGCTTCCAAGAGAGGTAGTACTATCCCTTCTGACTCTACAATCTATGAATATATGACCTTTCCAAAGATGGAGGTGAGACTGATTGGCCTATAATTACTTGGATCCTCCTTCCTCCCCTTCTTGAAAATAGGGAACACATTGGCCCTTTTCCAGTCCTCCGGGACCTGACCCAAGTGCTACGAGTGCTCAAACAGCCATGTCAGTGGTTCTGCTATGGCACCGGCCAATTTCTTCAGTACTCTCAAATGCAGCTCATCCAGGCCTGCTGACCTGAACACATCCAGTCTATCCAAGTGACTCTGTACCAAGTCAGCGTTGACAGTGCTGGTGTCCCTCTGATGCCCATCTAAGAACCCATTAGGAGACTTATCTTGAGCCCTGTCCAGGAACACTGAGGCAAAAAACTCATTGAATAGCTCAGCCTTGTCCTCCCTGTCTGTCACTAATTGTCCCTTCTTGTTCAGTAGGAGTCCTATGCTGCCCTCCACCTTCCTTTTACTCTCTGCATACCTACAAAAATAATTTTTGTTGTCTTTAATTTATGTTGCCAGCCTCAGCTGTGTAGCTGCTTTGGCCTTTCTAACTATTTCCCTGCAAGTGCGGGCCAAGTAGGTATACTTCTCCTTGGTAGCTTCCCCCTGCTTCCACCACCTATATGCCTTCTTTTTTGCCCTTAGGCTCCCCTGGATTTCCCTGTTTAGCCAAGGAAGTTTTTTGGCTCCTTTCCCCCTATCTCACAAATACTCTTACCCTGCAGTTATTGACTAGACTCCTAAACACACTGAAGTTAGCCTTCCTAAAGTCAAGCACATCCACCCTAGTAGTTATCTTACCCACCCTATGCCATAAGCTGAATTTGATTGATTAGTGGTCACTGTCCCAAGCTGATGATGAATCTGCAGCTCCCCTACCAGGTCCTCCTCCACAGCCAACACCAAGTCCAGTAAGGCATTCCCCATAGTGGGACCGTATACCTCCCGTGTTAGGTGAAGGTCCTGCATGCAGGTTAGGAACCTATGTGAATGATTAGATTTGGCTGACTGCTCCTCCTAGCAGATGTCAGGGTTTTCACCTAGGTATCCATGCCTCCCCTCCCCTTCCACAATGCTGAGCTGAGGGAGGGCATGGCCAGGCTCCTGGCAGGACTCTCTGATTAGGGAGGGGTTCCCTGCTCCAGCAGCTCAGCATGGAGTTGATAACACAGTGTTTCTCATCCCTAACTCAGTGTTTATCAGCCCATTAAGAAAACAAAAACTTCTCTCATTAGTTCAAGCTCTACTTAAACAACTTTTTCCAAGAAAGGAACAGAGGGACATTACCAGCTGCCTGTTGATTAGCTCCAAAAAGCCCTAAGCTGACACTGAACTGTTTGCCTTTGTCTTGTCTGCCACAGCACGGACTGTAACCATGTAGCATGTGGTTATGCTAGCTAATGCTGAGAGGTGTCTGTGTAAGGCAGTGGTGAGGGGGGAAATCCCCGCTTCAGCAGGGAGTGGTGAGGTGGGGAACACAAGGAAGATAGGCAGATGCTCTGTACATGCAGTCTCTGCTGGAGCTATAGCCATGGAGCAGAAGGGAGGGATCAGCCCAGTCAGCTCTCTGGAGCAGAGAACCCTACCCAGCCCAGAGAGCATGCTGAGATGCTTAGGGACTCTGATTTAACTTAAACCAGGAAGGGGTCTGGGACAGATATTGCATGAACTGGTTTTACCCAAATCAGTTAAGTCTGATACTACATTGAACCAGGTTTATCTCAAATAGGTTTCAGTCATTTAAAAACTGGTACACTTTATGTGTACTGCACATCTGTTCTGTTACAGGTTTAAACAAGTTTCTGATCGTTTAAACTGGTTTATGTGTAATGTCTGTCCCTAGTGAGTGAGTTCCATCTGCTGCAACAGGTCATCAGGAATTGACCAGGACTTTCCTAATGGGAAAGGTATTAGCATAGGGTTTTTCATTTTAAAAGGTGGATCTCAAAGCACTATTCAAAAGAAAATAATTATCATTATCCCTGCTTTATGGAGGTAAGACTGAAGCACAGCAGTGAAATGACTACCCAAGGTCACCCACTATGCTACATGACTTCAGAGTGGAGATAGATAAGAGCCTTCTATTACATACCTATATGATCATTTTAAATATAAACCTAAGCCAGTACTGACAGTAGATGCCTAACATGGGCCAAAGTCAGACACTTAAGAATGAAAACTAGGCCCTATAATACAATTAAAAATTGTGGACTAGTTGAATCCTATTATTTAAGGCTGCTGTTTAAGCAAAATGAAGCTTACAGTAAAATACTGTTCTGATATAAATGTGACTTGCAAAGATCCTCCGGCTTTGAACACAATGGCCAGACAAAACAGAATAAATATTAAAAAATAAATTTCAAAAGGTCAAATTCTTTTCAGGTGGAAAATAACCCAGGAAGACATGGATGGTGCTGCTGAGGGGTGAAGAGGAAAAAAATCTTCCATTCTGCAGCAAGGAGACATACACCTGAGAGTGAGAAGGACATGTCACAGAAATTAACCTCCTGTCCTCTTTTCTCATCCCTTCCAGCCAGCTTCTCACCGCTCAGCTCCACAGAGTGACTTTGTATAAACCATTTTTTCTACACAACATGAACCATGTCAAATTAATGAAGCTGCAAACTGGCTCTCAAAGATGCCTTCTCTGCCTTCTTCCCTTTTGTCATATATGTTCCTTCTTCACACCTGCTTTTCTATCATCTCATGCCTTATGAATCATCTTTGTTTCCTCTCTCAATGGCAGTGTAAGCTTTGCTGGGCAGGGGCACAGGGATTCTGTGGCTACTGAAGTCACCAGGAAGACTGCCCTAGCTTCAGAGGAGGTAAAATGGCAAGTGATAGTCCTTTACTGTGTCTAAATTGCAATGTATACCAAGTGAAGCTTTCCTGAGATATCAGCATCATCATTATATAACATTTGATTCTTGAGAAGAAACTCTTACCAACCAGCTACACAACCCATGGGAACTTGTAGATGTATGGCAGAAGCAGCTTCCTTTCTGCCTCCTTTTCATACAGTCCAACAAAAAAGAAAATATTAAAAACACATCTTGAGTGGAGGTGATTTACTCATCCTCTGCTAGCACACTGCATGTATAAGGATTTCTCATGTCCCCCTCATAAGACCTCTCTGGCTTGGGATACTTTCAACTTCTCTCAGTGTTCAGTTTTCATGTACTAGGTTTGTGAGCAGAGGCCTTTCTCCTTGGCCATAGAACTATCATGATTATTATTGGCTATAAGTTATTTTATGCTAGCATGGGAGGTCCCGTTCATGTTAGTGGCCTATTATAAAAATACTAGTCAATTGCCCATCAAGAATGGGGGCGGGGGGGAGGGGGAGCTTGCTCCACCATCCCCTCTGTCTCCATCCACCAGCACCTCACACCACCAGCCTCGCCCCTCCTGCCGGCCCTGCTCCTTGGAGGTGACAGAGTGCTGCCATGACAACAGGGATGGAGCGGGGTGGGGGGGGTGAGGCCAGCACTCAGCACTGCTGGCCTCGCTCCCCCGCTCCATCGCCACCAGCATGGTGGCGCTCCGCCACCTCCAAGGAGCAAGGCCAGGGGGTGGGGCGAAGCCAGCACCACTGTCCCCTCTGTCATGGTGGCACTCTGCACTCTGATTGGCTGTTTCACTAACCAATCAGAGTGCTCCAAGAGCGTTATGGGCAGACAGACAGATGGACTAAGCCCTTTATTACATAAGAATGTTAGAGTAGCAGGTAGGGTCCCATGCCTTGCCCTCCTCCCATTGTATTAAATACCAACAGAATTCTTCCCCAAATTGCTTATAGATATGGCAAATGGGGGTAAGAAGAGAAACATAAGCACAATGAACTGAAGTGACTTGCCTTAGGTCTTATTGCAGCTAGTGGCAGAGCTGGGAATAGGATCTGGTCTCCTGAATCCCTGTCCACTACACTGTACTATGCTTCTTAGGACTGTGGTATGCTTAGGTTTTTATAAAAACATACAGGAAAATATGATCTTGCTTCAAAACAGTTTATAATATAATTAAAAAGGCAAGACTTAAGTGACATAACAAAGAATGAAGGGAGAAAGTGATGGGAAGAGTACTAAAGTAATGTAAGTAACAGCTTGTCTCTCAATACATTATTGCATAAGGCTGTACACATATTAACGCTCCTGAATCATTAAAAATGTTTTAAATGTCACCCAACTAGTAATCGGGGATCTTTTGGTTTCTTGAAGGTATCATAAAAACACACCATCTCAGAGAGATGTTCTGGTTGAGAATAGTCCAGATGCAAATTAAAGTTATTTGCGGGGAGGGGAGAATGTACAGACCTGTGGTAAAGACTGACTGAGTGAAAGAGGTAAGGAGATTCAGCCAAAACCTTTTATATATCAATAATGCAAATAATAGCTAGGTTACTCAGGAAAGAACCACACCTTATCAGAAAGCGTGATCAGAAAGTCCACCCTAAACTTTTTTCCATGAGCTTTATGACAATGTATGGTTATTAAAATGCTGTACCTCCAGAACTAACGGCAAGATTTCTCTTTGAAATGAGGTATAGTCTCAAACGAGAAGCCAATGAAACACTTTAGTGTGGAAGATCCCTTAGGCTTTGACACTCTGCTCCTGGATTGTGGCAGTACTGAAGAGTTTTTTAATTCACCCTGATTTGTTTACTAATGTGCAAGGTAGAAATTATAAACAGACCTGGAGTCTACTGGAATATTGTTGAGTAAATGTCTAAAATACAAAATTCAAGAGGCTCAGCTTCCTGAAAGGAGCTAAAAATCAATATAATAATCATTACTGTGTTAAATAAAGTCACCTTTACTATATATCTGTAGACAATGGAATGTTTTATTATATAATGCAATTTCACTATATCATATAACATATAAAATGGTAATCTTGCATGAACAATTTTTTTGGGTGAAAGACAGACTAGTGTGTTACTCAGAGAATAACCTAAGATTTTATGGGTCTGGGTTCATTTCTCTGCTCTGCTATGGACATTCTGTGGGAACTTGATTAAATCACCTGAGAATCTGGGTCCCTATTCTCCATTATCTGAGTTAGATAGCTCAGCACTTTTGGAAAGCCCACTAGGTACTTATTTGCAACTTTAGACGTCTAAGAAGCTTACAGAATCTGCCCCTTAGTAGTTGTCAGAGAATTTTTTTTGCTTCTGTCATTATGCAGAAGACTACATACATTATTTTAGTGTAGGTTTTGTTTTATGAAGTAAAATTAGCAACCTGTCAGGTTAAAACACTGACAGATTAAATCTCTTGTATTACAGAGACTTCAGACAATCTTCTGAAACATTTTTGAAAAGAATAAGGGAAGTACTTACCTACAGTAATTGTCTCTAATGGCTCTTGAAAACACTGCAACCCCATTGTTGCTTTTGCCAGCTATATAATTTGTGTGTTATTGTGGAATGCATTATAAAATGGTTATTTGCCAGTATACAATTTCAGTGTAGTTGGGAGACAGCTCATTGGGATTGCTTGGGTTTTAAGGTACTGTATTGCCTTGCTACTTAAACTATTTAGGAAAAAGGATATGAGGCATTCAAAACTCGAATACAAGTTATCTGCCTTTCTCAAATATTGTCTCTTTTTAGTTTCTCAGTGAAACTGAGTGATTTACATGATTTAGCAGTGATGTTGCATAATTTAATTAAGATATGAGAGGGTACAGTGACACAAGACACAAATAACACTCTTATAGTCCCCCCTTGTTGTGGGAGGAGCAAATTGCACACATCATACATTCAATTCACTGACAGAATAATTACATGTTATTAAATTATAAGCAGGAAATTGGAAACCTACTGATTGTGAAATATGTAATATTAACTCAAACCTTTGGGGAAGAAGGCTATGTTCCAACAGAAATTCTGCATTGTGGGGAAAGGAGGGACTTTTGTGGGAAGAAAGTCTAGGAATAAAAAAGAAAGGAAAGATAACTATCTGTAAGACTGTGTCATTTTGGGGGATGACAGGAAGTTGGTATAGATAATAAAGACAGCTACAGGATGAAGAAGGAGAAAAAGACATCACTAGTACAAACTAAGAAAAACCTTAAGCAGCAAACAAGAAAGGAATAAAAAGAGCAGAAAACACCCCAAAACCAAACCAAAAAAGGTAAAAAATAATTGCAAACAACAACAGCAAACCCCTCAAACCTCTTCAGACAAAACTCTTCCCTAAAACCAAACAAAATATTTCAACAAAATATTTCCCCAAGAAATTCTCCAGGAGACAGTGGCAATACTGATACACACAGCCCTATTTCATAGCCAGAAGGGGAGCCTTGTCCAACATACATCTTAAAGTGACACAAAAGGGGGGGTACAAGAAGAAGTCCTAAGGAGGCTTTTATCATTATTTGTAGCAGCAGAAATGACTGTGCAACACAGTGTCACCCTGAATTACTATATCTTCATGTATCAGTAACATAATCACACTGCAAGAGAGAGAGAGAGAGAGAGAGACTGCAGAAAACATGGTGCAGTACGCAGGCTTGACTCATTCAGTTCTACTTAACAGTACACTGAGTGAGCAAATAGGAATAGCTAAATAAATCTCAACCCCTGATTTAAGCAAGGGCTGTGGGCAAACATTTTTTATCCTTGGAATCAAAGAAGTCTGAAAACTCCAAGGTTTAAATCCTGATCCCATTAAAGTCACTGGCAATAGTCTCAATGACTCCAGTGGGATCAGGCCTTCACCCTTAGTATATGTATCTGTCCTTTTTTTCAGGTAACACACAGCTTCAGCTATGTTCAAAAGTCTAAGGGACTTTTTTTGTAAGCATGACAGCCCTGGGCTGAAGCCTATTTTATTATCATATGATATAGTCCTCTTTTGTACCATCTGGAATGAATGTAACAACTAGAGATGATACTGCAACAAATCCACAAAATTGAGGTGTCAGTAAAGTCAGGAAAAGACGTAAGAGTCCAAGAAAAGGTCAGATACTTAAAACATGCACTAGAACAAAGCTTATTAAACCCTTTGGTAGCCAAGGTAGAAGCCATTTTATAAAATGCACCAACCACAGGTGCAAAATGATCATTTTTAATGCAACATAGAGGTTTTGGAGGTTTATCCTACACTGTTTTACATTGATAACACTTTTCATTTAATTAATAAATGCTGATATGGCTCTTGGTAGCAGAATAAATAGTGTTTTCATGGGCTACACATTGTTCTGGAGACCAATCATAGAGAATTAGCTGTAGCAGAATTTGACAGATTATAACTCCTGTCTAATTTGTTGGCACTTTGAATTGTCACTGCATGAATTTATTATCTGTTGTTGACAGTTGGGAGAAGCTAGAACACATCATTTTACAGTAGAGAGATTGTGGTAAGCATTTTTTTGAAGTTAGGTGTCAGTAGCATTTTTTTTCTGAATCAGATTTTTTGTGGCTCAAACCACTGGAGAAAATGAGCCATATTCTCCCTACTCCTAGGGAGCAAAACTGTGTGACTCCGTTATCTGGCCTCCCTGGAACTCCAGATTTAAATCCCCATGAGGGATGGCTCAGCCCTTTGGCTCCCTAAAGCGGACACAGCGCGGTGTGGTTTCTCCCACATATGCGTGTTTGTGAATGAATATTGCAAACAACAAACAAGGCCTTGTCACCTACACATCTGGAAGATCCCCTGGTACCTTTCATAATAGTTAGGTGGCACTATGCAACCAAAATTTTCCCTTTTTCCAACTGTTAGATTTTAACCGATGGATAATTATAAATTGATCCACGTCAGAATGGGCAGGAGATGTCCAGTGCTGCTCTGCAGGGGTCTGTCCTGGCTCCAGCATTGCTTAACATATTTGTTAATGATTTAGATGCTAGAATAGAGAACCTCCTAATCACATTTGCAGATGACATGAATCTGGGAAGGAGTGGAAGCACTTTGGAGGACAGAAGTACATTCAAATATTCTTAATGCATTGGAGAGATGGGCAAGAGACAACTGAAGCAAATAAAAGGTTCTACTCCTAAGGAACAATAACCAAATGCACACACATGAACTGGGAAATAACTTAGTGACTAGCAGAATTGTTGAAAAGGATCTGGGAATCTTAGTGGATCACAGAATCAGTTTGAGTCAGCAATGTGACATGGTTGCAAAAAAAACCCCAACACAGCAGTAATTTTGGGCTGCATCAACAGGAGCATTAGGTGTAAGACCCAGGAGGGGATAGGGCCACTTTATTTGTTGCTGGATAGGCCATTACTCCATGTAGTTCTGGGCCCTATATTTTAAGAGAAGTTGGAGAGGGTCCAAAGGCAGGCATCAAAAACAGTAAAGGAGTTTCAAGGCAATCCATACCAGGAAAGCTTGAGAGAGCTAGGTCTATTTTGCTTGTAGAAAAAGAGATTAAAGGGTGGCATTATAACAGTCTTCAAGTATTTGAAAAGCTGCCATAAAGAGGGAGAACAACTGTGGGCAGGACGGACACATAGCAAAGGATATTTAGATTATATATCGGAAAAAAAATCTGTAGTGTTGTAAATGTAAAGTAGTAAAATAGAGAAGGCTGGATAAGCACCAGTTAAGAGATGATTTAGGAATAAGATTACATTGATATAGGGTGTTAGATGCTAAGGTCTCTTCCCACTGTATGATTCAATGAGTTTGTGTTGCTACAAATTAGTTTGTTGAATTTGCTATTTCAGTGTTCCAGGCTCCAGATCTACAAAGCACTTAAGCACAATATTAATTTTATCCACTTACTTTAAGTTAAAAATAGATTTCGATCCTTTGTTGAATTGGGCCTTCTACAACTTTTAATCTTTTTGCATTTATTTGAATAAGGCACCAGGGGACAAGGTAAAGCACTGTCTACAAATGACCCAATAGAGCCAGCACTTGCTGACCTTGAGGATAGAAGGCAAGATTCCTTTGTCATTGTTTGCTTCATGGGTGATGGTGATAACGAGAAGACTGCAGGCTTTGGGCACTCCAGTGGGGAGCCCTCCCCAACCATTTAGGAAGTTAGATGAACATTGAAATGTTGTTATGAGCAAAATTTATATGTGGAAATCAAAATGGGTCACACTCACTAGTTCTTTTAAAGGAGGGAGGGAGGAGCAGAACTGGAGACTTCTGTCGGTACGGAGCCAATTTATAAACAGCATTTAAAGTACTGGATGCTCTCATTAGCATATGTTCTTAATCCAAATAAAAGCAGGGGATGGACTCCTATCTGGGTGCCTATGTTTGAAAATTTGGATACGCTTGTAAAAGGGAGGCTCCTAGGGAGCATAAACAACTGCATGTAAATTGCTCATCAGGAGAAATATAGACATGAGAATTGTACAATGGAAAGAATATTCTTCCTGTTTTTCCATGAACTCTATTGATGTTAACCTATCTAGGCAAACACAGAGTCATGCCTCTACTACAAAAAAATGGAAACAAACATATCCATGCAGTAAGACCCGAACATCCCTTGTCATCCAGAGAATCTGGTGTCTGAAATGTTTTGCCTAGCTAGACCTAGAGGTAGGGACCTTGCCTTTCAACAGGTTTTTGCTGAGGGCTATCCTGCCATTAGTGGTTAACAAAGAATGCCTGCAGCTGTTTTTCCTTCTTGTTATGAAGTCACGGTCCCTTCCACTCTAACTCGACTACATTCACGCCAGTGGGAGTGTTGATATATTGACTTGCCTAAAAAAACTGGAAGTTAGCTGGAGGTGATTTTAGGAAAACCACTCTCCTCTTGAAATGTTAATCTTCTGGCTATACCTGTGACAACCATAGTGGAGGTTGATTACTGTTTGCAATCTTTGACGTTTAAATGGCAATTCACAGAAGCCTCCAATGAAACAATCTGAGAAACAGAATAGTAATGATATTTTTTGATCCATTGTAATTTACATTTTAAACTGCCTTCTTTTATCTTTTATTTTATAATCTGATACAGCATTTACAACTGGTCAGGGAGAGGGTGTCAAACAAATAGGTTTTTGTTGTCTTTTCATCTTTCCGTTTTTCACGAAAGCAAATGGAGTCTCTTTTATGCCATTAACCAAACTGACTTGTAAACAAAGAGGCAATTTAACGGCATCCTCACCGCATGCCATCCAAGCTTAACCCTACAAAGTCTGAGCAATGCAGGGAATCAAATGAGCAAAGAGATCACATTTTGTTGGGGACTCAGCAAATGATCATGCACTTGCATTATGCAAGAATATATTTCCAAAAGGCAAGAAGCTCTTATCACTCTTCTTATCCAGGCTGCACCTCTGATTGATTTCTCTGCTTTATGTAACATCCATTTGGTAGAAGTGAATGACGGGTATTGTTAGAACTGTAGTGTATACCAGTCCATTTTCAGCAAAGGAAGCAAGCTGCAGCATCCAAGGAACTTGGGGGGAGAAGAGGGTACACTTGCCCTACGAACAGCAGGGCTATTTGCATTTGCTGTATTCTTTATGAAATATACATTCATTTTCAATTAAAACGATTCCTGCACTGTAGCAAGTTGGCATGTTAGTTACAAAAAATATAAGCTTGTACATAAATTGTACAGCTTCTGTTGCATCAAGTCAATATAAAAGTGCCACATTACTCAGGCTGGTATCTAGCAAAGTATATAAATCTGTTCAAGAATTAAGTAAGGAGAGGAGGAAAGAGTCAGAAGCATGTTTAAGCTACCCCCTGAGGAGAGCGCAGTTATACACTGTCTGTTTTAGAAGTCACTATGTGTATTCTTCTTTTCTGAATAAGCATAATTTGCCCTTTTCAGTGAAGAACATTTATGTTTCAACAATTTCTGCTCTTTTTAGACTTGTATGCCCTGGAAGCTATTAGGATCGCCAGTTATGTTAATCCTCACGACAGAGTATGTTACTGGTATATATTTTATGAAAACACCAACAACTTATCTAAAATAAGAACCTGAAAAAAAGACTGAAAACATTGGGGACCCTATTATGTTTATTTTAAATGTTTTAAAAAATAAAATAATTGTTAGAAGTCCACGCGGATTGTAACAACTCCTGTAAGGAAGGCTATATGTTGGTTTTTTGACTGGTGGTGTTAGGCGATATACTGAATTTTTCCCCATGGTTTCTTGTAGACCAGGGGCCAATAAAGTTTATCTTCTTTCTGAGAAATGTTATGTATGATGGCAACAGTCCTGAGTGGTTCATGGTAATCTCACGTTCCTTCTACAGCTGAACTGGATGTGCAACAGGAACAAACTAAAGTCTTGCAAAGACACATACTATGGTCCAACTCAGAAAAATCACTGTAGTATTTACATAAGTCCTATTAAAGGTAAAGGGTCTTTTGGTTGTTTTGCTGAATCAGTTTAAAAAGGGGCTTTGAATCTTTATTCATGTTGATTTTCTAGGAGGCACAACAGAAAGAAAGCATGAGCCATAACAATGAAATCTTTCTTTTACTTTCCTCATGTTAATATTCAGAGATACTTCTTTTGGAATTGAAAGAATCATCATATCGACATCATTCCCTAGTGAGGATGCCCATTGGTAACATCTGTAATGGTTGCCTATAGTTCACCAGTTCACTTATTATTGGTTGTAAAACACAAATCAGAAACTAGCAACCTTTTGATTACTAACAACATTATTAGAGGTGATCTGTTGATAAGAAAGAAGAATATGGTCTGTATTTTTTTCCTAAAACTGTAATGTTTGTAGCCATACAGACTACTGGAATAGGAAGTAAATAATAGAAACTTAGGATTGGAAGGGACCTCAGGAGATCATCTAATGCAAACCCCTGCTCAAAGCAGGACCAGCCCCAACTAAATCACCTCAGCCAAAGCTTTGTCTAGCCGGATTTGGAAAACCTCTCAGAATACAGCTTCCACAACCTCTCTGGGTAACATGTTCCGGTGTTTTACTACTCTCTTAGTGAGAAAATTCTTCCTCATACAGCCTTTGTTATGTTGCAAAGAAAGCAACAGAAACTTTCTTTGCTGCAACTTGAGACCATTGCTCCTTGTTCTGTCATCTGCCACCACTGAAAACAGTGTAGCTGTTTTGAACTCCCCTTCAGGTAATTTAGGCTGCTATTAAATCCCCTCTGAGTCTCCTCTTCTCTACACTAAATAAGTCCAGTTCCCTCAGCCAGTCCTCATAAATCATATCCACCAGCCACCTCATCATTTTTCCTGCCCTCTGCTGGACTCTTTCCAATTTGTTCACATTCTTTCAGCAGTTGGGGGGGGGGGTGCAAAACTGAACAGTACTTCAGATGTGGCCTCACCAATGATGAACACAGGAGAATAAATCACTTCCTTTGACCTACTGGCAACACACCTACCAGTGCAGCCCAGGATGCTGTTAGCCTTCTTGGCAACACGCATACACTGCTGGCCCATATTCAACTTACTGTCCACTGTAACCCCAGGTCTCCCTGCACCCACAGAGTGAGTCACCTCATCATAGAAGGCAGTCAGGCTGTTCAGGCCTGACTTGCCCCTGGTGAATCAATACTGACTGCTCCTGACCACCTTTTCCTCCTCCAAGTGCTTAGAAATAGCTTCCTTCAGGATCTTCTCCATGATTTTTCCAGGGACTGAGGTGATGCTGATCAGTCTCTAGTTCCCTGGGTCTTTCTTTTTCCCTTTCTTAAATATGGGCACTGTGTTTGCCCTTTTCCAGTCATCCAGGACCTCTCCTGATCCCCATGAGTTTTCAAAGATGATAGCCATTGGCTCTGTAATCATGTCAGCCAACTCCTTCAGCACCCTCAGGGGCAACCCTATCTGGCCCCATGGACTTGTATATGGACAGCTTTTCTAAATAGTCTCTAACCTGTTTGCCATGGTTGGCTGCTCACTTCCTCCCCAAACTGTGCTGCCCAGTGCCACAGTCCTACTCTAGTGATTATCCTACTCTCATAATGGTTGTCTACTCTGATATCTAGCAATTGTCCTACATATGAACAATTTTAGCAGCACCAAAGTCTGGTTTCCTACTATAGCCAAACTCAGGGCTGGTAATGAG
>JAGPOW010001296.1:122358354-122369590 GCA_030014935.1 Caiman crocodilus
GATGGCATCTCGATCTTCTAGTCACCGGCCCCCGTACTGGGCCCACTCTCATCCTTCCAGGACCTGTCCATAATCCACTCAATCAGGCGGCCTCTCCGCTGTCATCCGGGCTACCTTGCCCCCCTGAAACCACCTTCCCCTCTCAGGTGTGGTCCCTCCCAGACCTTCGGCAACTTGCCCTGGCCCACCTCCAAGCCAGTCGGGACCCCAGGCCTCCAGCTCTTGGGCATCCCTCACGGTGGGCCCCTGGCCCTTCTGACCCCTCTCTGGGTCCTGGCCCCAGCTTGGGCCAGTCGAGGGTACTCGCCTGGTCAGGCTGGGTCTCTAGCCCCTCACTCATTCTCAGGTCCCCCTCTGGACCCTCCAAGTCTCCCTAGATGGGGTAACCTACCCAGCAGTGGGGGCAAGGGGTTAAGGCGCCCGGACTCACCTTCCACTGGGGTGGTAACTGGCCTGGCATTTCCTGGGGGCTCCCGTGCCACTGAAAACCCCACCAGGCCACCCACTCCCGGCAGGGTGCAGTTTTCAGGTCATGCCCAGGACCAGGAGCCTCCTTCCATCCCCTTACAGCTCCCCCATACCTCCAGTGCTCTTCCTAGCAGCTCTCCAGCCAGGCAATGCTGCTGCCTGGCCTCCAGCAGCCAAACTGCCCGAGTTTATATAGGCCTCAAAATGGCTGCCCTTGTCAGGCACCTGGAGACTGTCAGCTCCAAGGCCTTGAAGTAGCAGGCACCACAAGTACCCTGCCACAATCCCGTTGAAAGAAACTAATGATTATGACTGGGGAGAGGCTACTTAAATCATACTTTCATGGATTTCACAGAACCTGTGACTGTCCACAAAAATCAATTTAAAAAACCTTAATAAAAATAAAATGCTGGCTTCCCAGTGGGAGTCAGCAGCCCTTGGTGCCACGGTGGCCCAGCCTCATAGCTCACCTCGAAGGGGAAGGTGCCAGCTGGTGGGATGGCACAAAGGGAAGGAGGAAAGATGGCCACTGCCCCCTCCTCCCAAGGCTGAGGGTAGAGACAGGAAAAAAAAACCTGACCATTGAAGAAGGGGTCAGAGGGGGATGTTACACAATTTTTTTTCTCAATCCCTCTTGGAGTTTTGAGAAATTACCCCTGTTATTATATAATGATAAATAATTTTTGATTCTTTTACAATTAGTAATTTTGGTGAATTTTTTTTAATAGTCCCAGTAATAACCCATTCTGCCCCACACATAATCTCTCTGGCTGCAAATATATGGATGGGCTTGTTTTAGAGCAAATGCTAGGGCAGCAACATTTTACAAACATCAACCTTTAAGTAATGGCTTTGCTATAAGAGCTCTCAAAATTGTTTCATAATATACACCCTAAAAATATCTGATGCCAAAGAAAATAAGGTAGTAGAATGGTCCAGAGGAGATACTGTCTCAAGACAAAAGGGATTGCATCGTCCAATTTTCAAAAACACTCAAGAAAGCAATTTTGTGCTGTATATTGAGTATGCAACTTAAGAAGGTAATGGCAGAGGACTAACATCTATGCCTATGTGTAAAATGCAGCAGACTTTGGGGGAAAGACAGTTTGTATTAAAGTTAGCTACTGTTATTTTATCCTTACAGTAAAAACACCCCAAATTGAAAGTTATAAAGTTACTAAATTAGCAGAATGTCCCTTTGCACAGCTCTTTGCTAGTGTGCAGTGAAGGAAACTGTTTTCTACAGCTCAGGACTCCAAGAGAACATGCTGCTTTCAGTATCTTTTTAACACTGCAGATTATTCCTGCAGAAAAATATGCTTCAGAAAGTAAGGAAACAGTGTGCTTCAGAAAGTAAGGAAACAACTCATCTGCCTAAAGCAACATAGGTAGAAAACAATTTAAACAATATTAAACAACTTAAATAATATTATGAAATATTAATTTAGGAGGTGACTTTAACAGCTCTGAAGAAAAAGAATTATTTTTTATACAGTGGAAGTGTTGTTATAGATAGATCAAGAATCTATACCTTTCCATGCAAATCAACATTTCTCTTTTAAAACTATTCCTGTGTATCAATAAGACATAATACTCTGCACTTCTCTAGACCTGTTGCACCTTTTGGGGTGGTTGATGATGGAGGGACCCTACCCTCTTGCTTTGCTGGGCACCTGAGGTTTGCAATGGTCCTTCTGAAACTTCATCCTTCTCATGTCTCATTCATCAATTAATTTGAGCCTGTCAGAGCTTTTCTTCTTTGGGAGAAATTGCAATTGTTGGAATAGCTTCTATTTGTGTTTGGAGGGGAAATGAATAATACACCAGCAGTCAAGTTCTCTCCACTTTATAAAGGCATGTTTCATTTTGAGTTTGGAAGGTTGTAAAAACGGTTTCAGTGAGAGAAAAAATCAGGAGATGGTGACTAGTGCAGTCAAAACCTAATGCTGGTTGCTAAAGAAACTGATTTAACTTTTTTGTTGTATGGGAATATGAGTGGCAAATCTCCCAACACTATGTTTCATAAGAAATGTCTAAAGCATCTTAATAATAACAATAATGATAATTTCTACTGTCATCGGTTTATTATTAGTATCACTGTACAAAAGAGAGCAGCAAAGCTCCCAGGGATTTCTATGGGTTCAAGATTTCATCAGTCATCCCCCATTATAGCTTTGACTATCATCTTTCCAGAAAAGACTCAATAGTTTTCCACTCTTCCTGGGCTTACTTCTCTCTGTGCATACTAAATCTTGAGTTGACTTTCCAATATATCATTGTGGAGATCAACTAACACTTAGCCTGTAATAGACACTTGTAACAGGGATTCAAAGGAGTAACTTCAAGGAAGTAATTCATATAGGTTTCTTAGGGTATAGGCCAAAATAATTATAGTGAACAGTAATAATGTAATTCACCAATATTTAGAAGGATAATACAGTTATCAACTCCCCTGAAGTTTACCTTTAACTGTGTTGATTTTTTGTTTTTCTCACATTTTTTCAATGCTACTTCTTGCAAATGGGAAAATGGTCCAACCAAAATCTGTAAATGCACCACCTACAGCTGGCTGAGGATTTTCTTTTGGAATCCTTTTTGTAGAAACTCCAAGAATCAATGTTTTCCACTTTCAATTTGATTGAAATTTTAATCCGAAAGAAATATTTTGTTTTCGGTTGGTTGAACCAAAGTTGAAACTAGAGGTGCACTGATATATCAATTTGTATCATATCAGCACTGATAAAAGGAAAATTAACATTATTGGCAAATCAGTTTGTTGTGGCTGATAATGTTGCCAATAAATGCTGTGTGCATGCACGCAGCGACAGTATACACATGGTCAGCCTAGCAGCTTGGACAGCAGTGTTGGGCTGGTAAGTTTGTTGGGGGGAAGGGGTGGGGAGAGGGAAGGGGCAAGGGGGAGGCAGATCAAGGCCCCCATGGTGAGGGAGGGAGTGGGGCTGGGCAGGGGCAGGCATTGCCTGGCCAGGTCATGGAACAGCTGGTCTGGGCAGGCGCGGGGATGGAGGGTGGCTCCTGCTGCTGCGTGTAGCCCCAAGAAGGCATGAGGGGCATGTACCCTCTGGATCTGTGCATGCAGCAAGCTGCCCCTGTGGGCTGGGGCTAGTGCTGGGCTCTTCCAGGCAGTGAGACTGGGGCTTTGCTTGGAGCACATGGCAATGGTAGTTCTGGGAGGGAGGCTATGGAGAGGGCTACAGCCACCCCAAAATTGACCGTAGCCGCTCTTCCCATTGTCACCCACCCTGAGTGAAGCCCCAGCCCAAACCTCCCACCAGGAAGAGCCCAGTGCCACCCCCAGGTTCAACTTACAGTGGTAGCTTGCCCTCAGCTCATGCCCAGATCCAGGGGTGCATGGCCCCTGTATCTTCTCCAGGGGTACATGTAGCAGTAGGGGACCCCTGCCCCATGACTCTCAGACAAGCTGCTCATGGCTCCATCCCAGGCCCTGTCTCACCCCAACTGGGCAGTGTCTGTCCCAGCCCCACTCCCTACCTCACCATGGGGACCTCAATCTGAGCCCTCCCAACTCCTTTCATCCCTCCACCCCTTCCCCCAACAGATTTACCAGCTGATTTCCAAGCTGCTGGGCTGCATATCAGCAATCGGATTTGCATCGGCCGATATAGCTTGTTACTAATCAGCCATTGGTATCAGCCCAAAAAATCTTTACTAGTGCACCCCTGCTAAAAACAGTTTCTTGAATGAACCAAAGCATTTTGTCAGAAGTCTGTACAATGTGAAATTGCATTCCCATGCTGTGGGACACTGTTTCAGGAGAGCTCCCATTATCTCTTGCAGTTTGGGGTCTGTGGTTAGATTTATTATAACACAAAGTTCAGACATTTATGGGGGTTAGGTGGAGGTTAGATTAGGTTAAAAATGGCCATCTGATATTAGCTCACCCACGTGTGGACTTTACACTTATGCCCAGTCTCAGTGATTGGAAACTGATCTAAACCTGTAACAACACAGAAACTCCATGCACATAGACCAGTCAAAAATAGTGGAACCTGGTCTAAGATATTTCTGGATCAATGTATACTCAAATTTAATAGATCCAGGTAAGGCAGTGCGAGAAACTTTGGTACAGTTAGTTGTGCAGCCCCAGGTCTGGGAAAGCCCAGCTACTGGCCTCAGTCTCAGGGCTGCACTTTTCATACCTGCTCCCCTGACACCAGGTTATTTCTAGACTTGGCCCCTCAGCACCCCACCCCTCACAGACCACTCAACCCCACCCCACAATGCTCTATCCCACAAGTTGCTCCAGGTACTGGTTTTATCAGCATTCAAGGAAGTAAGTATTGGTGTGGGGAAGGGCTGAGTGAATGGAGGTGTCATTTCCAGAGGGAGTGCTGGGGACCTAAAAATAGCCTCTGATCACTCCCAAATCCTCCCCATGATCCTGCAAGCCCCCTGATCCTGCCAAACCCTCTTGGACTCCACCAACCCCTCTGTGGACCTCACCTGCCCCAACCAATTACACCCAAGGATCCTGCCTGCCTCCCAATCCTTCCTGTGGATCACACTTCTGCCCTGATCTTCCCACAGATACTGTCACCCCCCCATCCCTCCAATTAGTCCTGTAGATCCCACCTGCCCTCTCACCCCCCAAATGCTCCCACAGACACTGCCTCCTCTCCCCACCTCCTCAATCACTCCCACAGATCCTGCTTGCCCCCATCTGCATAATCCACCTGCAGATGCTGCCTGCTCCACCCCCTCTAATTGCTCATGCAGATCACACTTGTTTCCCCATGCCTCTTATGGACACCTGATTCCCCCAAACCCTCCTTGCCCCCATAGCCCAACTTATCTTATATTGGCTGGCCATTTTTAATGTAATCTAACATGCCCCTAACCACCCTGAATGTCTGTGCTTAGCCACAATGGTTTCCCCTCCAAGGAAACTCTTTGATCAGCAATAGGAGTAATATAATTACAGATGCTTCCTAGGAAACAGTTCAGATGATACTTAGCCAAAAAAGAAAAATGGAGGTACCAGATAACCAAACTACTATTCCCATGAGGCAATGGGTCACAATAGAGAACTAGAGGTTCATGTTGGCAGACCAAAATTAAGTCTATTGGGTAAGTTCAACAAATTGAAAAAGAAATCTTGATGAAAACTGTAGAAATATTTTATTTTAGTTGAAATGTTAAAATAAAATGCTTTATATTTTACAAATTAAATTTTGGGGAAATATTTCATTGTCTAAAAAAATCAAATATTCAATTTTTTGTTTTGATTTGAATGAACACTTAGGATACAATCAGTTTCCCCATTTTCAGTCATCTCTGCCCCCACTTTTTTCTCTTTCAACTCCCTCTTTAAACCCTTTAAAATAACTTCCATAATGTATTTAGCAAAGCATTGAATATAACACAATAATAGCCAGGCAAATGGAGAGTTGTGATTCCTAGTTCTGAGCATTTGAAAATTATGCATTTCCTGTATTTATTTGTTCTCCTGTCTCCACTAGCTAGCCTTGGCTTGTTTATCTTATCTGCCTCAACATCTGATCTTTTAAACTATAAGCTCTTTAGAGAAGTGATTTATTTATTATCTGTGCAGTACTCAGCATACTAGCTGCTTTGCCTCCCAGCACAGTGTTAAATTAAGGCAATGGTTTCTGGCCACTGGAAGCAAGCAAATGTGATTTCTTAGATGAAATGTTTTCCAAATGTTGATCACCAAACATTGTATACCAAAGTCAATGAATCAATCGATAACATTTTATTTATTACTTGTATTAAACCCATGTGCATCAATGTATGAAATGAACAGAACAAATACAAGAAAAAAAATAGCCAGGGTATGTTACAAAACTTGAATAAACAACTAACTGACACACTAAATTAACCAAATAGCTTTACATGCTGTAAGAACACAGCAGTGGTTCTAACAGTAATTATGAATACAAGAACACTGTTCAAGACAAGTATGAGTTTTAACACAATGGTTATTAACATAGCACCCCTATACACATTGAAAATACTGCAGCAGCTCTAGTTTAATTATGAATACAGGAATAATATTCAAAGCATATATAAAAAAAATAGTTCTTCTAAGGAAGTTCCTGTTTCTTTAAGTGGAGGTCTCACAGTGGGAAATGAATTTCAACACAAAGATTTTTCTTAAGATGAAAGGATGTCATAAGAACTGTTCCCACTGGCACAGACTACATTATTAACCACACAGTTTTATTGGTTTACATGAGGCAGATATAGGAAGAGTATTAATGGAATGAGAACATAACAAGGGAGTATGAAAAAGTCAGGGAGGAGAGGAGGAACGTTAGAGTAGAAGGGAATGATGAAAAATAATAGTTTAGGGAAACAGGATGCTAAATATTTCCTTTGGAGATCATTGACTTTACTCCATAACAGAAATGGACTGAACCATTGTAGCTATATATCAGAGAAGCTCATTCCACATAGAAATCATAGAGAAGTAGAACTGGAAGGGATCTCCACAGGTCATCTAGTCCAACCCCCTGCCTGAGGAAGGACCACACCTATCCAAATCATCCTATAAAAATCCATAATCTAAACTAAATGAGGAGCACCCGTTGTGTCCAGCTCTGCTAGTCAATTTTATCCCAAGACAAAATATGTGCCAGATCAGGCATTTGACCCAGACCTATGCACACTTAATTGCGTCAACTGCCCCCGCCCTGCCCCTTTGTGTACTGGATCAGGCCCCCAACCCCAACAGCTCTGGCCCTAGTCAGCACATGCTGGAATAGGCCTGCTGCTGCTGCAGCCCTGGCTCTCTGCAGGATTGGGCCCACTGCTCCAATCCCATATTCTTGGCATTGGTCCCCAAATCTGCACACAACTTCCAAACCCACATGCATTGGATTAGGCCCCAGGCCTGGCCCTGGAACCATGCGTGCTGAATCAGGTCCGCCATCCTATCTTCAGTCTTCATGCACTGGTGGAATACCATGTATGGGGCTATGTCATCTGGTCCACAGGACTTGGAAAATTGGCAGCGGGGGAGCAGTGGCAGCAGTAATTGCCATTGTTCTCCTTCCAAATTCTAGACCTAGAATTCTAGACCTCTCTAGGCGACCTCTGCAGGTCAGGTCACATGACTCCATGGCCTAGATGTGATCTGGGGGTTAGGAGTGTTGAGAACTGCTGCATTATGCAAACCTTCTTCCTGCCATCTAGTAGTGGCTAGGAGCTGAAATAATGCCTACTGCTGGCAGCCAGCTTGGGAGAACCAATCATTTGCTCAATGCAGTGGTTCTTAACCTTGGAAGCTTTTAAGGCCCGCCTGAGAAAATGGCAGCTCTTAGCTTTACCTTGTTTTTTGACTATGGAAAAATAGTAAGGCAGCTAGAGTACTGCATCCAGTTTTGGGTCCCCACTTCAGGAGGGACATGTATAAGCTTGAGAGAGTCCAAAAGAGAGCCAGCTGCATGATCAAAGACCAAGACAGCAAACCTTACAAGGAGAAGCTAGGGGACATGAGACTCTTCTGCCTGGAGAAAAGAAGGCTCAGGGGGGACTTGGTGGCTGCTTATAAGTGTTTCCCCAGATCCTGATGCACCCCCACTTATATACATTGGGGGTGTGCATCAGGATCTGGGAGAACACTTGTCCACCTGGGCTCCCCAAGGGATAACAAGGTCTCATGGCCATAAACTTCTGGAAGGCTGATTTAGACTGGACACAAGGAAAAACTTCTTTCCAGCCCAAATGTCCAGGGTCTGGAACAGTCTTCCCTCAGTGGTGGTGCAAGCACCTACTCTGGACTCATTCAAAAAAATGTTTGAATGTTTATCTTACTGGAATTATTTGACCCCAGCAGACTTCCTACCTATGGCAGGGAGGCTGGACTCAGTGATCTTGTGAGGTCCCTTCCAGCCCCTAATGTCTATGAAATTATTCTGTTGCAGAGAACTCAGAAAGATCAGAAGACATAAAAATGCTATTGACACTATGGATTCCTATTTGAAATCACTGGGTTTCTCTTGTGAATCATGTGTATGCGTTTGCATACTTAGCAGTGTAAATATTGTGTGACACCCAATGGCACCTTTAAAAGGATCTAATGGCATTCTAGGGTGCTATTCAACCTGGCTAGGAACCACCGGGCATGTCTACACATGCCCTCCAAAGCACCGCCGTTAGTGCCCCATCATTTAGTACTTGCTTTAGGAATTACTAAATAACAGCTTTAGGAAGTACTAAAAAGCAGTGCAATAACAGCTGTTACTGCTCTGTCCCAGTGGCGCACAGTTATTTTTCAAAGCTACGTTGCCATAGCAATGCACTATAGTGAGGAAGCTTGTCACTACGGCGACGTTGCATCGATGTCATGGTTTGGGCTTGCCAATGCTACGTCACTGTAGCATGTCACTACGACAATATAGCATCACATGTAGGTGTGCCCACTGTCTCTCTTTATTGTAGAGTAAATTTACCATGGCAGTAAAATCTGGGGAAAATTATTCTGTACTATTCATATTGCATATTTATATGCAGAATGACAGAAGGAGGAAAGCGAAGGACGCTTCTCTATTTCACGTTTACTCTTTGACTGTTTTCTTTATGGTTTTACCTGCTCACCCATTAATGTAAGTCTTCCTGTTTCTCACACTCTATAGATAATGAAAAGTCATGTGACATCATCAGCTTACTGAATTTGTGATGTCCTTTCTGTTCCTGCTGTTGTCCTTCTTCCAGGAGTATGCTCTATTTGGATGGTGCCCAGATGAAAGAAGAGAGCAACATCTCCAGCACTGTGCTCCCTGAGATTAGAAGAGATTTCCTCTTCCACTCTTCGTGTAGAAGCCATTTCCACTGGGGACTGACAATTGTAGGAAATTTAAGCCACAGATATGAAGCAAGTTAAAAGGAGCTTTCTTCAACTTTGTCAGGATCATATTCATAATCCATAACATAGATAGGTCTTTTTTAATGGTATAATAATAAGTGTCAAGCCTCCATGTAGGCCAGACAACAAGAAGTTGTAGCAATATTGGTCAATCAGTGACGTGTTCATGATATGCTGAAGTAGATGCCAAAACATCACTGAAGGGGATTAGTCTTCAACTGGACTCTGACAGGGAAAATGTCAGTCAAGCAGTTTTGGAATGGGGCAAATAAAGGGAACAGCTTTATTTTGATTATAACATACTGCAAAATACTTTTATTTCAGTTGTGGGTTCTTCTGGCAGATCATTTTTGAGATGCCAATCAACACATTGAGCTGCTCAGCAACATCATTATTGTTGTTATTTATATTGCAGGAGTGTCTAGAATCCCTGTCAAGCATCAGAACCACACAATGCACCGTTTCATGCTCAAACAACATAAAAATAGCCCTTTGGATTGAAAAGCTGACCATCAATGCCTAAGGCAACGAGCAAAACATGGACTGAACAAAGAACTAGGCATGGTACAAAGTAACAACAAGGAAATTATGAATTGTGTCAGAAGATGTCTAATCTGTTGGGAATCCTGCTGTTAAAGGGAGACCTGATGGACTGGTACAAAGCAAGGTACCTGCAGATTCTAAACTACACACAGAGCCCTAAATGCCCAAGGGAAGTTTCTACAAACCCACAGACTACCTCCTCATTAAGGAAGAACAAAGACATGGCAATAAGTAAATAGCAGAGAATAGGCATGAAAATCTCCACAAGTAAAGAGTTCATTCAACTTAATAGAGAAGTCATTTAACATCTCTTAGATTCACTTCTGAACTTTTATGTATTCCATCCAGCCTAGCTGTTTTATCAGTTGTAGTTTCACATTGAAAGCTTTTATCTTGCTTACACACTGACAATATTACCAGTTAATAAGACTTGAGGTTGTGAAGGACATATGAACATCCTAAAGAACCATATCAGTTTTTTGACAGTACTTAGAGCTCTGTTCTCAGTGAAACATGGCCTTTAAAAGTGAAAGAAACACCATTTAAAAATGGACTGTATTTGAAATAACAAAGGCAAAGACTTTGGTTGTTGCTACATATTCTGGTCCTCCATCAAGGCTGACCCTTTAGTGCATTTTGTTATTTCTAGCTGTTTGGAGACACAGTGTAAGCATACATACACTGTAGAGGCAGTTGACACACTGTGAGTAAGCAGAGGAATAGAGGGTTGTGTCAACTACAGCCCCAACCAAGGCAATACAGCATATGCATATAGGGTAGTCTTTCTATAGCACACAAAGTCCTCAGCTGGTGAAACCAAACTGCAAACCACTTCTCTTCAGATAGCAACACCTAAAAATAACTTTGCAAGGGCATCATCTTATGTGGAATGCTCAAAGAATGCTTTATGTTTAACACAACACTCACTACAGTCTATTTCTTGGTTGCTGCCTTATACCCACTCACGTAGAATGTACCCAGGAGGAGTTATATACAGACAATGCAAAGGGAAAATGAAGGTTGTATTTACTCTTGACTCACTTTGGATTACAAATGAAAATATATTGTCCTGAAATTGATACCAGAAAGAAGGTATGGGGGCTTGCTTCATGTGACTCCAAATTCCTGGATGCAGGTGTCACAGTGGTTATAGTCTTTCTAGACTTAAGGAAGGCCTTCATAGATTTCATAGACATTAGGGCTGGAAGGGACCTTGGAAGATTACTGAGTCCAGCCCCTTGCCCAAAGGGCAGGAAATCAGCTGGGGTCATAGGATCCCAGCAAGATAAGCATCCAGTTTGCTCTTGAAGGTGTTCAATGTAGGCGCTTGAATCACCTCCGGTGGCAGGCTGTTCC
>JAGPOW010001296.1:122369690-122426189 GCA_030014935.1 Caiman crocodilus
CACTGCAGGCTCATGTTCATCTTGTGGTCAATGATGACCCCCAAGTCTCTTTCTTCCATAGTGCTAGCCAACATAGCACTGCCGAGCCTATAAGGATGCCGTGGGTTTTACTTCCCAAGGTGGAGAACCTTGCATTTATCGGCATTGAACACCTTCAGATTCTTGTCTGCCCACTTGCTGAGCCTATCCAGGTCAGCCTGGATCACCCGCCTGTCTTCTGGTGTGGATGATTTGCCCCAAAGTTTGGTGTCATCGGCGAACTTGGCCAGTCCACTTCTGACTCCAGTGTCCACATCACATTAATGAACATGTTGAACAGTATGGGTCCAAGGACAGAGCCTTGGGGGACCCCACTGGTCACAGGACACCACGAGTGACTTCCATCAATTACTACCTTCTGGGTCTGACCGCAGAGCCAATTTTCCAGCCAGTGGATCGTGGAGGACCCAAGGCGACAATTGGCCATTTTCTCCAAGAGGTGATCATGGGACACCAGATCAAAAGCTTTTCTGAAGTCAAGATATATGACATCAATCTCTTCTCCCTTGTCCAGGTGATAGGTCACCTGGTCATACAAGGAAATGAGATTGGTCAAGCAAGACCCACCTGCAACAAACCCATGATGGCTATCCCTTAAGCTGTTGGCGTTGGCCAGTCCATTAAGGATGGCCTCTTTAATAAACTTTTCTAAGATCTCCCCTGGGATAGAAGTTGGGTAATGGGCTTATAGTTAGCCGGATTCACTTTCCTCCCTTTCTTGAAGATAGGTACCACATTGGCCTTCTTCCAGTCTTTGGACTACACCAGGGCGCCAAGAGTTTCAAAGATCCGTGCTAGAGGCTGGGCTATGATGCTTGCCAGCTCCTTGAGTACCCTGACTTTGACATGGTCTCTCACCCCATTCTCTTTAAAAGATTAGGAGACTGAGGTGTCAATGCCTACACAGTCAGATGGGTCGCTAACTGGCTGGAGGGCCATACCCAGAGAGTGGTGGTGGATGGGTCTTATTCAGCTTGGAGGGATGTGGGCAGTGGGGTTCCCCAGGGTTCGGTCTTCGGGCCTGTGCTGTTCAACATCTTCATCAGCGACTTGGACAAAGGGGTAAAATGCACCCTATTCAAATTTGCAGATGACACTAAGATGTGGGGAGAAGTGGGCACGCTAGAAGGGAGGAATAGGCTGCAATCGGACCTAGACAGGTTACAGGGGTGGGCGGATGAGAACAGGATGGGTTTCAACACTGACAAGTGCAGAGGCGGAAAAGGATCTTGGAGTCATTATTGATGCCAATATGAACATGGGCCGACAGTGTGGGTATGCGGTCAGGATGGCTAACCACACCTTGTCATGTATCCACAGATGCATCTCAAACAGGTCCAAAGAGGTGATCCTCCCCCTCTATGTGACATTGGTCAGGCTGCAGTTGGAGTACTGCATCCAGTTCTGGGTGCCACACTTCAGGAGAGATGTGGACAGCATGGAGAGGGTCCAGAGGAGAGCCTTCCACATGATCAGGGGGCAGCAGGGGGGAGGAGAGACCACATGATCAGGGAGCCCTACGAGGAGAGACCTGAACCTGTCCAGCCTCCACAATAGATGGCTGAGTGGGGATCTAGTGGCCTTTTACAAGCTAGTCAGGGGAGTCCCTGTTGTTCTAAGCACAACCAGGAGTGACTAGAAATAATAGTCACAAGCTGGCAGGGGGTAGATTTAGGCTAGACATCAGGAGACGCTACTTCACTGTCAGGGCAGCTAGGATCTGGAATGAACTTCCAAGAGAGGTGGTGCTAGCTCCTACCCTGGGGGTCTTTAAAAGGATGCTGGATAAACACCTGGCCAGGGTCATTTGACCCCAATACGCTTTCCTGCTATGGCAAGGGATCAGACTTAATGATCTGCTCAGGTCCCTTCCGACCCTACCAACTATGAAACTATGACTCGAGGGGGGATGGCTATACTGATCCTTGCAAGTACCCCTGCAGGTAAACTCATGCATGAGGTATTGAGGGGATACACTCCTGATGCTTAACTTAGCTATACAGGGGCTTCCTAAATACAGAAATAACATGAGGATGCACCTATTGGATTCCTTACTGCATCGAGTCTCCTCTATAGAAGGAAAGGAAGGATTAAAATGCATGCTGCAGCTATGAATGAAGAGTGACTCCAAAGCTGTTTTGAGGAAAAAGGGATATGATTTTTGCCTCTCATCTCTGACACCTCTGTAGTGGTCTGCCCACCTACTTGAACATAGTGATGTTGAGTTAAGGATTTGCTTTTAAATGCACATGTACAGCAGACAGAATGAATGACCTGCAGTCAGAACATCCATAACAAGGAAAGATTTCAATCCGATATACTTTCCAACCAAGTCAGAGAAGAAAAGCATATATAAAATCCAGTGTGAAAATTAATTTGACAGCACTTAAAGATTAGATAATGGATTGATTGTTTTATGTTAACCTGCAAATTTAGGAAGCTTGTAATACATTGCTTTATCTGTCTGTCTACATGGATTGTCACTACAGAGACTTCCACTTCAATCATTTTTGTCCAAGCTTTTAATTTTGTTAGGATTAAAGTGATTTATTTCCCCTGGCTTTTTATACCAGTTCTAGACATACATAGGCCAAATGAGAAAAAATATATGTACTTAACCCTGTGCGTGTTATTGCTGAACACGTGTAGTTTGGGATGTTTTTCTATGAGATAAAAACCTCCAAGCTCTTGATTACTTATCTGAAGAAAAAAACGATTGCTTGTTTATCAGATTGTGTTTCAGGGTATAAAGTGTTCTGATGTTGCAACATGGTGATCCTTGCTCATACACGAAGGGGGAACTGAGCACTTCAGAGGCAACAAGATGGAATTTTCCTCTTGGATACCGGCAGGTATGTAGCTGAGTTCATCTTTATCTGGAGCGCTGAGATCCAAAGTATGGAAATGGAGCTGCCTCTTAGTACTAGATGCCCAAGAGTCTCATTTCCTACATGCAGTTGCAGAGCCTGGGAACACTGGCAGGCCATTTTTCTGGAGGGTTCAAGACTTTTCCCTACTAACTTTCAGCTTTCTAAATGAAGGTACTACCAACCTAAGCACTCGATATTGCTTCAATCTCATCCAGATTCTGGTGAATTCATATCTTTATATGTTTTGTTATTCAAAGAAATCAAACATTTTACAAATATTTTATTTAGTAGACTTTGCAACAGCCTTATGAAGTAAATATACATTATCACCATTTCACAGCAAGGAAAGCGGAGGTACACTGAGAATAAGTGATTTGTTCTAGGTTTTGCAATAAAATGGTTATTTGTCAGTCCAAGTGATCAGTCTTGTGCTCTTAGCTCCGAGATACAACTCCTACTTCAACATGAACATCCTTTTAACAGTGGAATAAAATAACTGGCCACTCTGTAAAACAAAATTCAAATTCAAATAGAATATAAGAACTGACCTGGTGTTACAGCCACGCCATTTCCATTAACTACTGGCCTCTCTTCTTCTTCCTCCTCGGGTGGTTCAATTCCTGTCTTTTCCATATTGCTCACTGACTTATTTCGCTTCCGTTTGCCTTCAGCACTAGGTGTGGCACCTGGAAGGATCTGGTCTGTTACATTTAACAGTAGCGGAGCTGGTTCGGCAGGAGGTTTTGGAGTGCCGTAATAGTTGTCTGAAAATAAAATGAATATTAAATATTTAGATTTTTAAAAGGCTAACTGCTCCTTCCTTTTCTGTTGGATCATGAGGAACTATTGATATCGTTTGGTGCAAGGCATGTTCCGTTGTCCCTTTTCAAAGAAAGTGCATTTTTTCTATGAGGTCCAAAAATTGCTTATTTTGAATGAAAAGCTAATTGATTTTTTGAGAGAGATAGGACAATCCAATTTCACAACACTGTATCTCATGAAATAGGTATGCTTGGAGACCTGAAGGGACCATTGACCATTTGGATATCTATTATGGTAACCCACTTTATATTACATCAGATCATCCAAGTGCCAGAAAAAGTCTATATAAACCACTGGTTGCTGGCAAGATAATCTAGTCCCATTGCTATACAGAATAAGGATGTAAATATTGTTAACCTCCTCTAATTACATCTGTTAAACAGTAATGCAGGGGCTCAGGCATGGCTGCTGCTGGGGGCCGTTCCTTGGCCCTTTCACAGATGGGGGAGGAAGCGATGGCAAGCCCCGCCAGACAACACAGCTCACAAGAAGCCCCACGCTGGGAGGGAGGAAACACCTGTGAACAAGCAGTTTATTGCTTAATTGACAAGTCATTTGGCTGCCCACTGTTTTGTTCTTTAACCTCATAGGTGATGGACACACTAGTTCACCCTTGTCCCTCCCCTGCCCCTCCTCCCCCTCCCTCTCTCCCCCAACCTGCCCTGCCTCCTGGTTCCTGCTGGGGCACTGCATGGCTTCGCTTCCCCTCTTCCCTGCTGGACTGCACACTGCCTCAGTCTAAAGAATAACTAGTAAGCTAACCAGTTATCACTGGTCTTATGAGTTAAATAATTAATCATTTAACCTTTCACATCCCTAATACAGCATTGCAATACTTTAATAATGACTCCAAGAGATTTCTCTCTCCTCGATCAACATTTCTCCTGCTCAAAGGCACACCTCCAAACTTGTAATAGTTTCTATTAATACATTTTGGAAGAAATATTACCCTTATGCTTCTGGGCATACACCAGTCTCTAACTAAAGAGATTCTGAGGAGAGGTCGCTTTCACCTTCCTCTGAATCAGCTAGCATTTTTGGAGACAGGTTATTACACAAGATGGATCACAAATTGGATCTGACATTTCAGTTCCTGTTTCTTATGTCCCTATTTTCCTCAAACCTAGCAGAATCAAGTATCCATAATCTGTCTAACCTCCCCGCTCCCTCCCAAACTGTTTATGTATTCAATTAAGGAAGAAAACAGCAAAGAGTGATTCTAACACCTACACAAGGCACAGGGACAAAAATAACAGCAGAGTTACAAAGCTACATTTTTTGCAAACAAGAATTCCATTTGGTGCGGATGTTTGGTAAGGGTGTCCATGGTGAGTGCACTGGGAAAATGATTTCTCACAATAACCAGCTTTTAAGAGGAGAGCATGGCAAATTGTGCATACAACTCCTACTAGAAATGCTGACCTGTTTACATAACTCTGGGGAATTTTCCAAAAGGCTAGGAACCTACAGTAAGGTTACTTATCACCAGTGCACTCATGGCTTGCTTAAGTGATTCATAGGCCCTATAACACTTTTATGGTTTTCTACCTTCTGGTTTGTTTGTTTTTTACTTTTATAGCTTCTGTATGGTCAAATAATAACAGTAGCAGCTTCCAAAACATATGCTTACCTTTAAATATGCTACCTAGAGAGACAGTGAGATATTCTTTGATCAGCAAAATATCATAAGGTATATCTAGTAAGCGATGTTGATATTGCTCTGACAAGAGTATTTCTTGTGTTTTGTAAAGCAGTACAATGCTCAGTCACTTCACCACTTCAGCACAGATAAGTAATAAGTATCTCCAACAACTGCTGAATGGTCTATGAATTGTCAGAAGCAGATTAGAAGGTATTTATTCAGAACAGATCTTTCCACTAGGTAAATATTCTGAAGTTAATGGTCCTCAGTCATAGAATGATCTTAATGCAACTGTGTATTTTAATACTTTAATATTGGTTATATATTTCTCTCTCCCTCCTTTTTTCTTTTACAAATTATTTTAACATCTTTGAAAAGTATCAAAATTAGCGAGGGTCTCAATCGGTTTTTGAATCTGAAGGTGCACTGACTTAATTATTCACCAGTATTTTTGATAGTGGCCAAAAAAAGACTACTTTGAAACTAACACTTATTAAAAAAAAGACTTTCTCACCTGTATGGAAACTCCAAATTCATTTCTATATTTCCTTAACTACATATTACCCATGTTGGTGGATTTCATGCTTTGCACCTATTGTAAATTTTTAAAGGAATAGGTTTCTTCCTTTTAAAAATTCCTCCTCTACCTTAAACACTTCACTAGATCAAAAGCATCCCATTTCCATGACAGCCTACAGTATCAGAAAGATTGTTCCATGATTTCATGAGCTGCTGCATGTAACAACCACTGATACAAAAGTCCACTCTGATTCAAATGCTCAAGTTAAAAGTACAGTGGCATGGCTCTTTTGTGCCTTCTTCCTAGTCTTCCCATTTTCATAAAAAGGAAAGTGCAATGGTAAAACTATGGCAGACAAGGTTCTCTGCATAAATCCAATATCTTTTATTAGACCAACTGAAATAGTTGGAAAAATGGTAAAACTATATTTTTATAGGTCATTGATAGATTGGGATAATCTGTTATGCATATTTGTAATAACTAGCATATTTGTAAGCATATAAAAACATTGTGAATGATAAGTAAAAAGACAGGCACCAAAAAGATTGTCTAAGTACAGAAGATATTTGCTCTATTTCTGGAAGTTAAATAGCGTTCTCTCTCAGACCCACAATATGCGTCAGAAAATCTTTAGGGAGACAGAGACATAATGCACTGAGAAAAGATTTTCTATGAATGTAACAGGTTTCAAAACACAAGAGACATCGCTGTACATTTAAGATTAGAGCCTGAGAAGGTTGCATTCTTTTTCTTTTGAATCAAAAACTCAGTATAACTTGCACACTCTGCTCTCCAAAACAAAAGCACATAGTATTTTCCTCGTATATAGTAAAGTACTCATATAATCTCAAAGTGAAGCTTGCTGTATTGTCTAATCCAAAAAGTCCTCCAAAACCTGTCCGATCTAGAAGGCAGGGTAGGGTAGCGCCTTAGAAACTTACTGGTTCAGAAGGGCATAAGCTTGCATGGGTGACAGCCTACTTCATCAGATGCTATGAGTGGACTTGCAGGAAGGAGTGAGGGGACACTGCTGAGTCACAAAGGTAGTAGGCTGAATAGATCAATAAGGCAATTAATCCATTAAGTGACACAGGGGTTAAAAGATCATTTCCAGACAACGGGATAAGAATTCATATCTTAAGATCACACTTGAAGTCACACTGAAGGCTGTGGATCATTTCTTATTCTGTTTTGCATTCAAGTTGCTTTTTAAAATTTTCCTGTTTAAAAACAGCTACTTTGACGTCAGTGGTGGAATGTCCAGGAAGGTTAAAACTGTTCTTAATGGACTTTTGTGCATTTCTGGAACTGGTGTTAGGTCAATGACCATGCATTCTTTTAAAGAGAGATGGCCCTGTCTGTCCAAAGTACACAGCAGAGGGGCACTATAAACAGGTGATACTGTGTATGACATTGGTAGAAGAGCAGATGAATATACCATGGATATTATCATTCATGTTATTTGCTCCAGTGAAGATATGTTCTGTGTTGATGAGAGGGCACAGCTGGCATTTGAGTCTGTGGAAAGCTCTGATGGCTTGTTGAGAACTGGAGTTAGGTAGTCTGTTGTTGGAGAAACATTGTTTGAAATTGGGAAGTTGCCTGTAAGCCATGACAAGTTGTCCTCCAAGGTTACCTTGGGGTGGTCATCATTTTCTGGGAGGGGTTGAAAGTCATTAATAACATGTCCAAGGAGTTCAAACTGAGGACTGTTGGTTGATGATCAGAAGGATGCTTTTGTCCCTCTCATGGGGTTGGTATTGTAGTAGGCTTGACTGGGATCTGAGTATAGCTTTGTTGATTTGAGAGGTTATGGTTTTGGGATTGCATTGTAAACATATGAAGCCCTGTTCCATAAGGTGTGCATCTCAGTCAGTGGGGTCAGGGAAAAACCGATTGTAAAAGCAAGGTTGGCTATAGATGATGGAACTGGTGGTATGCCTCGGCTGAAAGCTTTTGGCATAGAAGTAGCTGTAATAGTTGGTTGTTTACAAATTAATGTAGATATGATGTGGTCATTGCAAAGTTTTCCAGTGGTATCCAAGAGATGAATTTGATGGGTGGAGTATGCAAGAATTTGTTTAATGGAGAGATGGAAGCTGTCAAAAATCTGGTGGAATTTCTCTAGAGATTCCTTCAATGTGTCAAAATGAGAACTAGCTCAGTGATGTACCTTACGAATACTATGTGAATAAGAAAGCAGTTGCAGAGGAAACCTTCTTCAAGGTCTGTTATAAATATAGTGGCATACTGGGGGCCATGCCATGCATGTGTCTATGGTAGAACTGTTCATTTGTAGGTAGCCTCCACAGCTAGTTTAGAAAGGGGCATTCTGGATACATTTTGTGCTCAACAATGTTGTGTTCCATATCTACATATGGCAATACCAATACTTAAAGAGTGTGCCTGCATCTGCAAAACTCTGCATAAACAAGAATTAAATGCCCCTACAAATAGCTCTACACGAGGCTCCACATTTTGTGAATTGTAGGCCAAATGTTAAAGGGTATTTAGATGCCTGAAAAAGATTTCGGAGGTAGCTAAGTACCTATAGGCAAGGTTGTTTGGGTAGATGTGATCTCTTTTGTTAGACCATGTGAGTAGTTGGAACGAAGTTCTTAGCAACCTTTCGGGCACAAGCACCCTTCTTCAGGCATAGGGAGATTCCCTAACTGTTCTGACATCTCTAAGCAATGAAATAAACTAGAAGTGTGAGAGGAGCTCAGTGAGAAGGTAGATAGGTGGAAATTGGGAAAAAAATGGATAGAGAAGGGTGGGGAAGGGGAGAACAAGGTGGAAAATGGGTGAAGGAATGTTAATGCTAAGCAAAGGAGACTCAGAGTAAATTGATGGAAATTAGGAAAACAAAGGATACAGAAAGAGGGAAAGGGAGGAAATGGAGGAAAAATGTAAATAGTAACAATCAGGCAGGTATCTGGTGAATCAGATGTCAGGCAGGTTGTAATGTGTCATAAATCCAATGTCTATATTGAGTCCATGATTTTTTGTAACCAGTACATTTATGAAGTTCGTGGGCTCATCTACAAAAGGTATTCTGTACGTTTCCTTTGAGAATTGGAACCGAGAGGTCCAAGAGGGAGCGACTGCCTTGTGTTCAAGACAATTTTTGAATGTTTCAATGATGTAAGCACAGGTAAACCATTCAGACATATTTCACTTTGTCATGGGGCAAACTTAGCACTTTTTATCCCAGGAGCCTTTTTAGGGTTTATCCTGGGACAAGGGACACGGATATCTGAACAATCTGCAAATGTTTTTTCTGCGGTCAAATGTGATTTTTTTTTTGTATGTGGAACGGCCCAACCCTCAGTCTACTCCACCCTTTCCCTGCTGATGGGATCTGCTGGTGTTTTTAGCAAAGCTCCATTTATATCTTTATTTCCAGCTGTGGCAATAATCCTCTCTCCTCTGCTGGAATGAAAATTATTCAGTTCTAACAGCTCAATTGGTTAATTTCACAAAAGGAATCTGATTAGATCAAAACATGCCAAATGCTGCAATAAAATCCCCTCAGGAACAGGATTTCAAGCAAAAAACATCCCCTCTTGGCAGGTGACACCACCAGTCTGACTAGGTTGTCACTAGGGTCTTCCCTACTTGAGGGCAGCAATCTAGGTAACAATAAAATGATTGTCTCCATGTGATCCCAGTTGTCTGTTTTTCTGACAAAAACATGGCTGGCAACTCTAAGAGACACTGAGAATGCTTACGTTTGGTTCAAAGAAGACATGTGCGATTCCTCAGAGAGCAACACAGACAAAATACTGTCAATACAATAACCTTGTTCCCCTTCCTGATGAGAGAGATCCTGATCAGATCTTTCAGATGATACTTAGGAAGGAAATAATTAAGAGGATGAAGTATTTCTTTTCTTGACCAAAGCTTTAAGGCCCAAGCAATTCAGCATGTTGAAGAAAACATTTTTTATACTTATCTCGCTTCCTGCCAAGCTATGAGTCATTACTGAAAATAAGAGTTGTATTTCTAGTGGTTATGAAGGGCCATCACCAACACAGTGAAAAATAAAAGAGCTAGAAAAGTAAAAAAAAATTACAGAAGAGTATAGATGGACTTGAGCCAAAAGCCCTGATACAAATGCCTGTGCCTGGTTCACAGAGGATTTTCTAGAGTGGGACTTGCCAACTTCTGAGTGACTGGGGCCACCTCCCCTTTCTCTCCCCTCAGCTACATTATGCTAGCATCCCCATGCCCTGCATGCCATGCCACATAAGCTGCCCATGCCATAAGCTAGCTGGAGGCAGGAAACAGAAGATAGAGCAGGGAGTGGGAGCTCAAAGACTGTGGCATCATCATCATCAGTTGTAATGATGGGGTGGGACTGGTTTATGTACCAGAGGCCCAGGCACCACAGGTTAACCCCTCTGGGGCTGGATGCAGCCTGTGGACTGCCAGTTGGACAGTCTTATTCCAGAACTTCCAGGGATGGCAGACTCCTAGCTTCACTGCAAGAGCCTGTAAAGAGCCTGCAAGTCCTGGCTTGAAAGGGCTTCCACACAGCTATAGAGCCTGGGCCTCTACTGCCAGGACAGACTACGTGGCCGGCTGTCCTAGAATTCTGGAGTTGAGAATCAAATATTGATTCCAAAGAACTGGCAGTTTCCAAGGAAACTTTCATTAAAATATTCCTGACCAGTTGTAAGCTGAAATATTGTGTATACTTTTTGCCTAATGAAACAGTGTTTTTGAATACACAGGAATAAGATATATTGAAGAACTGCAGACGTTCTCTCACTTTAGAGTTCTTATAACTGCTTTACAAAATTCCAGAAGAGGAAAACAGTACATAGACATTGTTAAAATATAATGAAAACTGTATTTTAACAAAATTCAAGACTATTACCACCTCCTTAAGGAAGCCACTCAAACTGCTATTCACCCACTCAACCAGGGTGAGTAATTTATTTTGATGGGTGACTATACCATAATTAGGGCTTTTTTTTAATTGCGACAGTAAGAGTGGGTGAATAGGTTTTGTGCTTGGGTTCATAAATTTTTATGATGATTTTGCAACGCTGCCTGATGAATTGGAGCAGCAGATTTTCAGTTCCTATATTAAAGTGAGTGGCATACACAAACAAGGATTCAAAAGGGCTTTCCATTTTAAATGCCCATTTTTTATTACTTGTGTTTGTGGTAGTGCTTGGTAGAGATGCCAGGAAAAGCTTCCGTCTAGCTAGCTTAGGGTCGCAAGGAAAGGTTTTTTGTTAAAAATATAGAATCATAGAAAATTAGGGTTGGAAGGGACCTCAGGACATCATCTAGTCTAGGGGTGGGCAATTATTTTGGGTGGAGGGCCGCTTACTAAGTTTTTGCAAGCCATTGAGGGCCATATGACAGGCAGCCAAGTGCAGATAAATATACATTTTCTAAATGTTTTAGGGGCCCTGTGGGCCACATTTTGCCCACCCCTGATCTAGTCCAACCTTCTGCTCAAAGCAGGATCTTCCCCAACTAGATCATTCCAGCCAGGGCTTTGTCAAGCTGGGCCTTAAAAACAACCAAGGATGGAGATTTAACCACCTCTCAAAGCACTGGAACAGGTTACCTAATCACTCTCTTAGTGAGACAGTTTTTCCTAATATCCAACCTAACCTTCTCTTGCTGCAACTTGAGACCATTGCCCTGTGTTTTGTCTGTCATCTGTCACCAGTGAGAACAGCTGAACTCCATCCTCTTTGGAACCGGCCTTCAGGGAGTTAAAGGCTGCTATCAAATCCCCTTTCAGACTTCTCTTCTCCAAACTAAATAAACCCAGTTACCTCATTCTCTCGTCATAAATCATGTGCCCTAGCCCCTGAACTATGTTTGTTCTCTGCTGTACTCTCTCCAAATTGTCCACATCCTTCCAAACCTAGGTGGGGGAGAGGAACTGGACATAGTACTCCAGATGTGGCCTCACCAGTGCAGACTGGAGTGGAATAATCACTTCCCTTGATCTGCTGGCAAAGCTCTTACTAATGCAGCCCAATATGCAGTTAGCCTTCTTGGCAACAAGGGCACACTGCTGGCTCATATACAGCTAACTGTTCACTGTAACCCCCCTTTTCTGCAGAGCTGCTGCCCAGCCAGTCAGTCAGTCCCCAGCCTCATAGTATCATAGCGCTTAGGTTGGGAAGGGACCTAGACACATCATCAGGTCCAACCCTCTACCCCAGGAAGGAACGGGTGCCGGTGTCATATCACCTCAGCCAAATATCTGTCCAGCCTCCTCTTGAAGACCCCCAAGGTAGGAGAGAGTACCACCTCACTTGGGAGTCCATTCCAGAGCCTGGCAGCCCTAACTCTAAAGTAATGCCTCCCCATATCCAGCCTGAACCCTCTCTTTAACAATTTATGGCCAATATTTCTAATAACCCTGGGTGCTGCCTGGGGGAACAGAGCCTCCCCCAATTCCTGCTGGTCCCCCAGGTGAGTTTGTAAATGGCCACCAGATCCCCTCTCAGCCTTCTCTTGTGGAGGCTGAATGGGTTCAGGCCCTTTAGCCTCTCTTCCTAGGGCCTGCCCCACTGCCCCTTGACCATGCGAGTGGCCCTCCTCTGGACCCTCTCAATGCTAGCCACATCCCACTTGAAGTGCAGTACCCAGAACTGGATGCAGTACTCCAACTGTGGCCTGACCAATGCCGCATAGAGGAGAAAGATCACCTCCCTGGATCTTCTTGTAATGCATCTGTAGATGCATGACAAGGTGCGGTTAGCCTTACTCACCGCATCCTCACATTGGTGGCTTATGTTCATCCTGGAGTCAAAAATGATTCCAAGTTCCCCTTATGCCACTGCGTTGACAAAAAAGATGTTCCCCAGCCTATAGGTATGTTGCTGATTCCTTCTTCCTAGATGTAGCATCTTGCATTTGTCTGCATTGAATTCCATCCTCTTCTCATCTGCCCACCTGTGTAATCTGTCTAGATCTAGCTGGATTCTGTCCCTCCCCTCCAGCATGCCCACCTCGCCCCACAACTTGGTGTCATCAGTTAATTTGGATAGTGTGCTTTCCAAACCCACACACAGATTGGTGATAAAGATATTGAACAGTACAGGCCCCAGGACCAAGCCCTGGGGGACTCCACTGACCACTTCTCTATAGGTCGAAAACAACCCCTCCACCACCATTCTCTGGGTGCGACCATCTAGCCAATTTGCCACTCATCTGAATGTGTAGGCATCAATACCACAGTCACCAAGTTTTTTTTTAAGAGAATGTGGTAGGAAACCATGTCAAAGGCCTTTTAAAGTCCAGGAAGATGACATCCACCCCTACACCCTTGTCCAGGGACTTTGTGACCTGATCATGAAAAGAAGACAGGTTAGTCAGGCAGGACCTGCCATCAATTAACCCATGTTGGTTGCCCCTGAGAATTACCTCCCCTGCTGGGCCCTTGCAGATGTTCTCCTTGATAATTTTCTCAAAGTCTTCCCAAGGACTGAGGTAAGACTGACTGACCTATAATTGCTGGGGTCCTCCTTTCTCCCCTTCTTGTAAATGGGGACCACACTGGCCCTTTCCCAATCCTCTGGTTCCTGGCCAGTGCCCTACAAGCACTTACAGAGCCATGCCAGGGGCCCCACTATGACCCCCGCCAATTCCCTCAGCACCCTTGGATGAAGAGCATCTGGACCTACTGATTTAAACACCTGTATCAGTACCTGTGCATGGGATTGTTCTGTCCTAAGTGCAAGACTTTGCGCTTGTCCTTGTTGAACCTCGAGTTTTCTTTTAGCCCACTCCTCCAATTTGTCTAGGTCACTCTGAATCCTAGCCCTACTCTCCAGTGTTATCTAGTACACCCCCTAGGTTGGTGTCATCCACGAACTTGCTGAGGGTGCAATCCATCCTGTCTTCAAAATTATTAATGAAGCCATTGAACAAAACTGGTCCTGTTCTGACCCCTGGAGCACTCCAATTGATACAGACTGCCAGCTAGACGTTGTGCCATTGATTACTTGCCATTGAGGCTGTCAATCCACCCATCTTTCTATTCACCTTACAGACCATTCATCCAACCCACGCATCCTTAACTTGCTTGCAAGAATGTTGTGCAAGATTATATCAAAAGCCTTACTAAAGTTAAGGTATATCATGTCCACTGTTCTCCCCACATCACGTTGAAAAGGCATGACTTGCACTTGGTGAAATCATGCTGACTGTTCCTAAGCACATTCTTCTCTAAGTGCTTAGAAATGGATTATTTGAGGATCTGTTCAATAATGTTTCCAGGGATTGAGGTGAGGCTGACTGGTCTGTAGCTCCCTGGATACTCCTTCCTCCCTTTCTTAAAGATGGGCACTATATTTGCCCTTTTCCAATCATTCAGGACCTCCTCCGAACAGCCTTGAGTTTTCAAAGATGATGGCCAGTGGCTCTGCAGTCACATCAGCCAACTTCTTCAGCACCCTTGGATGCATTGCATCTGGCTCCAGGGCCAGATGCAATTGCATGGTGATAATTATACTTCTCAACACCAAGCTTTCTTTTTGTTCTTCTTAAATATTAAAAATAAGTCTAAACCTTCAGTAAGATTTTTGCAGTTCATCTTCAGAAAAGAATCTCTACTTTTGGAAACAGATTAAAGAACACGGAATTTTTTTCCTCTTTTTCCTAATTAAAACTGTGAATCAGATTGCTTAGCTCTCTAAACCTAGCTGTTAAATTTAAGTCTGAATTAAAGGTTCAAATTAAAATTAATTGAGTTTGAGAAAGATGTAGAATAGGTCAGGAAAGCAATGACACAACATACAGAAATAATTTCATGCTTAAATACAGAGAGATGACATCAAGCTTCTGTTTCTTTCAGCTTATAGTTTGAAAAAATACTGGAGGGGCTGTAGCTGCTCCTTAAAAATGTGCTTTTTATGCACACTATTTCCTGACTTACCTGCACATGTTGGGCTTGAGTGTCATTTGCCATAGGTGGGCAGCTAGACTAGAAGTAGATGTTCTAGAGACCTCAGTTTTCTCCTCGGACCCAATAATTCTGGGTTATAATGACTTAGTTCTTCTGAGAGTGCCTACAGTGCATTCCTTCCCCTTCTTCTCTGAGACATGCTGGCCAACTTTTGTTCTCCACTCTCATTATATTCCAATTATTTTTACAAGATTCTTTACTTCTTAGGCCAGTGGCCAAGTAAGGATGGTATAAGTTTGCCCATATTAAATAAATCATATTTACCAGGATGCAAATACATTCATATTTGTTATCATCCATAAGACATGGATAGGCTAAATGAAATGTCCACAGAGAGAAGTCAAAAGATGATAAGATGCAGCCCCTTTGAACCAAGATTTTTTTTAAAACTGTTGATTCATGAACTTCATTTTCTGGGTATCCACCTTCAGATCCTTAAAGTGATTCCAGTTTTGAAAAAATGATGAAGACTGGAAGTGCAGCAGGCATCTCCCAGGAGCAGGGAGCAATCTCTGAGCTCCCACTGCAACTGTGGAGCTGAGAGCTGCCTGCCACTGGGGCGGGGGGACATTGTCCCAACTGGGGTCCAAGCTTGGAGCCCACCCGAGCAGCAGTCTCCTGCTCCCTGATGCCCAGCTGAGTGAGAGCAAATTTGCTTCTGGTTGGCTGTGTACATGTGTGTTACTGCTTAATAACTACTCCACAGTTAATTTGCTACATGCATTTCCAGGTAGTAAATTAACCACAGCATAGACTAATTTACTGTGCAGTAAGCATCTGCCCGTATAGATAGTTATGCCTACTGTGAAATAACTTGGTCTACTGCACAGTAGAGCATCTCATCTAGATGTGCCCAGTGATTCCAAGCTTAGGTAGTGTATCTTTCAGTCATCAGCAACATTATCTTGATTCATTTAATTTGAGACACATGGGAAACTGATTTATAACCTAAATATACAACAATGTAAAAAATTACAAGCAGGAAATAGAAGGAGCAATTCCAATTATGCAGCATTATCTTTACTTTTAATTCTCACTTAGACCATAGCATGTGAATAGAAAGAACCCTCCTAAGCGCAAAATCTTTTATAGAAGGGATATAACATATCCCAGATGTAAGACACTGGAATATCATGGTCCGTAGGTGTAAATACATTTGCTATAAAGTAACTATGTATCATCCTGTTTCATGTTCAGGTGGAAAAGGAACATGCTTGTTTCCAAGACTCCTGAGAGATTAAGGTCCTGGTTATTTCTCCCTGATATTTTTTATTTTTTAAGGTTGTGTTTCTTCATGGTAAGTAGAAGAAATCAATTTTAGACAGCAGTTTGGAACAGAGATTACTTCTTTTTGAACGCAGTAGGTACATATACTATGGACTGGAGGCTGGGGCAGTAGTGGGGGAATGGGGACTTCCTGATGCATGCCCCCCCCAGCTTGCTGGCTCAGGACTTGGTGGGGGGGCAGGCCAGGTCTGTACAGTGGGGGCCTCCTTTTCCTCTACCTGCTGCCCAAGCCTCCTGACATCCGCAGGCAGGAGCTGCAGCTCGGGGCTGCCTAGCCTGGCTTTTCACTCTTCTGGGAACTGTGGGTAGGGAGAATGGATCCCCCCTGTTGTGAAGCTCCCCCCACCCCCCAGCCTGCTAGCTCAGGTCTTAGCAGAGGTGAGCCAGATCCATGTGGCAAGTGGGGGCCATTTCCCTTCTCCCACTGTCTCCAGTTCCCAGTGTAATGAAAAGCTGGTCCAAGGCTCCAAGCTGCAGCTGTCAGGAGGCTTGGGCTGGAGGGCAGGGGGAACAGAGTCTGCCATGCTGTGCCAGCCCAGCCCAGTCCCCTACCCCCCCCAAGCAGACATGAGCTTGTAAGGTGGGAGGGGGGCTCACCTGGCAAGGGGGAAGGGCTGTGGAGAGGGGCTGCTCCAGCAACCTTCTGGGAGGCATGTGGGAGTGTCCCCAGCCTGCTGTCCTTGGCCAGCACTGCTTCCATTGAAAAGCTGGGGACAAAGAAGGAGACAATGGAGGGAGAATACAACAGAAGGAGATAATATGGTAAATGATCTTGAGAAAATGAAGCAGGAATTTCCTACCTTATAATTCAACAAAATTAAAAATGAATGTCAACTGTGGAACTCATTCCCGAGGGAAGTTGTTGAGGCCAAGAATTTAAGGGACTGGATTACAAGACTATCCAGAATTATTAAAATTAAATATGATTTTGTGAATGAGAAATTAAATTTCAAGAAAATCCAATCGCTAAGGTTGGAGAGTCTAATGAAACCCAATGTGGTGATAAGATTACCCTACCTGACTATTGCAGAACTCTTATTACCTTCTTAGAAGTATCTGACATTGGCCAGAACTGTAGGCAGGATGTTGGATCTTAGGATCGGATACGTATGTTAATTTGTATGTTCCATTGTTCATAAGCATATTTTTTTAAAAGCTCTTTTTATAGATACCTCTTTATAATTTCACAGTGGCATTTTCAGTCGAATGTAGTTTGAATTCCGTTTCTTCAGCTGCCAGTTGACAACCTCAAGGAAGGCCTCTAGACTGCTTATTTTGGCTGACATTTTCCACAACCTTGTTTTGCAAGTCAAGACAGGGTTCCCTGTAGCCAATCAGTTTTTGTATTCATTTATTCAAGCTGTTTCTGAAGCAAGCTATCTTGCCAAACCAGAGAGGTATGTAGGGAATCCTTGCCTTATGTGCTAAAAAGAAAAGGCACCTGCAGATTGTTTTGGGTAGTCAGCATGTACACCTTGAAGAAGTGAGGCATTCCCAGTTGGTTCTTCCTTTTAGGAGTTGTCAAAATAAATCAAAATAGATCCCATGGGTTCCAAATAAAATCTGTGCTAAGAAACTTCATGAAGACTGCAGAAAAATGATTGTAAAGTTTGCTCACATCAATACAAATAATATTTTCCCAAGAAACATTCATTAAGGTTAACTCCTCAATTGTGAATAGTATAGGAATATTTAATGCAAGAGCTTCTGTTTTCACTTCCCCTTCCAGCCATGTAGGCCTTCTTTTCACACTGTATTTTTTGCTCAACTTATTCCCACTTTGAGCTTGAGAAGACAATACAAGTAAAAATTCTAACTTTTTGCACTGGCTCCTGAGAATTTTGGTCAATGCCTAGCAGTCAAAAGCTTGTCTAATTTTATCCTGCCCAGGCAGTTGATCCAATAAAATATATCACCTAAAAAAATCCTTGCCTCTCAGTCAATACCTTTGTCATTAATCAGTTTAGGCTGTCTCCTAGGGAATTCCAGCACCTTCAACTAAATTAGGACACTAGGGTATGATCTGAGAATCCACAGCATTCACAAAGGCTTCGAAAAGTCTTCCAGCTGTGTTTTGACTGTTCTTTACCTAGGTAGAAAAATAATATTTCCGATTTTGAAAAATGGTATTCGGCTCCCTCAGTACTATTCAGAGTTCAGATCAGAGATAAACAGTGGGGATAAAGTAACTCAGGATGTTTGAATTTTGACAGGGAAAGTTACAGCTAACTCAACTATGAACATTTTCACTACCCAATTTTATTTCAGTTAATAAGTAATAAGGCAATTACAGTAAATTATTCTATACAGAATTCAAATCTATCAAGTATTTGGTATGTATGGGATTTTCTCTAATTGTTTGACTCTCAGAAGTGGTTGAGAAATAAAAATAGCAAGTAGGTTTCATGTGGAATTTAATTAGAAGTACCCACAGTTATTAAAATGTATTGCTTAACAAATATAAAATGGGCCATAACATAAACCCCAAGTCCAGGTCCCTGTGCCTTAGGAAAGCTTTGCACTTTATATCAAATTCTAAGCTTCATGTCTCGGGGTTTCTCTCTGTAGTGCTGTATAAGTGTTTTCATGAACAGCACTCTAGTTGTGCATGCTATACTATAACACGCATTGCCAGCTCAGAAGAGCACAGGAAGGATACAAAACAGTGAGGCTAGAGAAGCTTGGTTCCTAGATGATCAGCAACAGAGAACAGATTTATAAGAGGGCTGAGGTGCTCAAATACGACTTTCATATGGTCTTTGCTAATGGACTGACGGGAGTTCATCAACTATTTTGGAACAGAACTAAAGTGAAAAAGCTTAATCGATTTAAATAATATGAATTAAAGAACGTGGTTGAAAGTCTGAGCTTTCTTGTTCTTTTCTGTCAAGGATAGCCAAATGTTCTTGATGTGTGGGGCACACAGTCATTACAGATTTGAGCAACATCCACAACTGTCCAGGTGCTTCTTATCTCCCTCTCTGTCACTGACACACTGCACAGCCCCAAGCTGCTTTATTTCGGCTGGCCTCGCTTTGCCTGCCAGCTTTAGTTCTCATCACACGCACTCTGCCTGAGACAAAACACTCTTCTGCTTTGTCATGCACACCTCTAGACTCAGCCCTATTAACCGGGGAAAATGAAAGGAGGCAACAAATCAAGAAACTGCACCAGCTGCTTCTGTGCATCTTGTCTGCTATCTTGAGAACTGCACCTACAAAAATGTCTTGTGCACTGCTGAGTGCTTGGCAGGTCCCTGACAAAAGCTGGAGGGAAGGCCCTGCTCTGGCCTTACAGAGAGCTTGCTTTACAGGGGGGCAGAGTGGGAAAAAGGCTTCTCAACCAAGCATGTTAACCCAAAGCATAAGTGAAGAGATGTTCTTTAGGTAAAACACACGTTTCTTTTAGTCTCTGCAATCACGCATCTCTTTTGCTGTAGACCCAGTGACGCATCTCTGTCCTGTGACACAAAATAGTGAGCTTCAATTGTACACCACTATACTATTCAAAATAAAACCTGTGCTGTACTCTCCAGTGTTTTAATTACAGTAAAACATTCCACAAAAGACTATTCTGATTCAGAGCGCTCATTCTGTCAAGAGAACTGCTACAAATATGCAAGACGCAGTTCATGCTGTGCATTGGTGAGAATCAGGAATGAATCCAGGGAAATAAAAGGAAACGTGCCCACATAAAGCAGCTGAGAAGCAGTGGAGAACCAGTGATGAACCTCCACAAAGCAGCTGATTTTTGCTGACTTTTTGAGTAATTATTTGAGATTGTGTTCACTCCAGTAAATGGCAAATGTTTGAGTTTTAATTTTTATTAGGGAAGGAAAATAGCTTGGAGGAGTCACAAAGCAGTAATAACAACACTGAGCACTTAGGCAGCGCTTCATATTTCAAACTGGTTAGCAAATATTAACTAATTAAATTCTCTCTGATTCACACAAAAGGAGACAAGGAAGACATACATAGAGTCCAGCAATTCTGGCCTATACCTAGTTTTATAATTTTGTAAGTAGGCCTGAATTAAACTTCACTAACACAGCTAAGATGGAGACAGCGAAAGGTGCTAAACTAGTCCTGAGGAATGGCAACCAAAACCATAGAACGGGCTATGTAATGCCTAGTGCCAAATTAAGTATTTGCTTGTAAGTGGTCACTTCTTTGTAAGCTGAACAGAACACCTGAGCGTAGCACTTGGCTGAATAAGTAGCAGCTGGGTTTCATAACTCAAAATACCTATCACTGCTTAGCTTAGTAATGACTGTCTTGAGATGCCTGGAGGCATCTGATTTATAATACATTCACAGTAGTAAATCTGTCTAAATTGATATCCAAAGGGCAATTAAAATCAGAATCCAGACCAGAATCATTAGATGATTTAAACAGGAATATCACTGATACCGGTTCTTTTTAAAAGTACATTGTTAACATTAGAAGCATAAATGTTAATTAGAGTAATGACTTCATTCAGCAATTTCCTTTTTACAAGACCATTTGGATTAGACTCCAGCTCCTCTCTTTGAAAGGGCAAGTTCTTTTTAATTAGGACAGCTACTCCATTGGAACAAGTAGTAAATGAGGGAAAAGAAAGGTCTACCCTGGCAAAGTGTTTTTTCCCCTTAAGTTTTCACAGATTTTTTCTCTGTGTTAAAAAATCAGTTTTCTGCAGAAAATTGCACTCTGTTGGCATGCAGCTGAATGCACATTTTTATGGGCTTTTGTTTGGTCCCCAGAGATTTTCATACTGGATTCTACAGACATCATAGACCAAATCCTTCTATTTGCACATTCAAGTGTACAAATCAGTTGCTTTTAGGTCATTTCTACTCCACTGTACCATCCCCCTAAGGCAGGGGGTCTGTGCTGGAGTGAATTTCTGAGCGAGACACATGAAGCAAAAACTGCAAAAGATTAGCTTTTTTAATTTCATGCTTCTCCCAACCTTCACACTTATATTGACTTGCATTATGCATAAACACTGAATTAGGAAAGTAACCCCTTCTCTTAGCAACAGTGACATACAGAGCTTTCCACAATGTCGGGCAATTGCCAAGTTCCTCTCTGGAGGGCCTGGAGCTAGGGATCAAGGCTGGAGAACTCCAGAGTTAGAATCAAATGGTAAGCAAGAGATGGAGTGAGGAGTAGCCTCCGTGGAGAACTCTCACTCAGGCACAGAGGGCCCCTCTAGATGTTCAGGTAAAAACGTGATAGACTCCGCCATGCCACATATTGGATCACACATGCCTCAGACCCAATCACATCTTATTGCTGGTGCAGGGAAAGCCTGGGATCATGATCCTGGGCTTCTACTTTGCTGACAAGGAGCAGACTCCCATGGCTGCGAGTGCTGCAGTGGACAGACCTTCATGCATTGCCATGGCTATGGGTCCACAGCTGATGGCACTCCCAGCTGCAGCATTGCATGGAGTGATGGCACAGCCATGATGGCACGGTTTGCAGCTGTGGTGGTGCATGGTGCACCTCTGTGGTTGAGACCCTGTCTGCTGATGGGGCTTCCAACCACAGGGGAGCATCTGGCCATCTGTTCAACTAACGGTGCGATAAGAAGGGGCCACAAAGTTATTCCACATATTCTGGAATAACTTTGTGGTTTATTCCTGGTTTGATCATACCATTAATCAACTGAATGTGTGTTTGGGTCAGAACTTAAGACATAATTAACTGGTTAATCGTAGCTTAAGTGTAACGTATAGATGGGGACAATGAGACAGTAATAGTGAGATGTGAGCTGGGGAGAAGGCCATGTTTGTCTGTGCTGAGACATCAACTATCTACCAAAAAGAAGCAGTCACAGTGGGATAATATGTGTGTCCTGGATCGTAAAGTATGGGGAAGACAAGGATAATAGTTCCTCCTTTTCTTTTACTTATGCCCTTCTCCTTCTGAATGAATTTGCGGAGGAGTCAGTACCAAAGCATGGGTCTAGATTCAGTGCTGAGGGTGAAGATACTGAATAAGAAGTAGAGATAGGGATGCTCCTTGTACTAATTAAAACTCATTAGGAATCCTCAGTGTGATCTTTGGTGACTCTTTTGATTTAGATAATACTGATATTGATGGTGATGCCATGTAACAGTGAGGACATTCCTGCTTTGGTTCCATGATAGAGGGCACAGCTCAATGTATTTTGTCACTTAAATCAGAAGATTGATGTGGAGGTCAGACTTGTTACTCTTAAGCAGGCCCGTGGCTGCATTATAGTGGACTTTGAGAATCGGAGAACGAAGCGAATACAGATATGTCAAAGCCAACGCTCGATGAGTGGGTTTCATCCAAACCCAGTAGGGATCAGCTATGGGTGTCAGTCTTCAGCATGGCTGACTGACACAAGGAGTATCTATTGAAATCTGTATAGCAGTTGGGGTCTGCCTCAAAGGAAAAGTGTAAGGTATGTATGCTAAAATATTTTATACAATCTACAAAATAGTAACAGCTACTCAGACAAGGAAAGATGTAGCCTGAAGGCACAAAAGCAAGCTCTGTTCACTTTCTATGGCAAAACAGAAGAAATGACCAGACACTTGATATCACACTGAGTAAAATATCTCAGATACCCCACAATGAACACAGTTTTTCAAAGTAGTTACAGCTTAACAGCAGGCACCATACCCACAGGTGGCATTTTACAAAGTCCTCCAAGAACAATTTTTTTGGATGGTTTCCAGAACAATCTTTAAGAAACTGCTTTTCCTGAGATAATATTCAGGCAAAAAATTTGGATCTAATTTTTGCTTCACACCAATGTAAATTAGGAGGAATGCAAGTCAAAGCTATGTTAGTGTAAGTGACAAAAGAATCTGTTCCCTCGTGCTGGAAAACAGCTGGCACCATGATTAATCCACTGGCTCATATAACACTTAGTCCATGTTTTCAGGTACTAAATGTTGCCTATGGGAGGCAAAAGATGAGGAAAACCCAATACCTCTTTTGTAAGCTGTACCAAATTTAGCCCATCAGCAAATAACTTTTGATGGATATTTGCCCATTCACAACACAGCTGAATTTGACCCAATATCTCTAAAAAAATCTACAGAATTCCATGTGTAAAAGTATTTGTTGTGCCAGGTGATCAGTAAGGGCACACTAAGGTTTTCATTTTATTGTGCTAGATATGAACTAACCCAATTTGATAATGGACTAAAGGAGTTGCCAGCTGCTATTTTAAAATAAGTGAGTAGTTCAAGCATAGTTATAAGTAAACAAGTGTCCCCGACACAAAAAATAAAATACAATTGGTACTGTTTGGTATATTTGCTTCTTAAACTATCAGCAGAAGGTCAAGGATAGAATGAACCTGAAGAATAAAACTGAATGATATTCCCACTCCAGAGATAGTCTGAACAGGTTGAGTTCACACAACTGCTATTACTGCTTACTATTCCACCAAAAGAAAGGGTTTTGTTTGGCTGTAAATTCAATGCTTTTAATGAACACTGAATTCACTTTTAAAAAGCTTAACTTCAGCTGTTAACAATTTTGTCCAGAATGACCTTGAAAGCTGCTGCTGTGTGCCTTTAACCAAAGCAACATTTTAGGATGTGCTGCACCAGTATTTTACTTCTGCAAAATTTCTGCATAGCCTTTAAAATACTGAATTCCTACACCTACTTTCAAATAAACTACATTTACTGCTTTTACAAAAGTCAAATGCATACCACTTACTAGAATCCACACTCAGCAAAACCTATTTTTGGATAAAGTTACAAAAACAGCAGCATAGCACGTTTACAACACAAACCAGCAAACCAGGAAATTGGATTATTATAGTGATATAAGAAATTTAACTCAATCCACTGTAAAGGAAATACAAGTGTCTTATTATCTTTGAAACTCTTGGTCTTTGCCAGTCCTGTCATAATCTCAAACATTAAGCTGCCTCACATGTTATTCCTGAACCTTTAGCAGAATGGATTTATCCCCTCAGAAAGTGCAGCCTCTGGTGAGTGTGGATTAAACACAAAACTATCACGTTAGCTGTCTTACTGTCCAATGTACAAAAAAACTCTTGAAGTCCAAAGTCTCTCTGGATCCATGGCTAATTGGCCTTCAAGGGATAGCAAATATGTAAAATAAGATATGCCCTGTCCTTGTTGCTTAGGTGAAAAGGTAATTGAGAATATTAAAGAGCAAAATGCCAAATATAAGGGCAGTGTGTGAATTTGGGAATTATGAGCACTTGTTAACTAAAGCAGAAAGTCAGGATCACTTTTACAAGCACTTCCTGTAACATGAAATGAGATTTTGGATAAGGAACTTCACCCAGTGATTCATTAGTGTATCAATTTGTGAAATGGGGGTAATTCTGGGATTTTATGGAGTAATTAATTGCCTGAATATTATTTTAAATGCCTTGCATGAAATACAGTTATTTTTATTGCCTGAAAGATTTGAAGTGGATCGTCATGAGCATGAATTACTTTGACTTATCAACTATGATTTATGATTGCTATGAGTCATCACCTGACTACATGTTTAAAGATCAGGATTTGTTGTTCTTTGTTTTGGTTATTATTTATAAGAAAAAAGAAAATACACCATAGAAGATTTTCACATATGTTTAATTTAAGTAAGACTTTCTAGCATCTACTAACATGAGACTGGGGCACCAAAGATGGTAAAACCTACAGATTAATACAGAGTAATATTTAAAGATTTGGATAGCTACTGTTTATATTACCTTCTTTCACTCTATTTTTAAACTTTCCAACAATTACATTTTATTTTCAAACTGCAGAAATAAAGTGGTATTTGCATGAATCAAATTACATTTTAATTTTGTTAATAAAAATATAATTGAACACATTTTAAGAATTTATGTAGTGCCAAATATACCAGTGTTTCCTCTCATAAAATGACTAAGGCTCAGATTCACTGAGGTATTAAGGTGCCTACCTCTTATTTTTAATGGGAATTATTACATTTTTCTCAACATATTTTATAACTAAATTATCAGGATTGAGAATTTACTCTCTGGAGTTTCCAGCATTATTAAAACCTTAGAAAAAGTACAAAAGATACCTTACTTTTACTGATTATATAGCTTATTCTTTGTTCTTCTGTAATACTTTCTTTCTGGGTTTCCTCATGGGTTTTCTAAATATGGATTTAACTTCACAACAGCTTTGTGAGAGAAGTACCATGACAAAAATGTAACAAATGCAGGTGCTTAAGATTAAGGATCATTTTGTAACCTCCTTCTGCATATGTGAAAATTCATAGGTACTTTTCTACATGGACATGTATGTCTGCACACACTCCAAGTTAAGTTTAGTTTTCAAGATTCGGAGCATTCAAAAGTGGAATGAAAACTGAAACTGCAATGGGGCAGCTGGCTATAGCTGTTATGAAGGTGAAAATGTCTGGAGGGTGGGAAAGAAGACTGCAGAGGCAGAATATCTTACAAGAACCGAGGAGGTCAGTGCATAGTTATATTGAAAGCCTCAGGCACAATTACTGCGGTGAAAAGCCATTACATTACCACCCTTGGCATTATAGAACCAGACGGTGCAGCGCTGTTCTCCGGGACTATGATATGCAGATTTTAAATGGACATTTTACATTTATAGACTAAACAGACGGCTCGTCCCTTCTGGGATACTTCTGTTATATATGGTTGCTAAGCAGCCAAGTCCTCACGTGCACATAGGCTCTATTTGCCATGTGATAGCTGAGTAGAGTGCACATGTCTCACAGGGATGTTCTTGCACCTGTGCAGTCTCCTGACAGACTGCAACACTTTCAGACCTTGAGCCCAGGGTTGTGGGACACATCCACACCTGTCATATTAGAGTATGACAATAGCTCATTAACATATGCAGAGTAGCCCTGCACTCACAACACTGCCCACCACATAGTGTCACATTGGCAGCAACATGCTGAGAATGCTAAAACTATTACGATGGCCCCATCTGTTGTGAATGCTGAGAATGCTAGAAATATCATATTCACCCTCTCAGTCATGTATCGCAGCACTGCACTGGACCAGTTGGGACTCCTGACCAACTATCTGAGGACAGAAGCAGGCTCCCACAATACAAGTATCCAGAATGTCCTGCTGTAGTTCTGCTCTGAAGGGAGAATGATCTGGGGCACTAGGAGATGCTTTTGAAATTGAAAGCATTTAGAGTTGTTACACATGGGAGCACTGCAGGTAATCATGAATGTTGATAAACAGAATGCCACTTTAACCCAATCAACTCTCCTCTCAGGAGGCATAATGGCCACAGTGTTACGCTAAGAATCAGAAGATTTGCTTTTCTTTCCATCTGTGACTTTGGGCAAGACACTTTGGCTAGGGACAGACATTACCATACACATAAACTGGTTTATGTGATCAGAAACTGGTTCAAACCTGTAACAGAACAGATGTTCAGTGCACATGAACCAGTTTGAAAATGGGTGAAACCTGTCTGAGATAAACATTGTTAAATGTAGTATTAGACTTAACTGATTTGGGTCAAACTGGTTTATGGAATGTTTGTCCCAGACTCCTTGCTGGTTTAAGTTAAGCCAGACTCCCCCAGCATCCCAGCATGCTCTCTGGGCTGGATGTGGCTCTCTGCAAGCTCTCCCCCATCCCCTTCACCACTCCTGCTAAACAGGGATTATTTCCCCATCCCCTCTGCCTTATACAGACACCTCTCAGCATTAGCTAGCAGACCACATGGGCTATGGTCCCATGCTGTGGCAGACGAGACACAGGCAGAATCAACAGTTAGCTGGTAATGTCCCACTGTTGTTTTCTTAATGGAGTGATAAACACTAAGGGGTGATAAACACTATGTTATCAATTCCCTGCTGGGCTGGTTAGGACTGGGGGAACTCCTCCCTAACCAGAGCTTCCTGTCAGGGCCTGGCCATGCCTCCTCAGCTCAGCAGTGTGGAAGGGAAGGGAGCTACTCTAGCTTCCCCCGGCTTTTAGCTGAGCCATTGCAGGCATGTGCCTGCATTTTGGAGATGTACAGTTACAATCTGATTCAGCCTAGCCGGGTTAGGCTAACCTGCAGAGATTGAATCAATTCAGGCTTAGGCTTTTTGAATGTCTGTCCCTAGCCTTAATGTTTACTGCTCATTTTCCCTCCCACATTTTGTCTCTATTATCTATTTCAAATGTAAGATTTTCAAGGTCATTAATAGATTTCACTGCCTGTTTTAGACTTGTTGCCATCTAGAGACAACTGGAAATCTGTCTCTAAAAGTATTATGGATGTAAAGACTCTTGAAGGCATCACAGCTAAATTCATAGATTATAAAGCCAGACAGGAAAACTATGACAAACTGTTTTGGCCTCCTGTATGACACTGGCCATGGGACTTTCCTGAACTACATCCTGTTTGAAATGAAACATCTCTTTGATAAAAAAAAACCTGTCTCAATTTAAAAACTGCTAGTAAAAGAGAATCCACTGCAAAATACTATTAATTAAACATCACTAGTGGTTAATTTAAGCTTCAGTCTAAACATTAGATCTTGTTGTAGCGTTGTCCCATAGAAACCTGTGCTAATCAAATTTGTGTAGGTGCTTACAGAGTATGACCAAATCACTCATCAGCTTTTTCTGATACATTAAACAAATCCTTGTATTCCCAAAATTAATTGTATTTCTCCATTGAGGAGAAACCCCACAACCTCTGGGTTCTCCTTTACAAGATGACGCTTCTTTTCTATCTGAGAGAATTCCTAACATCTCTGATTTTTCCTTTGCCTGATGAAGGGCAAGCATGCCCAAAAGCATGCAAAGAAAAAAAATTGCAACTATTTAGCTGGTCTAATAAAAGATATTGCCTCTGCCCCATTAGTTTTGTCTGCCACAATTATGCATGTTTTTCAGTCCCTTCTGACCCTTTTCTCAACATTCACCAACTTATCAGCATCCTGCTCAAACTGTTTGTATCAGAATTAGACACCATCTTCTGCAATGGCTGTGCCAGTCCTAAGACAAACGCAACATAACTTTCCTACTGCCTACTCAATATTCTCCTGTTTAAGGATTACATTAAGCCCTTTCGGCCACAGTGTCACATCACATTCAGCTGATAACTACTCATGTCCCTTCAGAGACACTGCTTTCCAAAATAAATTCTTCAATTCTGTAACTCTACCCTACATTTTCTATTTCTTTTAACAGCTTTACATTTGGCTATATCAAAATGTGTATTTGTTTGCACTCAACTTATCTGATGATTGAGATCATTCTGTACAAGTAATCTGTCTTCTTTCTTATTTACCATACCTCTAATTTTTCTGTCATCAAAAAGCTTTCAGCCATTGTTTTATGGTTTTTTTCCAAGTCACAAAAATGTTAAGAAGCCAAGAATTGGTTCCTTCAGGACACCACTAAGGACATATCCACTCTGAGAGTGCCAAGGTCTTCTTGTCATTGCGTTACAGAGTTAAATGGATTTGCATTTTTTTGCAAGTTCCATTATCTAGTCTGGTTGCTCTCAGTAAAGCCGATCCAGAAGGACAGAAACTATGGCACAATGCAGAATTCCTTCTCAGTCTGCTGTTGAAAACCCAACCTGCTCTCATTCCATTCAGCTGTAAGTTTTGTTTGTACAACAGTAGAAGGACAAGGTGTCATTTGTGCATTGCTTGACGGCAATCTGCATGAATACAGTATCTGAAATAAAAAGTTATACAACAATGGAAGTGCTAAATGGGCAGAATATGATAACTCAATTGATATATGCTCCAGCAAGGGCTTCTGGCCTGGGACCGTGTGACTGCACCATGCTGGAAACTTAGGTAAAGAGGTGGGGGAAAGCAGAGAAGGAGCTGGTGTGGAGCATGGGGAAAAGCGACCCCTCACCCACCCCATGGTCAGTGCTCCCTGCTGCAGCCACTCGCGCGGAGTTGTCCTGAGCAGGCACAGGCAGCCCCATGCGGGTTGCAAGTGGCTGCAGTGCAGGGTGCTGGCCACAGAGCAGGGCAGAGGCTGCTTTTCTCATGTTTAACACCAGCTCATAACCCAACCCGCTGCCAGCCTGGGCCCCGCGCTGGCTCTGGGCTTGCTCGTTGGGGCTGTGTTGCGGCGGCAGCTGCTGTGGCCCCCCAGCTTGCAGTGCTGGGGGGCCACAGCAGCTGCCTGCCTGGAGCTCGCTCACTGGGCAGCACGGAGGCAGCGGGGGAAGACGCTGCCCAGTGTGACAAGCAGGGGGGCCACAGCTGCTGCCATTGCAGCGCAGCCCTGATGGGCGAGCCCGGAGCTGGCGCAGGGCCCAGGCTGGCAGTGAGGGTGGGTTACAAGCTGGTGCGGAGCATGGGAAAAGTGGCTCCTCCCCTGTCCCGTGCCTGGCGCCCCACACTGCATATTCTTACAGCCCTTGTGGGGCTACCTGTGCCTGCTCAAAACAAAATGAGGGCAGGGGGTACATGGCAGGATGCCCTACTTGTGCCCCTTGTCCCCTGCACCCTACTGCCCTGTGCCCCTCACCCAAAGCCCCTGCCCCCTGGCCCTGCTGCCCCTTGCCCTCCACTGAAAGCCCCTACCCCCCAGCCTGGGCTCTGTAGCTGTCAGCAGCTACCCAGAACCTCGGCCAGGTGCAAGTATCTGCTGCCTCTCTACCCTGGCCCCTGCCTGTGTCTGCTCAGGAGAGCCCTGAATGGGCTGTGAGGGGCTGCAGCAGAGAGCGCCAGCCACGGGGCAGGGGAGGGGCCGCTTTTCCCTGCACTCAGCACCAGCTCCTTCCCTGCTGCAGAGCAGGGTGTTGAGGTTGCATGCTACCCTCTCGCCTGTTCCATGGAGCTTGGGGGGGCACTCAGAGTGAGTGGGTGCACGGGACCCACATCACTGTCCTAGGACCAGTGCCAGCAGGGCCCAGAGCAGGGCAGCAGGGGTACAGGGTCCTGGCTGGCATGGGCTCTATGGAGCTGGGCCAGCTCCCCCCTTTGCTTGCTGGTGCAGCCCAACCCAGCTCCACAGCCCAACCCCACTCTGGGCCCCACTGGCACTGCCCCTGAGACATTGGTCTCAAGATGGCGACCAGGGGACAGGGTACCTGTCAAGGGGCGGGGCTACCCATGCGGCCCTCAGCAGCTTGCCAAAACTGGGTAAGCAGCCCTTCACCTGAAATAATTGCCCACCCCGGTTTAGAATCTCACCAGCAATATGCCAAGAATCTATGCAATATGCTCTTGAGTTATATTTTATGCATTATACACAATATCTGGTGAATATTATTTTTATGTTTAGATGTGGGTTTGGGGATCCAGGAAGGTTGCCAGTTAGTCAAGTTGCCTATTGAGGCATACCTCAAGCAAATGGATAAAAATTTGGGAGGAGCTGGCTGCTGACCAACTCCAATGGCAGTGCAACCTCAACCAAGCAGGTACCTGTTTCAAATTAAACACTTAGCCCTCAAAGTAGAGAAGAGGGAGCAGAGGAACAAAAAGGAGATAAATTCTGGCCTATGCAACTTCTGAGGACAGGTCTGTAGCTCAAAAAGTAGATGTTTAAATCATCTCAAGATATATCACTGAGTCATGGTACAAGTCAGCCTCAAATCGGGAGATTGCCAGTGACTATTAATAGTTCAAATAAAACCACAAATCTCAATAATACATTATAGGTAGACTCAGTAGGACTGCTGATTATTCCTATTTTAAAACTGTGTTTTCAATTGCTTATAGCTTTCCCAAATGTCAGCCATTTGACAAAGAGGTTACATTATGGATTTGTATAGATGGTTTAGATAATCCTGCCTTAGATAAGGTATTGGACTAGATGACCTCTGGAAGTGTCTTCCAGCCCTAATTCTACATTAATCTATAAATCTACATTATTCTGCATGCAGGTGATCTGCCTCAGGATGATATTTCATGGAAAGTCCTTGTTAAATGTTTGTGGCCACTTTCATTCAGGGAACTAAAATTTGAGAATTTGGACACAACCCTTTGGTTGGGTTTGGGAAATGACATTTCCTGTTAAGAAAATCCACCCAAATGTGATTAAAAACTCATCTGTGGCAGGGAGCATGTTCAAGAAGCTTTCACAGCTCACTTGCTTCTGCTCAGCGTATGCCAAATCCTAGAATTACGACATGTAGCTGGCTTAGGGAAGGCCAGAGTATGTGTCTTACTGCTGGATTTAGGCCCCCCATCTCAGATGTGCATCTTGGCATGCATTTGGTGCCACTACACTGTTTTGGGTTTTTTTGAGCCTGGTATATCCTGAGTATGAACAGGTAGGCAGGGTATAGTACATGAAAAGTATAGCACAGAGTCAAGTGTGGATATGCCCTAAATTAGATTTATAGGGCCTGTCAGATAAACTTTCCAGAGTTTGTTTTTACCAAGCATACCCCACACCCTCCCAGCTTGTGTGATTAAATTACACACCTTTCTATGGTTCTTATATAGCTCCAGGATTTGTGCTCTGTACCACATTTCTCACATTTTTTTTCTCATAACATGCCTTGAATAAAGGAAAATACTGTTATGTTACAGATGAGGATGTGAAGAAGAAAGAGCCAAATCCAATTTTACCTATTAGACACCTAAAGGGACTTGGACACCTACATGTAATCCTAATCCACCCTATTTGAGTCCCTGAAAATCCATGAATACATTTCCTTTTGTATCATGCTATCTTAGCCTTATGACTAAGTCACAAAGCAGCAGTGAGGAGCAGGACCCATCCACCTTCAGTATTAATGGTTTTCCAGGGATAGAGCCCATACTCCAGTTGTCATCTGACTGCCTCTTACAGTGCTTATCATGGAGATGTTACAGACACTGGGGAGACTTGAGAGAGCACATAAATAAGAAGCAGAACTAACTGGAACCACTGAGTCAGTGGTTTCCAATCTTTCTAGACTTGAAGCATCCATCTTGAGATTTGAAGTACCCCTTGGAAAATGCCTGCTCTTAGTTTTTACTCATTTTTTGACTACAGAAAAATAATAGAGCAATTCTTCTTTTGCAAAGAACTGAGAAACAACAAGACAGGTCGGAATGGTTTAAACACTAAGAGTTCCTACATGAAATCTCAGGTTTATCTTGTGAATCATGTTTGCGCACCTAACAGTGCTAACATTGGGTGTCACCCATGGCTCCCTTGAAAGGATCTGAGGGCATTCCAGCGTGCCATGAACCCTGGTTGAGAATCACTGCACTACGTTTTCAGAGTTTCCTCTTAGTTCATACTCCATATTTAAATATGTCTGGTTTATTCAACAGCATCCGCTAATGGGTTAATTCAAATAGCCTTTGCCTTGTAAGACCCTAAAACAAGCCTGAACCAATTCTTCCGTGATTCTGGAAGATGCCAGTTATCAAAAACGTATGTACTTCCCAGGTCTCTAATCATGTTTGTTGCTTTCTGTTGGACTCTTTCCAATTTGTCCACATCTTTCTTTGGGGTCCAAAACTGAACACAGGACTCCAGGTGAGGCCTTATCAGGGCCAAAGAGGGAGAAAGAATCATTTCCCTTGATGTGTAAATGACACCCTGCATGCTGTTGACCTTTTTTGGAACATGAGAACTCTTGGACCATATTTAGCTTATTGGCCACTGTGAACCTCATTCCCCCCTCTGCTGTACCTCAGTTTAGCATTAGTCATTTCTTGGTCTACATTTGTGCATGTGATTATTCTATTCCAAATGCAGGACTTGTCCTTGCTGAATTTCATCTGGTTCACTGCAGACAATTTCTGCAGTTTATACAGGTTATACTGAATCTTAGCCTTTCCCTCCAGAGTGTCTGCAACTCCACCCAACATGGCATCATTCACAACTTTGCTAAGTGCGCATTCAGTTCCTCCATCTAAATAATTAATGCAGATGTTAAACAATACTGCATCAAGGGGAGAGGCCAGGGGAACCCCACCTGATACCTCCTCCCAACTAGGTATTGAACCACTGCTGTCTACCCATAGAGCATGGTGATCCATCCAAATATCCACCTTCCATCTACTCTGCATTGCCTTCACTTATTAATGAAAATGTTGAGGGAGATAGTATCAAAAGCTTTGCTAAAGTCAAGGATACAGGTAGGTTATGGTATATAGATAGATTGCACAATGCTAGAAGTTAGCTGGATAGTTCAGATCCAATGGCTAAAAGCAGACATGGCCTGAAAACCATGTAATCCAGCCTACAGGCTCCCCAGAGGTCCAGAAACTTGGCAGCAGTTGCAATTAACACTGCTGCTGCTCCCCTGTCTCCATATTTCCAGGCCTCTCAGAGCTGGATAAGGCCCCAACTGGGACAGCCCTGCATAGAGGGATTGGGCAATGTTCCTGTGTAGCTGGATCAAGGTGGGCCCCGAAGCAGCCATCTGGAAATGGCACAGCCAGGACCCTATCTGGCCATGTGGGGCCAGCTGGGCTGAGAGCCCAATGCAACCATGTAGGGCTGGCCAGACCAGTTGCCTGATGCAACTGTACATTACATGGGGCTGTCTGGGTCAACACTTGATGCAGCTATCTGGGTCCAGCTAGGCCATTTCCATATGCAACTGCATCAGGCCTGGCTGGGCCATTTCCCCATGGCTGCATTGGTTCCTGGTTGAGCCAGCACTGCACACCAGGCTGCGCCCAAAGACAGGATCCAGCCCACAGACCAACCTGGCTGCTAATCCAGATCACAGGCCGAAACAGGTTGGTCACTACTGGTCTAAAGTGAAAAAAAAACAATGCTGGCAAAAATATTTCCATTATTATGGTTCAGAATTAACACCATTATTAAGAACAACAGGGCACTTCACAATCTAGGAGCAATGGTTTAGGATTAGGAGAAATGGCTTCGAACTGCACCAGGGGATATTTAGGTTGGAGATTAGGAGAAACTTTATGTAGCTATATATGTGCTTGTTGGCACTCATTGGCATTCTAATTAGAAAATGATTAATCGAGTATGCGCCACGTTCTAATTAGAATCCTGTAGCTTTGCCTCACCATCATGTGTGTTAGGCCCTGCCTGCGTTTCAAAATGGCTGTGGGGGTGCTTTAACTAAACCTCATTGAATAAGCTTTAGTTTAAGCACCCCTGCTGTCATTTAAAGTGTGGGGAACTTAATACATGTGATGGTGAGCTGTTTTAATTAGAGCAGCTGCCCAGGAACTGTTCTAATTAACCCCCCAAACCAGTCTTTCTGACTATGTATGGCAGCCTTTCTGTCTAGGCAGCCTTTCTGACTATGAGCGTGGTCAGGCATTAGAACAGGCTGTCAGGAGAAACTGCAATCTCCATGGGTGGAAACTTTCAGAAGCAGTTTAGACAGACACTTGGTTTAGTCAGGGATGATCCTGCCTTGAGCAGGGGGCTGGACTAGATGACCTTGTAAGCTCCCTTCCAGCTCTCCTCTCCTTGGCTCCTGTGATCTGATGACCTCAGAACTATCATTTCAGACTGGCTGGCTGAGACGAGAAAGGAGCATTGGCTTGCCTTTGGAAAGCTCTGTTCTCAGACCAGTCTCCTGGAAACCACCTTTGAAATGTGAGAGCTCAGGTATATAAGAAGCAGATGGGCCCAACATACACAACAGCCATGGGAAACATGAAGCAGCATAAGTGGGGGTGACAAAGACACCAGTTCAAGGCATCAAGTTATAGACAACAAGAACGGTGGCCCATGGGAAGCCTGAACTGTGGCAGCAGCAGTTGGCTTCTAGCAACCCCATGTGCAAGAAGCCTGAATTGTGCCACTGGCCGCCAGTCTCTAATGGAAGGCAAGACTCACCCTGCACAACACCCCCACCCACACTCTGCCCAGGGTATCACAACAGCTAGTTAAGTCTCTGGAAACATGTAACCCAGGAATTGTGCAGCATAGCTGTAAGTCATTGTAAATGGCAAAGCATAGAGAAGAGTGCCTTAAAATAACAGGATTCTAAGTTTTAAAGGATATAGAGTATTAATTTCAAACTCTATCAGGATACAAGATAGCAGACTCTAAAAATGATATACTGAATATACTAAAACAATTTTAGCAACCACTGCCAAGAACCTAGAGAGATGGAAACCAATATTGTTTTTATCAAATGTGAAAGCAGATTGAAATCCCATATTTCAAATAACATAAAGTCATAATCTCTAACTAGTGCTCTGTGAGATACCAGAAGCTATTATCTCAGAATTGAACTGGAGAGAAAAATACCAAGATGATTATTTGAATGATCAGATTTTAATATCTGACACTGCAACCTGTCAGAGCTAAAAGAATTCAATATTAATCTTAGGTGGTCATTTCATCTCTAGCTCTTAAAGCACTTTTACAAATGGGGAAATTTGAGGCCCAAACACTGAATGTAAATTGTTCAAAGTGAGTCAGGAAGCCAGTGGAAGAACGGGAAGCAGGAACAAGATCTCCTGATTCCCAATTCAGGGATCTGCTTTCAGAACTGATAGACTTCTACCCACATTGGGCGCTTGTACACATGACAAAAATTGCCCGTTTTTGCAGTTTAATTGCATCATGTTGTACATATACAAGGCTTGTTTTTTTTTTGCCATCAATATGAGGTTCTTAGGTTACACACTAAACCACATCTACATGTAGTTCAGTTTTACCATAGTTATTTGTAACATTGCAGCCTTTGAACAGTTCACCCTCCACTGCAGGAGAGGTGGACTGAAGGCAGAAGTGGTGAGGGGCCTGATCCTTTTTTTTTCATGGAGCCTGCCTGCCTCCCCCATGGCCAGGGGGTGAGCTGCTGGAGAACTGGGCAGCCCGAGCTGTGGGGGGCCCCGGTCCTTCCCTCTGTGGTGGTAGTCACACCCCACAGGGCCACCCAGGCAGCCTGCTAGGAGGCAGGTGCTGCCCTAGCTTGGGCTTGGGGAAGAGTTGGATCAGGCTGCCTGCTAACAGTCCACCCAGGCAGCCCTGGGGGGCACCGCTACAGTGGAGGAAAGGAGAAGAACTGCCCCCAGCTCAGGGCCTGCCAGCAGCTCACCCCAACAGGAGACGAAGGCAGGTTCCATCAAAAAAATAAAAGGATCAAGTCTCTCGATGCTTTTTTTTTTCTCCTGGTGGAGTCTGCCTGCTCGGCAACCAGTGGGTTGTAGCAGCCCTGGAGCTGTGGGGGGGCCTGGTCCTTCCCCCTGTGGAGGCGATGCCTCCCTGGGTGAGATGCTAGTGAGCTGGGGGCTGTTCCAGCTTGAAGGCAGCTCCCTGCCAGATCCAAGTCTTTCCTGAGCCCAGCTGCTAGGTGCTAGCAGGTGGGTGATGCAGCTTGGAGTCAGTGCATAACCCAATTCAACTGTTCTCTGAGCCTGAGCTGGGGCAGCACCCGCCCAATAGCGGTCCACCTGGGTGGCTCTGGGGGCAGCCGCTGCTGTGGAGGGAAGCAGCTCAGGGGCTGCACAGCCTGCCAGCAGCTCACCACCCAGCCGCCTAGCAGCTCCGCCCCCAGCCATGGAAGACGTGGAAAGGCTCCGTGAAAAAAAAAAGGATCGGACCCCCTCAACATAACAGTGATGGAAGCCCCTAAATGAACTGGTGGAGTTTTAATTGTCACAATTAAAACTCCACCATTTCAACTAAGGGGAGTGCACCCCCATCACACGTACCAGTGCCCGTAGCAGAGATGTTAGAGAGGTCCAGAGGCCAGGGGGAGGTTAGTTACACCCCAAAATTGAGATGATCAGTGAATTACAAATGCAATGACATTTCTTTTGAAAGCTTTTACAATATGGGCACTCTCTGTACATTGCCTGGCAAGCTAATGGAGCATAAATGATACATAGCATCATAACAGAAAGCCCTACAGTACTGTAACTAAGTTCAAGAACAAATATTAAGTAACATAATAAATGCTACAGAGACACCTTCAGCATTGTAATCTTGGTTCAGGTAAGAACAGAGTAGAAATCTCAAATAATTCATATGTGGCTTGTTTGTTGTTGCTTTAGGTACTAAATCCTAGCATTTATCTTCATGCTTTTTTCAAGTGTCATAAAAGAAAGTGCATTCTTCAAGCCTTATATCAAGCTCCCACCTTATACAAATTCCCAGGGTAGCCTAGTTCCTAGTAAGCTTGATTAGGTATGACTTATGATTTATTTAAATTAATCATAATTGCCAGAGTGCAAGATTTTATTTGCACATCTGGTTATAGCTGTTAACATACATTATACTGTAGCAACATTAGAACTGGTGTTTGAAATGTTTTGACCCGACAGCATACTATCAGACTGATATAGCATACCCAGTCATGTAGTATAATATGGTGTGCAAGTGACTGTCTCATATTATCCTAAGATCTTAAATTCATTAAATTTAGATTAACACAGTTTTAAAAGATGTAGTTCCAGATTACAGATGTGTTCAGAATTATTTCAAAAGTCTTCCCATTTAAGTTTTTTCAAATTTAAGTAAAACTGTTTGTATATATTTGTAAATACAGTGGCTTCCACCTCTCTAATTTATCCCGGCATTATCAGAGTGGAGAAAACATGAAGAGTGAAACAGATTAAGAAAATAAGAATGCAGTGAAAACAAGAATTTAAGTTTAAGAATTGACTCAGTCTTATGAAGAAATATATGTGAGCATTACTTGGTGTAGAAAGACCCACATACATTAAGACTTCTGATTTCCTGATGTTCAAAAGAATTACTCTTATTATTTATTTAGCATGGTACATCCACAAAGTGCTTTAAGGACCTCTAAGATCAAATGGTTAGAGATAGAAGAGAGCTATAAAAATATCTGGTCTGAACTCTGCCAATACAAAGGGTTCTTCCTCCTCCTTGTCCCCCTCCGCCTACCCATCAGTTTTTCTATTGCTTTGTCCAGGCTACTTTTAAAATAGATTAGTTGCAATGCCACTCTTTATTAACTCTATTTTATTTTTAATTCTTTAAAAAATGATGATAGGAAATCATCAAGATTAATTTAGCTGGAGAAGAAGAAATTAAAATCTATCTGGCACATTTTGAGAAGACTTTAATGTATAATTCAGGCAATCTCACTCCCCTCTCCATTCTTATAGCAAGTAGGAGGCATATTAAAACTTGGATAAATTTTCTTGGAAGTGGCAGAAGCACTGAATGATCATTCTGTCGTGACTAGTTTATGAGTCTGGAAGCTCTTGATAGCTCCATTGGAAAAACAAAACTGGCACTCCTCAGCTGTTCTGCCAAAATACTGGCTTCTGCAAGCGCTCTGAAGTGCGCCATTTTGAGCACTCGGGCATTTACTCCTAAGCTCCATCGCAATTCAGGCTGGTACTGGAGAGGCACCTGACTTCTCAAATGATCCTCATCCATTAGACCTACTCTCTCCACAGCTAATTTTCATTGACAGAATCTAGTTCAGATGAGTGTCCTAACTACTAAGGCTTCCTCTTGCTCTCTTTCTGGCCCCATGTAGGGTGGCCATTGGGCCTGTTTTATATCAGATGATCCTGTTCTTAAGGCCTTTGTCCTCTATGTATTTGTGAATGAGAAATGGACTGCAAACAGTCCTGTATTTTCAGTTCATTGGTGGAAATACATGTCAATCATTTGTCCTTGGGATTCTATTGGCTGTGCCTAGAGAAAGGGCCATGCACAGCCAGGAGAAGGGTTCTGAGCCAGCCAAGGAGGGAGGTGTTTTTTTTTGTGGTGGCCCCACCCCTTTTTGCTGATTGGCCTGGTGGTCCCACTCCTCACTGCTGATTAGCTGAGGGGGCTGGCGGTTTCCCCCTGACACACTAAGGGGATGTTCTGTATTCTGGGGATGCATCGGTGGCCATGCTAGCCCCATGGCACTTGTACTCTTCTTAGTCCAGCCTTCCAGCTTCAACATAGATTTACTTACTATACTGTCTTCCAGGACTGCCCAACACCAGCATGACTGAAGGCTGCATTCAGTGCCAATGTGAGGCCCCTTGGGCTGTACCACAATAGACTGCATACTATGGGAAGCTTCTTCTTTGGCTATCCCTCAATACAACCATGATGTTTGCTAGAGGAGGGTGATGGGGGGGATGATGGCGATGATGGATTATTGGTGAGTTTTAAGATGGCTGAAGAGTCTAATCCATGATCTGCAAGTTTTTCCACAGATATGACAGGTGGTGCCCAGGGCCCAAACATCATTTCTTTGGCCCAGTACAAACTTGAAAGGTGGGCTGCCTCCCACACACACACACCATCCCACATATATAAAATCTCATGACTCGTGAAAGACAATTTTCTATTATCATAGTTTCATAGTAACTAGGGTCAGAAGGGGCCTAGAGCAGGCCATCTAGTCTGACCCCCTGCCAATGGCAGGAAACAAGTGCTGGGGTCACAGGTGTCCAACCTAAATTTTAATTCTAAAGTTATATTCTACATTGCTGACTGTTTTGTAACTTTTTGGTTGATGGTCCTAATCATAGTATTATCCAGTCGATGTTTTGATTTTTTTTGTTCTAATGGACCAACATGACTACAAACATTTTATAAATAGACCAATTAATTTTAAAGCTTTATTTTTCAGGCCTTTTGCATTGCAAAATCATGAATTATCTCCCTAAAGTCAATTTTCTTGCAAGTTTACACTCGATAGACAAACTAGCAAGGTGGCTTAACCATTCTTGTCCCATAGTATAATGCCTATAGTTTTTGATGAGTGCTAGCTTGCTGAAACTTCTACAGTCACTGGGAGCATGCAAAAGATCTGTATGGCTATACACACTTCACTGAAAATTAGTTGCAGTTGTTTTTTGTAAATCTCATGTAATAAGTTAAGTGGAGGTAGTTCATACTCTTTTCCAAAATTAGATTTGGAGATTTTTTTTAGATGCAACATTTCACAAGGAAAATTCTCAGAAAGATCTGTAGGATACCTGTGAAGTGGACATTTCGAAGCTTCATCCAGTTCCTCAGGCTCGAGTGCCACATATTTTAGGACTGAATAGAATGTAAAACAAATGTTATTGGTTGCTTTGAATCTGCGCTCTAATCCATAGATCTCATTGTCCAAAGTTGCATCAAAAACATGCCTTCTGAAGAAAGATTCTGGATCACTTTCAGAGATGGTGGAACACAATTCCTCAGCTGTGTCATCATGAATTCTTTTCTGCTTCTTGCCTCTCATCTTTGGTAATTGTGGCAAAACTCCCGTGCCTTCTGCCTTCATCTTGTCTGCTACTAGACACACTTCCTGTAGCATTTTGGGGTGCTGATCTCTAAGTTGCTTTACTTCTTCAATAGTATCAGCAATGAGAGCTGCCTCTGATTCAAGAGATTCCCCTGGCTTGTAAAATCTTGTTTCTGTCATCAATACTTCAAAGAGCCTTGTACCAGAAGTTAGACAATAAAAGGCATGAAAATGAGCTGAAGTACCTTTTCAGTTCTTCCAGTTGTGACTGAGCTTCGTGTGTGTCAAATTTAATTCAAAAGCACATTCCAGTGCTTCCAGAATACCTGGAAGATGCTTTGTGAGTGGACGGATAGCATCAGCACATGCACGCCAGTGTGTGTCTGACAGAGAGTGGAGTGAGCAGTGTATCTTATCTGTTATAACCTTCCACCTCACACTAGCACTGAAAAACATAAAAAATTGCTGCACGCAACCAAAAAATGTTAATGTTCCAGTACATGCTGCTGCGGCATTAATTTCTACAAGATTCAGTGAATGGGAAGCACAAGGAGAATACGCAGCAAGTTCAATTTTAACACAATGCAGGCCTTAACACCTTTTATTTTCCCTGACATATCAGAGTGATTATCAAAACCTTGACCTCTACAGTCATCAAGAGGAATGTTATGATGCTTCAAGCTAGCAATTAGCATTTGAGCTATCTGTTCTCCATTTTTTTAAATCAAAGGTGTTACATTCAAAAAACCTTTCTTTAATGTTAAATCTACCAGTATCTTTGTTGTGAATTACAGATTGGAATATCAACATGTGTTGTTCTTGGTGAGAGACATCTGGAGTAGCATTATATATGATAAAATAATAAATGGCCTTTTCTTTCTCTGTAAGGATGGCTTTCTGCACACTCTTACCACATAATTCAATAAACTCATTCTGATTCTCTCATGAGAGATAACGAGTCTGTCCTTGCATCATTTTGCCCTCTGTATGTTTCTGTTTGACTTTGGCCAAATGGTCACGAGTGATACTGTCATAATGAGCTATTAACTCAAGAATACAAAGAAAGTTGCCATTGTGTGGGTCACCTATCATATTATCTCCATGGCATACTAAAGCTCTGGAAGCAAGATATAAGGTGACATCCAACAATCTTTCCAATATTTCTTTCCATCTTGTTGCTTCTGTTAATATTTGTTTTTGAACCTCACTGTCCACTCCATGTCCACCTGACAGTGACTGCTGTAATTCCTTCCACTGGCAGTAAAAAGTTTTATGCTCTATGCTCTTCTCATGTTCAGGAAGTTTATAATACAGCTTTTGCCATTTTTTGCATTTGGTGAATACCCTTCACTTTTTGCCAGCATAATGCGTTGTTTTTGTCTCCCTTCAGAAAGTAACCAACATGGAAAACAATACAGTGCTTGATTGGTAAGACTCCAAACAAGCCAGTCTCTTGGTAGCTGTTTTCCATTGGAAGTCTTACATTTGAGAAGAAATTCAGGAAACTTATGTCCACCAACATCTTTTGGAATTGACTTTGCTAGCTTCCAGATTGGTTCAAAAGGAAGGACACCAGATAGAACATTTTTTTGACATATGGAATCTGGTATCAGTTTAGGCCACAAGCCTGGGTCTTTGAAAAAGCATGAATCAGATAGCGTAGTACTACTCTCTCCTGTTTTTTGTAAGCCTTCTTCTGAACATAGTGATAGTAATAGTGATATTACCTGACAACTTCTGAAAGCATTAGACTGGAGTCACATGATGCATCTGGCAGCTTTTCTTCAAAATCAGTTGCCACAGACACAGTCTCTATATTAAAATCGTTTCCATCTTGCTTTGGTTCATCTACTTCCCTAGTTAGTGTATTGCCTGAGCCAGACTGCAGAAAGGCCTTGTCTGTTTTGAAAAAAACTGGAGGATTGATTACTGTCCTTTAGCTTCTTTTAGTTCTCTTTGTTTTACCTCCTTATGTTTCTGGCTGCCTGATTTGTATTTATAGCCAAGACATGATGTGTCTGTGTGTGAGAGAGAAAGAAATGTCCTTTCCTTCCATGCACTAACCCTATCCCTGTTTCAGTTCTTTTCTGTGTAATGTACCAGGGTCTAACTTATTACTCACTTTTTGGCCTGTAAATCCTATCAGCAACACTGTGGCTTCCACTGTCCCTGTGATCAATGTCCCTGGTTATATGGTGCTTTCTTCCTCTCCATTCCATCTATATGCACAAGGGACTCTGGGACTTGTAGTTCTTGAGAGATCATGTCACATAGGGAAGCATAAATCCCTCTTGTTTCTTAAACTACAAGCCCTAGAATTAGCTGTATAAGCATACTCTATCTGTTCTATAGAACGGCCATGGCCTGGCCAGCAACTCATTGTTCACAATATTGCTTGTTTGGCTTCCGATTGACTCCAGTGAATCTCACAGTGCAGACCCCATATAGGTAGTACATAACTTTCCATACATACCCTCAAGCTTGACCTACAATTTAGCCTTCATTTTTTTCCCTCATGGTAACAGGGTTGCAGGCTGGGCTGGGCCCACTTGGATCTCCGGGCCCTGGTAAAGTGTACCCTTCCATGAGTGGGCCCTGTTGGTGCCTTGTGGGGGCACAGCAGTTGGCCAGGACACTGCAGTTTCCTTCCTGCTCTACTGTTTCTTGGCTTCCTGAGCAAGATGGTTCTCTTTGAAGTGGGCTGTAGCTTGATATACGGTGCAGCCCCAGTGAGACCTGTTACCAGCCAGTACTTCCCAGTTTGTAAGGTTCATGCCACCCTTCTTAAGGTATGCTTTCAGGATGTCCCTGTAGCTCTTCTATCCTCTTTGGGTTCTCTTACCATGACTGGGGTGAGAGAAGAGAACTCGCTTCAGGAGACAAGTGTCAGTCATCTGCACACAGTGGTCAGCCCAGCAGAGTTGCTGTTTTATGATCTTTACCTCAATGCTGGTTATGCTAGCTGCAGAGAGGATGCTGGCATTGATGTAGTGGTCTTCCCATCTAACACAAAGGATCTTCCTGAGGCTTCCTGAGGAACCATTCCAGGCACTTAGGATAGCTTTTATATGTCACCTGTGTCTCACACCTATAGAGGAGCATGTTGGTAACACTGCATTTTAGACCAGGACTTCATTTCCATCTGCAGGTCTCGGTTGGCAAAGACACGGTGAAACAGCTTTCTAAAGGATACAATGGCACAGTGAATTCTATGTTCAATTTTTACATCAAAACTGACTGGCAGGGAGAGGTGGTTGACAAGGTATAGGAAGTACTTGATGTTTTCCAGGGGTTCTCCACCAGTGGTAATTTGTTGGGGGTGGACAGCAGCTTGTGCTGGGGCAAGCTGATGGAGGACCTTGGTCTTCCCAATATTAAGGGAGAATATGGCTATGATAGGCACCTAAAATAATCTCAGGCTATAATAGGCACCTGAAAAAACATCAAGGGTGGACTGCAGATTGGTCTCAGTGTGCGTAAGGATAACACAGTCATCAGCATACTGAAGATTGGTGATGCCAGTCTTGGTAACTTTTATTTTGCTGTGAAGGTGTTGCAGGTTGAAAAAGTGACTGTCTATTAAATGCTGAACTGCAGTTCTGGGAGGAAGGCAGTAATGGAGGAGAATCAAAGTCACAGCAAGATAGATGGAGAAAAGGGTTGGGGAGATAATGTAGCCCTGCTTGACACCAGTATGGATGATAAATAGGTTTGTCTCAAATCCATTGCAAAGGACTGTGGTGATCATCCCATCATGGAGTAGCCTAAAGATGCTGATGAACATCAGTGAACAACGAAACGTAGCCAACACCTTCCATAAGGCTTGATGGAATCAAAGGCCTTGGTTAGGTCTATGAATGCCATAAACAGCTCCTGGTCTCTTTCTCTACACTACTTTTGGATCTGTCATGCAACAAAAATCATGTCAGTGGTATCCTGTGATGGTCTAAAGCCACACTAGGATTCTGGAAGGACACTTTAGCAAGGACGAGGCAATTCAGAAGGATGCAAGAAATAGTCTTCCTGGCAACAGAGAGAAGGGCAGTAGTTCCCATGCACTGACTTGTCCCCTTTCTTGAAGATGGTAACAATGTTGGCATTCTTTAAGTCAGGTGGAGCTTCCTCATTAACCCATATTTTGATAAGAAGTTGATAAGGTTTTTGCACTAGTGCTGTTTCACCAGCTTTGGAGACCTCTGCAGGAATGCCATCTGGTCCTGGTGCCTTATTGTTCTTGGTCTGAGTTATGGTACACCAGACTTCCTTGAAGGATGGGGGCTCAGCATGAGATTTTATTACTAGGTGTTGAAGAATGTACTTGATCATGGAAGCTGAGTCCTCAGATTCATGGTTGAGTAGGATCTTGAACACTACTTCCAGCCTAGTTTGATGGATACATTATCCATGAGAGGGTGGAGCCATCCTGGATCACAAGGGAGTTTGGCCATCCATAGGGGTGCCCTGTGGATCAGTGAAACTCTGGATCTTTATGGCCTTCACTTGCCACCACTGATTCTTGATTTCCATAGCCTCCTCTGACCTACAGCTTTAAGGCAGTGGTAAACCTCTTATTTTTACTAGTTGGAGGGTTCATTTTGCCAACTGCAGAATGCAGTTCTTTTCTGGAGGATAAGTGCTAGGATTTCTTCATTATTCTTGTCAAACCAATCTTGATGATGGTAAGTAGAGTAACCAATTGGTTTAGTGCATGCCTTGTGAATAATGATCTTAAGCTCCACCCAATGTGCCTGCATGTCCTTGATGTCATCAGGAAGGTCAGAGAGCCTCTCAGTAAGGTGTTAATAAAGAGCTTTAGATCCAGCTGGTCTTGGAGTTACCTAAACATGGCCAAAATGGATCACTTTTTCAAGGGACCTAAATCTCTCCCGTTGACTGTCTATGATCCTAATCCCTTAAACTCAGTTAAATGAGATTGATATTTTAGTTACTAAGAATGCTAAATGGCTTCCACATCAAACTGGATCTGGCCCAAAGTCTTTTATGTATTGTGTAAATCCATGACCTTTGCTTAGATAATTTTCTGTTCTGTTATGATTATTCTCCATGGGAAAGACCTTTCAGTTGTTTACAATGTTGTGATGCAAGATGCATGTCCATGATTGATCTGACTAAACGGTGGTCCATCCAACAGTCTTCTGCACCTCTCAAGACTCAGGTAATATAGACATTGGTATGATCACAGGCTTTGTCAATGATATAGTCAAGAAGGTTCCAGTGATTGAAATGTGGGTGCTTCCAAGTGGTCTTATATTTGTCACTCTGTCTGAAGATGGTATTTGTGATGAGAAAGTCATGCTCTGCATATTTGCTGAGGAGGAAGATACCATTGGAATTGACTTTCTCTACCCCTGCTGTCCCAATGGTGCTGCTCCAGAGTTCAGAGTATTGCACAACTCTTGTGTTGAAGTCACCCATGAGGATGAGTTTGTTTTCCTTGACAGTGGCCACCAGGCCACTGTGTCAAGAGTGCAGTAGAATTGTTCCTCGTTGACTTCTTCATTGCCTAGTGTGGGGTGTACGTACTGACAACTGTAGTATGCTGGTTGCTACTGAGTTTTAGGATGAGAGTCATAAGACATTTGTTAATGCCCACAGGGAGTTCTGAAAGCTGGCTGACACTCTTGTTCTTGATGGCAAAGCCAAACCCATGAATGTGCCTCTCTTCAGGTGACTTTCCTTTCCAAAAAAAGGTGTAGCCACCTCCTTCTTCTCTCAGCTGGCCTTCATCTGCCCAGTGGGTCTCATTTAGGACAACAATGTTGGTATCATATCTTGCAAGTTCTCTAGCTACTATGACAGTTCTTCTTTCAGGATCTCACTGTTCAGAGAGTCCATGAGAGTATGGACATTCCATGGGGTGAGTCTCAGTACTTTAATTTGTTGGCTTTGACCACAGGTAGAATAATCCCACCAGATGCAGCAATCCAACCAGGGGGACTTGAGACAGCCTATGATTAGGGCACCTTTTCTAGCACCTTCCCGTTCAAAGTAAGCATAGGGGATCCTAAAGAGGACTGCTTAGTCATGGATGCAGCAGCCTAATTGTACTTCTGTCTCAGTAAGTGCCAAACAACCATGATATAACCCCTGCCTACATGTAAATTTGTGACTAGAGACACTCAGAGGTCACTGTTCCTGTCCTCATTGCCACTAGTCTGTTGCCACAGGACTTGGTTTGTGGGAGATGTTAACATCCTTGGAAGATGCCTGTGTATGACATCTTTTAATATGGAGAAGCTGGTGCACAAGCGATAACCATATGAACTTGACAGGAAGGAGCCCTGAACCCAGTGGCAAGGATGTCCAAGACAATTGCAGACCTCCATCCTGCTGCAGTCCTCATCCACCTTCACAGCTGCAAAGAATCAGCAGGTTCTCAAGTACACCTGTTCCACCGCTGGGGTCTTCAGAAGTCTGGACCATATCTAGTCTGGGACCTCACCTGAAACCTGTTCACCGGGGAAGACCCTACTAGGAGTACAAGACTCCAGATGATAGCTCTGAGGGTCACTGGAACACACAAGCCTCTCCACCACAACAAGGTTATGGTCCAAGGAGAGGTATGGGGACCAAGCCCCCAGGAACTCCCCCACCATGCCAGCTGTATGGGCATCCCCCCACCCTCCATTGGGTGAGCTGTGTGAGTGGCACATAACACCCTGCCCATCATTGTGTGGGTTGCACCAGAATCATAATGCCCTCAACTATACACTGTGTGTGCTGCACAGGCCATAAACAGCCCAGTTGGGTCCTTCTGTGCTGTGCAGCATCAGGAGACATAGCTGCTGGGGCCTACAGGCCACATGCAACCCATGGTCCACATGCTGGCCCCTTACTGGCTTCATGTGTCCCTCAGACTGCCAGTTGGACAGCCCAGATCTGTTCTACATCCTGGTGGTTAAGCACTCTTTGGAGGTGGGGTATGTAAGTTCAGGTACCATCAGGTGGAAGAGGATCTAGAAAACACATCTGCCACTCCCACTGTATATGTTCTAACCACTAGGCTACTGGAAAAAAAAGTCAGTAACACTTCAATACTTGGTTATATATGTGGCAGGTCACTGTTTGTGTCAGCCAATTTAAGGGCCTGGAGCTGGCAGCTGCCGGGTGCCTGATGAGGGAAGCCATTTTGAACCTAGGGCTGTCTATATAAATAGGGCAGTTCTGCTACTGGAGGTGAAGCAACAACATTGCCTGGCTGCTGGTATCATGTGGAGGTAAGGAAGGAGATGATGTAGGGGATGGTCAGGAGGCTCCTGGTCCTGGGTACGACCTAAAACTGCACCCTGCTGGGAGTGAGTAGCCTGGTGGGGCTCTCAGTGGTGCGGGAGCCCCCAGGAAATGCCAGGCCAGTTACCACCCCAGTGAAAGGTGGGTCGGGGTGCCTTAACTCCTAGCTCCCATAACTGGGTAGGTTATCCCTTGGTGGAGGGTTGGGAAGGCTGGAGGGTAGAGAGAGAAAAGGCAATAGACCTGTCTGGACTTCCCCTGAATGGTCCATACTGGGGCCACAACCTGAAAGGTCAAAGGGCTGGTGGCCCACCATGAGGAACGCCCAAGAGCTATGTGCCTGGGGCTCTGACTGGCCTGGAGGTGGGCCAGGGCTAGTGAGCCAAAGGTCTCAGTGGGGGGGAACCACACCTGAAGGGGAAGCAGTTCAGGAAGCTACGCTGCCTCATATGAAGGCGGATGAGACTGCCTGAGGAGAGGAACCCAGGTGGGGTTCAATTAGGAGGATTCTGGGGCCCAGTGTGGGGGCTGGTGATGATGATAGCACCGAGATGCCATCTGCAAGGCTTGGGCTGCGGTGTAGGGGAGGAATGGAGCCACAGATTGTGCCCCCTGGCATCGGGGCAGGAAATGGGCAGCCTCCTGCTTAATTGCATCATTTAACTAATTAACAACAAGGCATGGTGGGCAAGAAGGTGGCTGATTAGCCCAGAAGCAGGTGGGTGGGTCACAGGGAAGTTGGCCCCAAGAAGGCCCCCTATTAAAGATGTCTACCCTGTAAACAGAGCAAAATGCAATAGCTTACACGTGAATAGGTGTTCTTTCCCATTGACTGTGATCCTAAGCACTTAAACTGAGTTAAACTAGACTGCTGTTTTAGGTACTGAGAAAGCTAAATGTAGATGCCTTCCACATCAAACTGGATCTGGCCCAAAGTGTAAATCCATGATCTTGAATGAGATCATTTTCTGTTTTGTTATGATTGTTCTCCATGGAAAAGATGAGGCTGCCAAGACCTCTTCAAAAGTGTTTTTAAATACAGTACTTGATGGTGGAGACAGTGGAAAGATGATAGAGGGGGACAGAGAGAACAGGAAATATGCAGAGACATTAAAACAAGAATAAGAAAGGGATACAGGAGATAATGTGAAGTGGGAGTGCTGATGAGTCCTTGTCATGCTCATTATTCTCCATGCTGTTTAATGTAAATGATTCTAAATAAGAATGGTTCTCAGAGGTATATTTGGAGAGATCCTAAGCCTCTATATCCTTTATCTTACATGAGGACACAAATTCACCTCAAAATCCTGGTTCTGTTTTTTATAAAAAGATATAAAGTCACAGGTCACTAAAACTGCATTTGAAACACCTTTCACTACCACTTTTCTATTTACAATGGAGTCTGAGATTTCATTAATTCTGCTTTTTATCCCTGATGCCCTGCTGTGAAGTTGTCTTTCTACAAGCCAGGCTTAAAGTGACACAGATGTCCCAAGCACTGAAATAAAAAGGAAGTGGTTTCCCTGGCAACAATAATGGCACAAAAGCTCTCACAATTTTCTTCCTCACTCATGTGACTTTTAGTGGTTTGATTAAAACAGTAGAAAAGGATAATATACTTCTGATTTCTAGCGATGGTTAGAGATGGCATGCAAAAAAGCCAAGGTATCTGTGCTATTTATAAACTAGTGGTAAAGATGACTCAGGTTTACCAAGATTCATACTTATTCATATTTTTCCTCAAAGTGTCATTTAAAAAGGTACTTTAGTGAATCAGGCTGCCCAAAAAGTATTCATGAAGTGTCCTTCTATCCACAGCTGGGTCTGATAACAATAACAAATAGGTGGTGGAGCAAGTGAGAGCTACTGCCTGGAGAAATCCTGGGGTCAGTGTTGTTAGAGGGAAAGGGAAGAATGCAGTGGTGGATAAGGCATGACAGAAGAGATTGGCTAATTTGGATCCTGTTATTTAGTGAAGACCAGTCTTAGCAGCTCCTTTCTGCAGTGCTAAATAGTGCCTGCCACACAGGCATCCTTGTGCTTGATTTAAGATGCACCTAGCATTTTAATTCAAATGTGAGCAGGGGGTGGGGGGTAGAATTAAAATATTAAATGACAAAAAAATAAAAAATGACAGAGAGCACCTTTTACCATGAGTAGCCTGGCTATGGGATTTTTTCCCACAGCTGCAAGTGCTGCAGGGAAGTAGCCGGAAGACTGAATAATAACCACAGTGTAATTGTCCAGATGGAGAGCTATCATCACAACTATACTAGTTGTAGGCTCTCAGTGAGCTAGCACTTGTCACACCTTGGCAAGGCTACGGAGATTGCTCCACAATTTCTGATTAATGTAACCTTTCAAGAGACATTTTTTCTTATAAGAACTTAAAAACAACTGCATCTGTTCCCAGTATGGCCTTTCAATGGTCCCAGCACAATTCTAACTAATACAGCTTCTTCCAGTGTCTAATTACTAATTGGCTGTTAAAAGAATGGCTCCAAGGTTAGAAACCACTGAAGCTATAAGTGCAGAACTACAAATGAAAGTAGACAACTATACAGGCGTCTAATTTCAGCGGCTTCATTTGAGTAACTGTGAGCTCAAGTCCTACAAAGAGCCAAACATGAGCCTGGGATTTTGTGTCAGGAGTAATGTGTAATTAACTGAAGTCTTCAATAAACCCTCTGGAACTGAGAGAAATACCTAAGTAGTATTAGCATTCAGAAGAGACCAAAAACATAACGATTACATTATTCAAAATATGAATATAAATGTAAAATAAAGCATCTAAAGATAGAGCACTAGATGAATGCAGGAACAATTTCAACATCAGAAACGAAAAAGGTAGTTCAGTTGCTGCAGCAACAAGTGTATTGTCCACCATATCAGATATTTTGTTACCATTTTCAGCAAAGAAGCCTACTTGTTTCTCTGTTGGTCATAGCTGAGGCAGTTTGTAGGGCCTGGATCACCTCTTTCGTAGGTAAATGGAGCCCTTTGATGTAATTGGCTGTACGTCCAGTTCTACATTCAAACAAAGGAGAATACTAACAACAATATCAAGGTTCAACAAGAAGGAAACAACAAGACTAGCACAAACAAGGCACAGAAAGGCAGACTTGTTTTTATGAAAAGCACAGCATCCTCTCCTAATTGTAAAAGCATACTGATCGGAAATGGTCCACCAATTCTGCTGTGATTCAACATCATGTTTTACTTAAAATATATTTTTCGTATAGTCAGATAAAAATAATCAAATCAGCCAAGATTTAAGCTGAAATGTGCCCAAGCCTTGTAAAAATGTCAAATAAAAAGCAGGCAGGCAGTTCCACAATGTGAAGTTAATACAAGCATTATAATGGGCCAAATAAAGAAATACTCAATAGAACCTGAGATTACAAATGTAAAAAATTCTTCATTGGTTGCTTGATGAAAGCTTGTTTAACTTTATCCCAAGCACGCAGATGGTCCAATAAAATTCTCACCGACAAAAATCCTTGCCTCTTGTCTAATTCCTGGACTATCATGGCTACAACATCACTCCGACTCTTTTCCTTATTGGCATTTATACAGTTGAAATATTTGAATGTGATATTGTGAGTGCTTTAACACTTGTGTTATGTAGCTTATTTAATCTTTTCATGTAAATCAGTCTCTCCACACCCCATTAAATATTAAACTGGGTAAATATATACATTCCCAGCTGGTTCTGCTCAGGGTATGTACAGATTCTATAGAAAGGCCGCATTTATTTCTTAAATTTTGCATCTTTAAAAACAAGTAGATTTAAAAAGGAACACTCTCTACTTTAAGCTTGACTGTTAGGAGGATTTGCCTTGCAGGAATTTTCTGTCTCCTCAGTCTTACAACTCTGAAACTGCTGGAACTAACTGGATCCACCTACTAGTATGAGTTAGCAGTCACAACCTACAGCTTCAGTCAAGGTCTGATACACAATGACTTAGAGAGTCCTAAAACAGTAAGCAGGGGTTTAAATCTATCATCCCCTTACATTAATATACAAAAATGAACCCTGTCATACTATCACTGTTCAAGAGAAAGTTCCCATTAGAGGCAATGATCTCCATCAAATAATTTTTGAAGGCAATGGAAAATTTACCTTAAACACCGCTGGCAAGATTTATATCTTTAATAATGGCAAAAAACAGCATTGGATGAATAATTTGGAGCAAGGCAGAACCATCTGCCTCTAGCTTGAAGTGGACTGTGTGGCTGCTGGTGTGCATGAATAGCAGGGTGGAAAGGAGTGCTTTTTTAGCACTCTGCCACCAGAGCCATGTAACTGGGAGCAGCAACCATTCTGCCGCTCCTGCTCCCAGCTGCGGTATAAGCACAGCTTACAGCTGGAGGGCCAGCCTGAGGGCCAGGCAGATAGGGGCTTTGGGGGAGATGTCAAGAAGCGGCAGTAGTGACTCTGGCTGCGAACTGTGGCCACGCGTTTGCTGCTTCTCTCCCCACCTCTCCCTTCTGCCCCAGCTGCAGTCTGAGAGCACCTTCCACTTGCAAAGCAGCTGTGCTGTGGCTACCGTTCCCCCTACCCAGCATGGCCCCAGTACAGCTCCCCTCCAGCTGAAAGCTGTGCTCCCATCGCAGCCTTGGAAGGGGATGCAGAGTGAAGGGGCAGCTTCCAGAGCATAGGCCTGGTGCAGCTCATCGCTGCTCAACCCCAGTTTGGGCAAGTGCACAGGAATGGCCCTGAGGTTTGCAACCCTGAGCCAGTGGCTCCACAGGCCATATGCTGCCAGCCCAATTTAGAGCAATCAGTATATTTTTTGCCTGTTTTCTATTCAAGGTTGTATGTAAAGAGTTTGTATATGAATGTACTGAATTCTTCTCCAAGTATTTCTTAGACTGTGGATAATGCATAGTAAATTCCTCAACAGCACTCATTAGTCAAATCCTGAGCTGTAGTTAGTAATTTGTTCTGGAGAGATGGGTCTTCTCAAAATCACCTCAGATTTCTAAATGGAGTAGGGTCACTAGAACAGTATATGAATTTAAATATATTAATTAATATTAATAAAGATGTGTTAACTGCATTTGCCTAGCCCTGACAAATAATTAGAATGTGGAATAGAATGAAACCAGGGAAAATTAGTGTAAAGCGATAGTTACTAGAAGTCAAGCCATTCCCAAGATGATACCCACTAATATATATAATAAGATGGCTTACTTAAAATATTTTAATTCCAACTGTACTTCATGACATCTTGCATTCAAATGTGCAGCCTGAATAGGTTGCATTGAGACCATGTTTGATAACCAGTTGCAATTCCAGTAATTTAAGGGCCATGGATAACAGGCCACATACTAATATCTTCAGATTGAATTAGGTTCATTAGCTGATTTTAATACCCCCACACTTTAAATTTTAACACTATATCCATTTTATTGTCAGCTCTTTTCTGTAATAAGAGAGGGTATATTACTTAGCCCCAATACTAAAAAAATCCAGAATGACTTTTCTCCATTTACCTATCTTCATCTAATAATAGCATTAAAGATCCTTTTAACTGAACTTTCAGGATGCTGTGCATTTCAGATCATTATATGTTCACTCTGCCTTAGTCCTTATTTTTTAAAACTCCATCTAAGTTATGCTAGATATGATCACCTCTGTTCTCCACAACTTTATTCCACTTGAGCATGCTAAGGATAGAGTAAGAAGTTATACTTCACATTCCTTTGCTTTGGTATGTCAGCCTCTGTGGATATTCAAATATTCAATTTTTGAACTAACATTGTATCCACCTAATTCAAAACTACACTGTATGCATCCCCTATTCTTTCAACATTTTTTACAGAAGCTATTGGCTAAATGATGTGTGAAAAAAATTGCATAATTAATAAGGATTGTAGAAAGACATTATCCACTAATAAAACTGTGATGGTTTCAATATTTAGACTCATGTGGAAAGTCTTATTATATTGATGGGGTAATTATGCTGTAAGACTCAACCACTGAGTTCTAGAAATATACACATGAATCTTCTGAAAATCAAAACCCAACACTCTTCTCTAGAGCTTCATTAAGACAACTTAGTTTTAGTTGCTTTTGTTCATTGAGAACCTCTAGCCAGTTAAACTATGGTACATGTATTGGTAGTGGCATGTTAGCTAGTGTACCAGAATAAGAATTGATTATAACCACTTTGATTAAAATTATGAAGGCAGTATAATGCATACTTTTCAGCCTCTGATGATATTCTATATCATGTCTACAGACTTGAAAATAAGTTTTATAGGATTTATTTCTCCATATATAACAACATACCATGATGAATATAAAAGTACAGAACAGCCAGGAAAGGATAAACTCAGGAAGGCAAAGGTACCAATTGGGATGCAGCTAGCAAGAGACATGGCAGACACAAAAGCCGGCAAAAAAACAGGTGTCATATATTAAAAATAAGAGGAAGACCAAGGAAATTGTAGATTGTTTACTGAAGGGGGAGAAGAAATTAATGGAATGGTGGTCAGTGCAGATGGGACTGATGCAGTTACATCCTTTTTATTTCAGTCTGCACAAAAGAGGTGACCTCTTTGATGCAAATACAGTCAGCAGCAAGGACCCAAGAGTAGATAATTAGCTTAGAGTATGGAAATAACAAATTAATATTACTTAGATGAACTAGATGTTTTCAAGTTAGCAAAACCAGGTGAGATTCATCCCAGAGTACTCAAGGAATACTCATGTAATTGGCTACTATCTCTGAGAACGTATGGAGGGCGGGTGAGGTCCTAGAAGGCTGCAAAAGGACAAACATAGTGCTCATCTTTTAAACAGGGGGAAATGAGATCTTAGAGACTTGTAGACTAGTCCATTTAATTTTGATACCCAGGAAGATATTGAAGGGATCTATTTCTAAGAGCATGGAAAACTACAAGGGTGATAAGTAGCAACCAGCGTGGATTTGAATAAAGTAAGTGATGCATAACCAACCTGATTTCTTTCTATGACAAGGTGACAGGCTTCATGGATCAGTGAATACGATATACCTTGACTTTAGCAAGGCTTTTCACACCATCTCCCACAACCTTGTCATAAATAGGCTAAAAATATGTTTTAGATAACACTCTTGTAAGGTTGGTGCAGAACTGGATTGGTCTTAAAGAGGAGTTATCAGTGGCTCACTGTCATAATGGGAGAAGATATCAAGTGGAGTTCCCCAGAGATTTGTCCTGGGACTGATGGTGTTCAATCTCTTCATTAATGATTTAAACCATGGAATTGAGAGTGCATTTAATAAATCTAAACCAAGCAGGGTCATGTAGAAGACACGTTAGAGGGCAAAATTAGGATTCAAAATGCTCTTGAGGAATTGGTAAAATGGTATGAAATAAAAAGGATAAAATTCAGTGAGGACAAAAGCAAAATAATGCATGTAGGATGGAAAAATGAAATTAAAAAATACAAACTGAGAGCCAGTTGTGGGGCCTGCAATACTGCAGCAAAGGATCTATGGGTTATAGAGGACCACAAACTGAATGGAAGTCAAAAGTGTGATATTACCGTGAAAAAAGGCAATAGCATACTGAAAGGTGTTAACAGTAATGCTGTGGAAAATAATTTTTCCACACTATTCAATGCTGATGGGGTTCACTTGGGTTCATGTGTCTGGTTTTACACATCACACTTCAAGAAAGACATGGATAAATTGGATGGAGTCTGGAAGACAGCAACAGAAATTTTAACAAGTCTAGAAAATATCACATGTGAAAGTTGTAGAACTGGGGTAAACTGAAAAAGAGATGACTGAGGAAGGATTAGATAACAGTCTTCAAGTACAAAAATTATTCTTATAGAGGATACTGATCAACATTTCTCTGCATCCAGAGGGGACAGGACAAGAAGCAATGGCTTACATTGCAACAAGTGCCTTTACAACAGGTATGCTGTGTTCAGAGATGGGTGGAAAGATACAAGCCTCTGTTCACTTCATTTTGAGATGAGTGAGGCCTGGCCTATACTTACACTTTATGACAGCAAAGTTATAATGGTCAAAAAGTTTAAAACTAACCAAAGGATTTTTTTTTTCACACAGCATGTAATTGAAGTGTGGAACACTGCCACAAGATGCTGTGGAAGCTGACACTTTAGCCAGATTCAAAATGGGATTGGACAAATTCTTGGAAGAAAGGTGCATCAGTAGCTACTGAGCATGGGAATTAGGGTTACAGCCTTTGAATCAGAGCTTAAATGCCAGAAGCTGCAAGTGAGAAAGGAATAGCATAAAAAATCCTCGTCATACCCAGTTCACTCTCCCTTTTGCTATAATGTAGGTATAGTTATAACAGCTAATATTTTCTAGTGAATTACATGATTGGATCTTAACACATTTTCTTTTATAAAATAATTGCACTATACTATGTAGGTGAGGACACATAGACCAATTACTATAGAATTTTTTTTTAAGGAAGTTTTCTTGTGTTCCAAGTCAAATTGGCTGAATCAATTTTAAATCCGTGAGTCATTCAAGAACCAAATTTGGCCCTGCTACCAGCAAACATCATCCACCCTAGCCTGGGACTTGAAATGCTTCCATATCCTTTGGCAGGCATCCGACATGCATGCCCAAGCCCAAAACACTGGGGTTCAGATGTCCCCGAGTTTGGCTTGGCCTTGGCCATATGACTGCAGGAGCAAGCTAAGGAGGAGTCTCCCATTTCCATAAAGTCAACGTGTAGCCAAGATTCCCCCACTAGAAGCCAGCCAGCGAGGAGCTAACTATGAGACTCTCATAGGGAGTCCTATCCGCAAGCAGACAAGGGTGCAACCCTCCACTACACAGTGTCATTTAAACTGCATTACCTTAGTCAGGGTATTTCCCTTGCTACCTTAGTGACATGGTACAGCAAAAGCTGTTATCTAGCACTTTATCATCTGGAATGCTCCACTAACTGGCATCTGTCAATACAAACCTTCCTTCCAAGGGACACGGCAAAAGCAAAACCGGAAGTATCATAGTATCATAGTACCTAGGGTCAGAAGGGGCCTAGAGCAGGCCATCTAGTCTGACCCCCCGCCAATGGCAGGAAATGAGTGCCAGGGTCACA
>JAGPOW010001296.1:122426289-122460584 GCA_030014935.1 Caiman crocodilus
CTGCTCTCCAGTAACTTGTGACCATTGGTCCTAGTTACCCCTGGTGGTGCCCGGGAAAAAAGAGCCTGCCCTATTTCCTGCTGATCACCCCTCAGCACCTTGTAGGCAGCCACCAGGTCCCCCCTCAGCCTCCTTTTACTGAGGCTGAACAGGTTCAGGTCCCTCAGACGTTCCTTATAAGGCCTATCCTGCTGCCGCATATCAATCTAAGTCCCACTTCTGGTTTCACTGTCATGAGCTGAGTCCCATTTTTTCCTTGTGGACCATGGCCTGGGGCAAAGGAGCCTATGTGGGACCCCGCTCCCTGTCCCCTGGCACACAGATGCCAGGGAGTAAAAGCCCTGGTGCACCAGACGTGGGATATTCGATTAACTGGCATATATGATTAACTGGCCTCCCCCATTCCCCATGGATGCTGGATAACAGAGCTTTTACTGTATTTCCATTTGACTCGATAGTAAAAAGCAACATGCCCAAGCTAGCTGCCTACAGTAGGTGCTATTGCAATGTATAACAGCTAGGTGGAGGGAAGCCAATTTACAAGAATCAAGTGACCAAGGAAAAATGAAACGGATGAGGGGAGTTGAAGCACTAGTAGTACACTTAGTGCCATTGGTCCTGTTCCATACCAGGCTGTCCTGTTTTTAAATCCCTTGTCCCCTGTCCATTTCTAAATAAGGAACAGACTGCAAAAAGTCCAGTTTTTCAGTTCATTGGTGGAAATACATGTCGATCATTTGTCCTTGGGATTCTATTGGTTGTGTCTAAAGGTAGGGCACTGCACAGCCAGGAGAAGTAGGGGTCTGAGAAGGGATACCACACGTCTGGGTTTTCCTGAACATGTCCTCTTTTTGGGTTCTCCATTTCCATCTATGCAGTTTTTTTTAAATATCAGCAAATGTCCAGGATTTTACTCTGCCCCTGCAGGCAAGATGCTTGCTTTTGCAACGTGGCTTCGAATGGCGGCTGCTCACCCAGCCCACGTCCAGCTTCTTCCCCTCCCTCCCTCCTAGCAGCAGGGAGTGGGACTCCTTTCACCCCTTTTCAGTATCCCTGTGGGAGCTGGGAAGGGACATGATGATGGGGCTTTCCTGACACAGGTACAGGCAGTGACTGCCCACTGGAGCACTGTTGTGGTGACTGCCACAGCTCCTCTCCTTCTCCTCCTATGCCTCCTCCTCTTCTGCTCAGGATCACTGCCACCTCAGTGGGGCAGAAGGCAGTTGCTGCATCTCTTCCCCAGTGCTATAGCTTGCATGCTGAGCTGGGACCCTCTGGATATAAGTACCTGCGTGCCCACTGGACTGGGCTGGGTCATGGAGGGGAGAAGAGGTGGCTGCACCAGGAAAGTTTGAGATGGGCACCCAGCAGCACAGGGCCCTGGTAGAGTGGGGAGAAGAGAGCCCTGGGAACCCACTCCAGGAGTTGCAGAAGTTGTGGGAGCTACTGTGCTGTCCCATCTGAGCCTCAGCTCTGCAGGGGGTTGGAGCTGTACAGCAACAGCACTCAGACTGAGTCAGGGGTGCAGAGTCTCCCCATGCCACAGGGCGGCACAGTGATGCACTGGTGCCAGTGGCAGCAGAGTGCGGCCGGGGCACCTCAACACCTAGGTACACTGAATGGGGCAAGGAGGGCAGGGGTGCTTTCTCCCCCTCTCCCTTCTTATTCCAGCTCTCTTGCCAGCCCAGTTCTTATTTCCTTTTTGAAACTTGCCCAAGCCTGGGCCTTGTGTTATATGCTGCCCTCTTGCCCAGGAGGCAGGGTTAGAGGGCTTCCAGGCCAGTGATTCTCCTTCAAGGTGCAGCTGCACCTTGGGGTGCCTTGAGAGCCTTTCAAGGGTGCCGTGAGGCCTTAGCTCTGTTGGGGGTGCAAACGTAACTCACAAGATGCACCCAGAGATATCAGATAAGAATCAAAAGGTGTTAAAAGCCTTCTGACCTGCTTGTGGTCCTTCTGAATCTGTATGCCAGATAATCAATTGCTCTATTCTGTTTCAGGAGTTTAAAGAAAAAAAGGAGTGACACTAAGAGCTGCCCCTTTCCCATCCATGCCAGGAGTCTAAAACATGAAGAACTGCCCAGAGCACTGGTTCTCAATTTCTTTTCCCACACAAGCTACCGACAGGCCTGGACTCCTCAGGACCACTGGCTGCTTTCTCCAGAAACTCTTCTGAGGAGCCCCAAACTACTCCTGGAGCTGTGTGACTTGGGTGGAGAGGTGTAGGCAGTCAGATCAGATTCATTTCCAACTATGGTGCTCATAAATGGACTTGGCTGCCTAAGTGCAATTCTGTTCACCCCTCCTGAAAATCCATGAATGCATATGAAACACCATAATCTGAACCAGGGGTCAGCAAGATTTTTGGCCAGGGTGCCAAAAACACCTAAACCTCAACCCATGCCTTGATTTGGTATGCTGGGGGATGAGGGGAGCTGTGAGGAGTCCAGTCCATGTTGCTGGCAGGGGGTGCATGGAAACCTCTTGGCAGATGGTGGAGTAGAAGTTGGGCTTGTGCTGCCCCAGCCCTTTCCCTGCCATGCGCCCCAAGGTGCACATGCAGGCACCACTGGCCATGGAGACCAGGCTTATAGCAGACAGCAGACGGGTTGCAAAGAGCTGCAATGGAGTCTGGAGCCCCAGCCCTGTTGCATGGCTGGTGGTGGATGCACACATGCCTCTTTGTGCAGGGAAGGGGCCGGGGCAGTGCAACCCTAGCCCCTCCCCTGCCAGCAATGAGCTGGGCAGGGGCTCTGCACACCTCAGTGCAGTGGCTTATAGCCTCCCCAATGCCTGCCACAGCAGGCCTGGATTCTGGGCAGGCCTCTGCCACCCTCTACAGAATCTGGGCTGCTTGCAACAGGGAGGCTGCAAATAGCTGCACCAAGGTCAGCTGAGCCCTGACTCCTGCTGGCACTAGCTGCATGTGCATCTTTGGGTGGGCAGCAGGGGAGAAGCCAGCTCTTGGGTGGCTGAGCCAGCTCATTAAGCCATTATTTCGCCTCTGAGACAGGCAAAGCTTGTCTGTCTCCTAGGGAATGAAGGGAAATTCCTGCCAGGCAGCTGCCTGCACTGCCACAGGCATCTAATGCTCATCAACCCCTCTCAGCCCAGCACTGACCAGAATGTGGCCAGGGCAGATTTCTAGGTGCCAAGTGTCTGTGCTGAATGCTGATGGGGGAGAGGTGCAGCCCTGGCTCCCATGCATGGAGCTGGACTGGAGTGACACTGGATTCCAGTGGATAATTAATTTTATTGATTTGGTACTCAGAAACAAAATTACTGCTGTCTGCATTCAATGTCATTAAAAGGGCAAAATAAAAGAGAATTAATACTTTATGCTGATTGGCCAAGGGGCCTAGTGGCCCCACACCTTGCTGTAAATTGGATGAGGAGGCATCAGCACCAACAGGGCTGGTGGTCTTGCCCCTTGCCAAGGGGATGCCCATTATTCTTGGGGTGTATCAGTAGGTACCCTAGGTACACTGGTGTACCATACATTGGTACATAGTTACTCCTCACTTTCCAAGGGGTGACTTTACCTCAGAGTATCGACTTACTCTGGTGTAAGACCATGCAGCATCTGTCTTCTCTACTTTTGTGCCAGAGTCAAGTCAATTTACTCAGGATGTGGACAAACAACCCATTTATTCCAATCTTTATTTTACTTTCTTCCACCAGGAAACTGTTCATATTATACCCAGACTCAACAACAGCTTATCAGTCAATTCCAGGCACTTTGAAAAGCCAAGGAAGAAATCCAAAAATAATGTTTTATATTTCCCTAGTTTTTGCCTCATCTTGTCTGTGTCTCTTTCAGAAGAAACGTCAGAAAGAAAACTACACTATTTCCCATTCTTTTTAGTATTTAGCAGGAATTTTAAATGGTGATTTAAGTTTTTTCTTATTTTATTCCTTACTTCTCTGTGCCAGTTCTGGCAGTCAAAAATCATTTTGTTTTGAAAAACAAAAAACAACCCCTCCCCGCCCCCCCCCCAAAAATCACTTCCCTATTTGAGTGAACTTAATTTGCCTGGAACTTTAATTAATTGTTTTTGACTGTAGGAGACAAAGGACTCAAATACAGTTTCCCTTTCTCACATATGTGTGAAATCTTGTTTTACTGCTGTTCCTCTGAAGCAATATTATCTCAGTCTCGTTGATGTCTATTGTACTGCAATTGTTGCTGTGTTAGCTTACTGCAATTGCTACCCTCTCTCTCCAATTATAAGTGAAAGATATTCAATTGCAGTTAGGCTATTGTACTCCTGGTTCATGGGGGACCAACTAGATAAACATCAGTTTTGTGATAAATACAACTAAGCACAGTTCTTAAAAAAGGCTTGTAACTTACCTAGAGATAACTGGTCTAGAGATAAGTACCTGGACAGGTAGGATATGTCATGACCTGGCAAGTACAGACTCCATCTACAGCTAGAACATTCTGGATAGTCTTAATCAATAAAGTGGAATTAATCAAAGATGTATAGGTAACTGGGAAATTTGGTGAAGGTGCTGATAAGCTACAAATTGACAAATACGACTTACTAAAGGTTGGGATCACTGAATACAACTATTTTGCATTCAAGAAAGCTCTTTTCAGGGAAATTAAAGAACCTAATTGTAATGATATACAGGCAATCCTTGACTGACAATGTTTCGAGTTACAATATTTCGCACTTACAACATTTTTAAATTGAAACCATTTTTCAACTTTCTAACATCAGGTTTTACTTTACAATGATTGATCCGACGCCATGCCACACCAGTGAACAAAATTGCTGCATTGCCCATGTCCCTGGAGAACATCTGTCCAAACTTCCTTGGACATTTTCTTTAAGAAAGTAGACAAAACTTCAGAAAAACCTGCAGCCAAGACTCCTGAGAAGACTCCAGCCAAGAACCCTTCAAAAAGTCAAGCAAAGTCACCTCAAAGAAGTCCTTCCAAATCAGTATGATTTCTATTTACAATATAAATACATTAATGTAGCTATTACTACTCATCTATAAATCGAGTACAAAATTCTGGGTTATTTTTGGTGAAAATAGGGTATCTCCCATTTATAATATTGTTTCCTATGGGAAAATCAGTTCCAAGTTATGTTTCAACTTAAGACACAGTTTTCAGGAACTAATTGTGGCATAAGTCATAGGACTGCTTATATAAGGTTCTTAGGGTAAATGTCATCTCTTTTATTAGACCAACTAAATGGTTGGAAAACTTGTTCTTTGCAAGCTTTTGGGTGCAAACACCCTTCTTCAGGCAGAGTGAGAAAACACACTGAATGGGTCCAGACCATGCCAGGACAAGAAATGTAAAACCTGACAACACATCTCCACCACCCCCACAATAACTATCCCCCAAAACAGAACCATCACCATTCCTGGATCGTATACCTGTACCTCCAGAAATGTAATACATCTCATCCAGTGCATTAAATGCCCTGGTGGAAAATATGTAGGAGAAACCAAACAACAACTGTGTACCAGAATGAACGCACAATGCAAATTTATCAAAGACAAAAATACCCAATTACCTGTGGGCACATATTTCTCACAAGAAAACCACTTTCTTTCCAGTCTCGCAGTTCTAATCCTCAAAGGGAATTTACAGAACACCTTTTGCAGATAAACCTACAAACTTTACTTTATGAATCTACTAGATAAGAAAAATCATGGACTAAATATAGACATTGGATTCATGGCACATTAGAACCTGCCTAACACCTGATAACCCCAGGTAATGTCTCTATAATTTACGAGCTTCATTCCATCACCAGGTCACAATCCTCCTCTTCTTCGCCCCACCCCTCAATCTCTCACCCACCCTGATTCCTCACTGCCAGGCATTTGCATTTTTACTGACCCGAATTCCTGCATACTGGCTTGTATCCTATCCAGGAGAGGATACAACCGTAGACTCTCCCTCTGCTGGAAGAGGGGTATTTGTACCCAAAAGCTTGCAAAGAACAATTTAGCCAATTAAAAGCTATCACATTTACCCAAAGAACCTTTTTTGCCTATGTCCTTAGACCAAACACTCCAAAAATATGGAAAATATCAAATTTTGCCTCGCTATAATGATGTATTATGAAGACACATTGCAGAAGAAGGTTGGAGAAAATCTAAAATTAATCAAGATGTGCTTGGTACATACAGAGAGAGAGAAAGTAAGTGCAGTTTGTCTTATAAAAAAGAAAACTATGGAAATGAGAAACAGGTAAGGTAGCTCCATGAGAAATTGCTTGTAGCCATTGTAATGTTAATAAGAGAGTGAATAGATTTAAACTCAAGAGTATATTAATACTTGCAGAAAAAGATATCAGCAAAGAGCAAATTAAGTATGAAGAAGGCAGCACAGCTTCCTGCTAACAGAAGGGATCACTATTTGGTTTTGGTAGACATAAATTTACTCACATAACTCATGCACCTTTTTGCCCCCAAAATCGACTCTCTAAAACTGAGGTGATGTCTTAAGCAGGGAAACTGATTTTCTCATAATAGAAGCATGGAGGAGTAGAAGCATGAAGACACTTTGCTGCAAAATGCAGCAGTTTTTTGGTTCTTACACTTCAATCTGCCAAAAACTGTTACCAATTTGAGACTATCTGTGAAAGGGCTAACACTTGACACCACCCCTCCTACTTGCTGCTTGTGGAGGAAGCTGCCAGCACCAGGCAAACCCCAGCAGGGGTCTGGGGCCAGGAAGGTGGGTTAAACACACTTCCCCTGCTCAAACTTACTGCTGGCTGCAACTGTAGACTACAAATCCCAGAGGCACCTGGAAACAGGAAAAGAAAGTGATGAGCAACCCTGCAAAGTCCTGCTGCTGCAATTCTGGACTGCAAATCTAAAAGACCTGGGGGAGTAGGAAGAGAAAGTGAACTCATAGCCAGAGAACTATGCTCAAGCTCCCTCCACCCCACACTGACAAAGCTAAATGTCTGTTCACTTCTGTTTCAATATAATCTGTGCAGTTTAGACTAACCTGAAAAGACTGAATTGATTCAGCCTTGGGCTTTTTGACTGTCTGTACTTAGCCTGGGAGTGCAAGGAGGCAAGAATATAAGGTAAATCATTTTTTAATAGAAGGTGCAAGGGTCTCAAGTTTACAGCAAGGGAATTTTAAGAGGGATTCCGAATATCAGTCTCACTAGGATCACAGTAAAGCAGTGGAACAGGTTACCCAGTAAGGTTTCAGACTCTCCACCCTTGGAGTTTAAGACCTGACTAGACAAAGCCTCAGCTGGGATGATCTAGTTGGGGATGGTACTGCTTTGAGCAGGGCGTTGGAGGTCCCCGAGGTCCCTTCCAACCTTCATTTTCTAAGATTCTATTATTCTAATACAGCCAACTACTTGCCATAACCTTTTGTTTTCCTTTCCTCTTTTTCTCCTCCTACTATTTCCTGTTCTGTCTGATAAATCAAGTATATTAATCACTATTTATGATCTTTTTTCTTCCACATTGAATTTCCTGTCATCTTCCATCATTCCTAAATGATGTTTCATTTTTCCTTCTCCATTCTTCCCCTAATTCTAACTGCAATTTTCTTTCTTTCTCCACATACTGACATTCTTTTGCTCTTACCCATACATTGCATTTCTCAATTTGGCTCTTTCTACTACCTGTCCTGATGCTCTTATAATATGGGTCCAGGTGAGTTACTGCTGACCCCTGCAACTGCAAGTCAGAAGAGTGTTTCAGAAGGTTAAGCAGATGAAGCTGTCAATGTTATTCTCCATATGCTGGTGAGTACATGGCCTTGCTCAGAGCAGCATTGGCAATAGGACACAATTCTACTCCTTGATGTTAAATACCACATACAGGTCTGGTTAGCTACGTATAAAAGAGAGAGATCAACACACAAAAATGGGAAACCAAGGGAAAGCAAGAGCAACAACAAAAACAAAGATGAATGGGCTGGATATATTGATCTCTGAAAATAGCTCTGAATATGCTATTTTCAGATATGCAGTGTGGGCAAATAACAATGGATGCTGAGGAGGGATTATGACCATCATCTATAAATACCTGAAAAGTCAAACACCAAGAAGAAAGAAGAATTGTTTCAGATGGTCCCAGGGGATATAACTAGGACTAATGGGTTGAAATTGGACAAAGGAAGTCTTCAATACAATATCATGAAGCATTTCCTAACAGGCGATTAGACTGTAGATTTGTCTCCCCAGGGAAGTGCATGAGTCTGAAACAAAGCACCTACGTGTACTGTAAGCAGTATAGCTTCTTGGGTAGACAACCTATATGACCTACTACATCTCTGATTTCTAGAATTCCATTTTAATCAAATCATCTCTTTAAGGAAGAAGCAATCATTCAATGAAATATTCAACCATTCATTTCCTTAAGTGCCTGATTACTTATATTTATCATAAATATGTATAAATCAGGTAGGTAAAACAATGACTCAAATGAACTGTTCTCAGAATGATTAAACTCCCTTTCCATGCAGTGAATCTGTACAGGATCTGGTAAATACATGAGATTGCTGACAAGTGATCTGAAGACAGATTTATTCTGAAATTAATACCAGACTGGGCCAGAGTGGACCTGGGCAATACCAGCAAAATGTCAGCTATGCAGTTCACTGAAGGGCCCTGGGCTAGTTAATGGAGATCTTGAAAAGGGTGGCATTGGCCAATATCAGGGACAAGCCTGTCAGGGGAACACTTTCAAACACCAAACATTTCTGATGGATTTTAAAGCAGCCCTCTTCTAAAACAACAGCAGTTGAAAATGTTACCTGTATAGGTGACTCTCCTTATGTTTTTAACACTTCATGTCATTGCACTCTCCTATCAGTGAGGATGCATCAGCCATTATCCTTGCTGTATAATACACCTCATGTCGGGCTTTGAGACAGCCTTCAAGCTATACGATTACGTGTGATTTTTTTTCCTCAATAGATCCCTGTCGTTTAATTCACAAGAAGGGTCCAGTGAGATAGCTGTCTATCTAGAATTTGTTTTTATCTGTTGTGTGGTTTCATGCCACATAGAAAGAGTACCTCCTGCACTTAATAAGGCAGGTGTTCTGGGGACCTTATACAGTCCAATCTCATTGAACCTCTAAAGTCTGCAAAGAATGACACATAACTGCCCTAAACAGTCCACAGGCTAACACTGAAAGGCTTTTTTTCTTTATTTGACTCCTTGTGCAGAGTGTGACCAATTAAATTACTATAAAATACGCAAAACTTCACAACTCAAGGTAATATTGAGTGCCCACAGAATCAGATGAAGTGTTAAAGGAAATTAATTATTGACAAATATAATGTTAACAAACTAATAGGATATTGCAGTAGTGAAAATAGTGGGAAGTACAACTAGCAACTTAAACACACTGCCATATAATTTAACGGTTGAGTTTGAAAACAAAGTTGCTTTGAAAAAATATCACTTAGAAAATTGTATTTCTTTGTAACATTCTTCATCAAATCTCTAGTATTTAATCAGAATGCTGCTCTTCAAAAACAGTGTCCCTTGAGCCTTTACTAGCTGTCAGGCTAGCAAAATGCTATTAAAAAGGCTCTTTTCAGGCCCTGTGTTATTAAGGTAAACACTCCAAATGCACTTTCTAAGTACATAAGACGAGGCTCTCAAGAAACATTGAGAAAACTGAATGATTCCTCTAAGGGATCATTGTTTAATCATCTTGTTCTGGGAATTGTCAGTCATATGGGAGAAAAAACAAAACCACTAATACCAAAACCCTAAAAAAACAGCAAATCATTAAAGACTGATAGAATAAGAGTAGATGCAAGTTTTCAGATTGCTTACATGCCAGAAGGTCATGGATCCTGGCGCCACTTCAGCCTATTCAAGATAAATGTCAGCTTATAGCATAGCACCAATCTGATCTCTTACTTCCCTTAAAACTTGGCTTCCATGCTTCTTTGGAATTTGGGCTGCAGATTGAGATAAGGAGAGCACAAATCTACTAAAATGGCACTACACATCCCATAATACAAAGTTATCTTTGATGGATTTGTTTCTCTTTCTCTTCTGAGGCCATGCAACATAAAGGAAATTCTGCAAGTCTAGAATTGATCGAACTCCTGTGAAGAAATCCAGGAAAAGAAGAGGCACAACTGTCACCGGCGGGGTCCTACCTACAGGAGGGCCGTGATCTCCTGAAGGCCCTCCGCCTGTGCCAAGTCCAACCCAAGGCACCCTCAATTCTCACCCGCCACGTCTTTATCTTAATAGAGGTATGTTGGGAGGCTGCCTTATACCGCCTTGGGCGCGGCGTACCGGGACCTTCGTCCCTGCGATCTCCCGGACTCACCGGGACGTTTCCCCATATGCTGGGTGCTCTCCCGGCACCCTGGCCTTAGGGCCAAGCGTAGCTCCTACCAGCCCCTGGTACCACGTCCCAAGCCTCACAGATGTCGTAGACACTGGTCAGTCAAATATACACCCACTCCCTCGGGCCTCTCAAGTGTCGCCCCTTGTGGGTTTGATCCTCACCACGGGGTCTATACCCCCCGCATGCAACCCACTGGTTGCTTCTTCTTGTGCTCACCCGCTCTGGGCCATCTCTATGTGCTCGCCCCTCGTGGGCCTGATTCTATACCCCCCGCATGCAACCCACTGGTTGCATCTTCTCAAGCCTCCGACTGTCTGGCCAACCGCACTGCTACCCTCTGTTCTCCGGGTTCAACCACGCCACTATCCCCCTTGCTCTCCAGGGGGTAACTGCAGCACCTCAGCTTTCCCGCTGCTGGAGCTTGCCACGCCCGTCCCAGGCTCCTCAATACTTTCCCCTGCTCGGGGACTTCCTATGCCCACGCTGGGCTTTCTAATAATGCCGCCCCCTCTCGGGCTTCTCTAAATGCCGCCCCCTGTCTGGGGCTCACCGTGCCCATGCCTGGGCTCTTCAAATGCCCCTCTCAGGCCTGGGGTCTCTGCACCCCACAAGTTGTGCCCCTGCTGGCACCAGACTGCACCTCCCAGGCGCTAGGGCCCCATACCCCGTGGGTCCCTTATGAGGATATCATGTCCTCCCTGTCGCCTGTGAGAATACTGCGCCCCCAAGGGTGCTGGGATCCCCACGCTGCTGGGGTCCCTTTATGAGGCTATAGCGCCCTCCTGGCGCTGGGATCCCCACGCTACTGTGGGTATCCCATGAGGCCTCCTCCAACTCCCTACAGCGTTGCCCAAACCACCAGTCTAACACAACACAACACAACACAACACAACACAACACAACACAACACAACACAACACAACACAACACAAAGCTGCCAGCAGGGAACTGCCAGCCTGGTCCTGGCTCTGGGCTTTATAAGAGCCAGGCCCTGCCTCTTAATGTCAGCTGACTCTCATTAGTTGCCCAGGCAACTTGCAGCTGAGCTCATTATCTCTGCTGGGGCTTGACCCCAGCAGCTTTTCCCTTCTCTGGGAGCAGGGCAGGCACACCCAGTGCCCTGCTGCAATCTATAAAAGTGGCGGGCATGCACAGTGCCCGGCCACAACAACTCTTTTCTCTTTTCTTGCTGTAACCTACAGACTGGAAGCTCTCTAGTGTGGATACTAAGTCATTATCTGTTTTCAAACGTACCTACTGCACTAATTAAAATAGTATTCATTAAAAATGTTCAGGAGGTCTACACTTGTTATAGGAGGCCATTAGGGCTAGGAAAATTTACTCTGGTAAATATTGTTGTAGAAGTTAATTCTTTTCTTTGCCTTGGTCTCTCACTCTCTCAACATTAGTGGCAATCTCTTCACACTGTCTGTCCCCTTTAAAATGATTTGTGGCTGATTCACACAGGTTTAATTTGCAGTTTTTCTTTTCTATCACAAGGTCCTTCCTTCTTCCCCTTTTGCATAGGGTAAGGCAGAGGGGTTCCAGAATTATAAGCTTATTGAAGAGCTCTTGGATGGAGATTTCATATCTTTTTTCTGTTTCTTTCAGCTAGTTTATAACAGCTGGTGTTTATTGGTATGACAGGTGTGGCCCCCCGGGGGCTACCATGACACCCCCTCGTGGCTGCCCTGATTCTGCCTGGCTCTTCTTGCCCTTGCCTCCCAGGGTCTCACCCTGCTTCCTAACCTGCCATGCCTTGGTGTCAAAAGTAATGGGGAGAGGCTGCCGTCTCAGGCTGGTGACCCTATAATGCTCTTTTTTTTTTTTTCTCTCTGGTTCAGTTCCTTAGGTTCTACTTGCCCTTGGGCTAAATATGTAGCTTTCTTCTGTGGCTACAGCTATACCTATGCCTTGCAGGTGTTACTGGTTAGTTCTTCTTAAAGGGCACCTTGCCCAGTGTGGCCTCCTCAGGCCTCCAAGCCCTTGTCAGGATCTCAATCTGCCTGACTTCTGCCCCCTTTTCCTAGCTGGGCTCCTGTAACCTAGGCCTGCTGCAACTAGGCTCGGCTTATGAGCTCAAGCTCCTGTACCCTACACAGGCACTGAGCCAATGACTCTGGTTTTGCCCCTCTCAGGCTATGGCCCCTGGCCTCCTCAGCCCCAGGTCATCTCTAGCTTACATCTTGCCCTGGTAGGGGTCTAAACCTCAGTGCACCCTTCTGGCACCCCTCCCTTGGTCTCCTCATTTAATCCTATTAGCCATACCTGGGCCACCAGTAATACTACAGACCAAATTAAACATACAACAACAACATATATATACTGCCTGCAACACTTGTCACTCCCAAAATATACCATCCCCAGGCTGTACCTGCTCTCCCCCTTGTGGGCAGGCTCACTTCCCTGAGGCTGCTTCCTGCAGTCTGCTTCTCTGTAGGAGTTCATTCCCCTGCCTCCTGCAGAGCCAGACTGCCTGTTTCAGCTTTGGGACAGGGTTTATGTGCTTGGGAGGCCTTCCTCCCTTCCACTGGCTTGCCTTCCCCTCAGCCTGGCACAGGGGTCTATAACCTCTCAGTCAAAGGACAACTGGCTCTCTTACTGTTCTGTCCTCTTAAAGCAGTAGGGCCTGGCTCTATGGCGGGGGGGGGCCTTCTGCCTAGACCAGCCACTTCAATCTCCACCTCTCTTACCAGAATTTCTCCTAGTCCTTCATTTTGATCCCATTGGTTAGAGCTCCCCGCTGCCTGTAACAGGCTTTTGCTCAGGTGTCAGGGCTTCTGATTACGTCCTCAGACCTGCCCCCCCCAACACTTTTAGCTAAGTAACAAGGCATAGGCTACAATTGGTCTAAGGCCAGAATTTATCGTAGTAAAGATGGTTGTGAAATGCAGACTAGGATTATTGATATGATAACTTAACATGAAATATCTAGAGAAAGGGTTTAACAAATAGAACTTTGCCCAAAATTTGAAATAAGTATTTCATCTAGGTGGAAACTCATAGAGAAGCCAGCTAATCTCAATGACTGTTATTGATGAACTATCTGAGGAGCTCCAGTGTGTAGCTGATACTACTGTCTACGATGCTGTGGAGGTAACACAGTCTTTCATGTGCTCTGATGCACAAATGGCCTAATCTGAAATGACCATCTGAAACCAATGTAAGGCTTCCATCAATTCCAGTGGTGAAGCCTCTATGTCCAGTGATTCTCAACCAGGGTGTTGGGGACTCCATGGTTTTAAAGGGTGCTGTGAAGAGTGAGGCGATAAATGAGGTTTAGGAGATAAGTAGATAAACTAAGCAGGTAAGGGTAGGCTCAGGCTTGCCCCTGCCTTGCCAATTCCCCATTTTCATTGCTGAGCCCTTCTATAAGGAACTATGTATGAATTAGTTTTTGAAACTGGGTGCTTTGAGTCCAGTGAGGGATGCTTCAAGTCCATAAAGGTAGAAAACCCCTGCTCTAGTCCCAAGACATACTCCCTGTGTTCTCCCAAGCAGAAAGCCTATAGCTCTGCCAGGCCTTTGCATGGGATCAATAAGGAGGCAGAAAATAAGAAACCGATTGAGTCAGATCCGTACAAGTAAAAACAAATCTTTAATATCTTACTATAAAAGGACTTCTCGTGGTAATTTAGGTGTGTTGGATAGTCCTGTAAGGGCCTTGTTATACCTTATACTGTGAACCATACAAATGTTGATCAGTGTTAGTGCTAGCCTAAGTTTGGAGCAGTCTTACATTCAGCCAGCGGGGGCCTGGAGGACTAAAACATAAGAATCTCCAATTTCTGGGTTTCCACCCTGCCTGCTACTCCCCAGGGCTCCCCCAGCTCTCCACCCCCAGGGCTTCCCCTGCCCCTGCCTGTGCTGTCCCAGGGGAGCAGGCAGGGAAGGGTTAACCCAGCCAGTGCTGGTGGCGGCTGTTCTTCTGGCTGAGAGTGCCCAAAGAGCAGCAGTGGTGGAGTCCGTGGCCAGGCAGGCAGGTTAACCCTTCCCTGCCTGCTCTCCAAGGACAGACAGGGTGGTAAGCCACAAGGAAGCAAGGAGGACAGTGAATGGGGATCTGGGATGCTAGGGTGGGGGTGTTAGTAGGCCCAATTTGGGCCAGCAGGGGCGGGGTGGGGTGTTGATACTAAGGAGTATCCTAGAGTGGCTGAGCCTTAGTATAACAGCAGCTGGGTAGCATGGAGCAGAGAGAATCCTGCCTTGGAGTGGTGCCACTGTGAGCCATGTAAGGAGTGCTTAAAACTAGTTTCAGGTGTTAATATGTGGCCAATCCAGGGGTTAAAAGCTTCAGGAACTACCTGATATTACTAAATAACAAGGCCCTTAGAGGTTTTATGTATTTCATTTTAACAGGACACATACCAAATTATAATGAGGTTTGTTCCATTGGAGATTTATATAAAAAGTTTTGTCAGACAGAAGTTAACTCTCGTTGTGAAACTTTTAGCAAGATTTCATATCTTAATTATTCTCATTCTTTTTCCTTTTCAGTTCCTTTCTGAATTGCTGTTATTCACAGAAGGTTAACTATTTTATTCTTCTTTCTTGGAAGGAATGTTCAAGAATAAGAGAGGGGTTTTTTTCTGAAAACTGAAAGTGTTTGTGACCATTTTATTTTATTGTAACACTAGAAATTTCAGATCCTAAAGGAGGAGCTGAAGCTGCAGTATTTTATCTCATCAAAAATGTTAGCTATAAAAAGATGGTAAAAAGAATTGTAAATGGTAAAAAAGATGGTAAAAAAGAAGTGTTAAGCTATATGATATCTAGACGAAACAAATGAGAAAAGGCCTAGCTTTTTAAAAAACTACATCTAACACAGGAGTCCACCTGAGAAATTATGCAAACTATTCTTGGTGTTGTCCCATTACCCAGATCCCTGCCACAATGCAGCTCAGATGTCTTCCTCCTCCTCCCCACCAGTAATGGACATGCACTCCAGTTACCTGAAGAGCTGTGCAAGTGCTACCTTCAGAGTACTTTTCAATTCTTTATACCATTGGCTATCTGCTGCTTGCCCATGGCTCAAATGACATATCTCTTCTATATTTCAGTATCCAAATATCCTTCTCCCTCCCTCCTTCTTTCCTTCAGCTTCTTTAGGTCCATTTTGCAGACCTGCTCTCGCCCTTCTACAGTTCCCACAAGCTCCACCCACATTCCTTCCCCTCTCCATCCTGGCCTTCTTGCTTCTTCTGCCGGCACAAGATCAGATCCCACATCTATCTTCCCTGCTTTTGCTTCCTCCTTTTTAATTCCAGTGACCTTTATCCAAACCCTGTCCCTCCCTGCATTTCCATGCACTGGACTTCCAACACCCATTTTTACCACCTCCAACTTCATGACTAGCTCCTTTCTTCGTCTCTTCCCTGCTCCCTCTCTTGCCCACTCCATCTTAACCAGGATCTCAGCCACCTATTGGCTTTTGATATTTTCATCACTCCACATCCTCATTCTCACAGACATGTGGATCTCTTTGATCCTGCTTCCACTGCTGTTTCAAACACTGCCTTTCAAACCTTCCTTCAGACCAGAAGAAGATGAGGCTGGTGGGTTTCTCTTTTCTCTCTCCAGCTGCTTCTCCCGTGCTCTCTCTTTCTCTCTCTCTTCTTTTTCCTGCTCTGAACAGCCCCGCAGCTGACTCAGCACTTCTTTCCCACTCCATGGGAAAGCATTTCACCCAATTCCTCCATACCTGACTTTTCCTTTCTTTTTGATTCCTGGGTCTACCCTCTCCCATCAAAATAAATAAATGAATAAAACCAAACAAAAAACCTTCCATTTTCATCATCAGTGACTTCAACTGCACTGCTGATGATCTATCCGATGTCTTTCAATCCTCGCAGGTCTGATTATGTTTCTCTAATTGGAAATATATGGGAGCCCTCCAGTGGCCAAAATAACTGCTGAGGGCCTATTTCTTTAATTGTTTATACAAAGACTAAGCTAGGAGCAACAGCATTTGAAGTTAGTATAAGGGCTTGTCTGCACTGGAAAGTTATGTGTATAGCTTTACGTTTTTCACCATAATCTGCTTTGCATCCATACCTACAACTCTATTTGATTTTTTCCCCTAGCATTTTATCTAGCTTAAATAAATTAATTTGCTTGAGAAGAAACAAACTTGTACTGAGACCTTTATCTTAATTTTTGTCTTAAATTAAACAAAGTATTCCAGTCCTCTCTCTGCTACCCCACACTCAGCTGCTTCACACCTGGACCAGGCTGCCGGTTTCCCTGTGTGCCCTCTACTGCAGGGAGGTGATCCTGACAGGATGTCATTTCCCTGTTTAAAGGCTGCTACATGGCCAGGTGCAAACCTTTGCTCACATCTCTGTAGTCAATCACAGCAACCATGCCCCAGGCTTCTGTGTGGTCCTGTCAAGAGTTTCCAGGTTTTCTAGCTTTATGCAGAGAGGTGTCCTATGCCACATGAACAGGAGTCATCAGACTGCAAAGACGTATGACCAGCTAGCAGAACAAATCAGGGAGCTGGTATGCTCCCAGCATAGTTCACAGGAGTTGAGAAGATCTGTCAGAATTACAAAAAACAGAAAAAAAGTAGCAGAGAGGGAGGCGGAAAGACCCCTGTTGATGTTCTCAGTACCTGCTCTTGGTTGTCTGGTAGAATCTCCTCCTGGTCAGGTTGCTTGTGTGACTGCTAATAGTTCAGTCAAAGGGTGTGTACAAGCATTACATTTTAATTGCCCTAAGTGAATTTAGGGAGATCTAAATGGCTGGTTGTTCAAACATTCACAGGGTTTAGGTCACCCTAAAAATGATGCACCCAATCTCAAGTGAGAAATAACTTTAGATTGTTACGGGTTAATCTGGCCTAGTAGGTTGTGCAGGTCCCCAGCATAGCTATGCAACTGGGAGAGCACAGCCATTCTCCACAACCCTGGGGCTGTGCTGTTTTTACTCACCCAAACCTGACCAGGCTATTTTTTACCCTCCTGACCAGCACAGCTCCAGACTGGGCAACATCCTTGGACCTGCTAACCCCCAGTTGGACTTACTTGCCTGTGGCTGCCTGCACAAAAGATTGTACACAGCTTGAGTCAGGTTTAGGCAGCTCAAGATAAGTTGCCTACCCTGAGCTAGGTCTTCTGAATGCTTGTTTATCCCCAAATTGTGTACCATCTACCAATCTAAATGGAATGGGAAATTATCTTTTGAGAGTAAATCAATTTAATATTTTTGTGCAATACAGATTACTGCTATATGCTAGCCAGTTACACTGAAAGTATAAGAATCTATTTGACATAAGGAGAGCATTCTTCACTTTCACCCCTTTCAACTCCACTTAAGTTAGTGTACAAGTTAGATCCAAGAGACATGAAAAAACTCTGACCCCTAGGACAAATTGTGACGTCCATAACTTTGTGCTTTAGGCTACAGTGTCTTTGGCTGCAATTCAAGATAATATGCTAGAGAGTTTGCTATAGGAAAATTACTGTTCCTTGAATAAAACAGAAAAAAAATAGTGTTACGTGTGAGAAATAATAAATTAAAGAAAAAAAGCTGCAGAAGCCAAAGAATACTGTTCAGCTTTTGGTCACACCTGTAATTTAATACAAACAGAACCTAGTTTACTAAATATTTTGTGTCACCAGTAAAAACTGAGGCGATGAAGAACTTTGCTACTGTACCTTTCCTCTACACATTTCTCTGTAACTAGAACACATATTATTATGATTTGTAGCTTGGTATGCTCAAGGAAGTGGGTTGTGGAAAAAAGCCCAAATGTATAAATTTGTCTTGTGAGGGGGATCTCCTAGGATCAGGCCTCTACAGAGAGGAAAAGCAATACTCTTTCTTTCTACAGTGATTTCAATTTTTTTTTGGAAACAATTGCTTGAATCTCTACCACAATTCACTTTGGGCATGTCTACACATTCATCAATGCACAGTAGTTACTGTGCATTTAGTTTAGTACTTGCTTAATGAAGTCACGAATCGTGCGTGCCCTTGGAGGCTGGGGGGACATGGCAGCAGAGGGACTGCAGCAGCGGGAAGTGTGGAGCTCCCGCAGATGCCACTGACACTGTTGGTGGTCGCGGGGGTGGAGGTGGCAAGCACTGACTAGGGGAGGTGACTGCCCACAGGCATCACTAGCAGCATTGGCAGTGGCCAGTGATGAACAGCCCGCCAACACCGCTGGTGGTGTTGGCAGCGGGGTGATGAGAGATGACCACCGGCAGGTGCCGCTGACACTGTTGTCAGCATCTTTTTGCAGGGGGTGCACCAGCATGCTCAGGGGGTGCACATGCACTTGCGTGCACTCCCTACATGTCACCCCTGAATGAAGTACTAGCTAAATATGCAGTAACTACAGTTACTGCGCAGTAGTGCCAGTGCACAGTTTTTTAGTGATGCTTACTGTGCAATAGTGAAATACTACATATTAGCATGGGTTTTACCTGGCGCACAACTGCACAATGTTATCAGGCTACTGTGCATTAAGTGTAGACGTGCCCTTTATGTCTTGTGTAGATGTGCCCTTTATGAATTAAAGTGAAACCATACATTTTATAGGTGAAGCTCTGTCAGCATTCCCATCTGAAGTGCTCCTGCTTATGTAACCTCTTTACACTTTAAAGACAAAGAAAAGAAGGCCTTAGAGAGGCACAAGCTTGTGCAGGTGATGAAACAGGCTGTTGCCTATGAAAGTTTATGCCTCTCTGAATTAGTTACTGCAGTGGTCACCAATCAGTGGATCTCGATCCACCGGTAAATCTCCGAGCCTCTTGGAGTTGATCTGAAGCTGGGGTGAGGGGCTGAGCTGGGATGGGGGGTGTGCATGCATGTGTGGGCCTTAGCCCATCATGTCAGTCTGTGGGGAAGGAAGGTGTGGGAGTTAGATCGAGGCCTGCACGGTGAGGCACAGTGCTGCAGAGACAGGAGCAGGGATAAGTTTGAGGGGGGCCCTGGCCGGGTGCGATTTACCTGCTGGGGAGGCACACCCCCAAATAATTTTACCTGCTGGGGGGAAGGGGTGGCAACAGTGCATGGTAGATTTTGGGTTACTTTTCAGTTCTAAAGGTGATACTTTAAAAGGTTGGGGACCACTGAGTTAGTGTCTAAGGTGACATCCTGTACTGCCTTCTGCCTGACTTCAGACTAACACAAATAACTACCTTTTTTTGGTCATAAATTAAAAATAGGTAGCATGACTGGTCAGTGCAGAAATGTTCCCAGTAATAAGTACCATATGGTCTAGTGTTCTTTTAAAGAGAGAAAGTTTTTAATCTTTTTCCATGTCCTGGTTTTTAACAGGATGATACACATCCAAAATTTGGTTCTGACGTTAAACCTAAATCTAAATCTAAATATTTTTCTTTCTGACTTCCATCATATTACTCTTACTTATCCATTTTATATAATAATTAATCTATAGTGAGAGTGGTGCTGTAGCTGAGAACACCCAGGGAATACAGGAGAAGCCAGGTATAACATCTCCCCCAAGTATACAGTTGGTGCAATAATAAATACTACCACAAAAATTGCTTCTTGGTATTTTACATATTTTAAATCCCTTATGCTTCTCAATCACTGCCTAATCAAGCTGCCCACATACAGCTCTCTAAGCAAATCCTCCCGTTTTTGTTGCTTTTCTCTGAAATCCTGGTAATGACTGTCCAGAATTGTAGGCAATGAATCAGGTCCTGGTCTGAGCTGAGGGATGTTCCTCTTACAGCTCAGTGGAGGACACAAAAGAGAGGATTTAAACAACAGATTCCTTTGAGAGAGAGACCCTCTGGGTGTTGATCTACTCACTGGTGTAAATTAAAGCTGTGCTAATTTACACTGACTGGAGAAAGCCTGAGGGAAGGCTTGAGCAGCTGGGGATTTATGGAGCATAGCAAGCCTTGCTATAGGCAGTTACATACACTTAAGGACCTTCTGTGCTGCAGAACTGAGTTGGACATGTTTGGGGACTGGGATCTGAGACCAGGGATCTGACATCTGGCTGGTCTCCTCACAGACTACTCTCGACTACAGCCTTGAGGCTGACAGAGGTTGCTGCTGTGGACCAGCTTTGTAGCTCCAGAACTGCAATGTGGGTATAAAGACTGACTTCATCTGTCCTCACACCAACCCTTCCTAAACTGCCCCAACTACTGAAAGCCCAGCCTGAAAGATCTGATCCTCAAAAGTGTGTTCGATCACAGCTCCCACTGCTTCTGCTTCACGTGGAGACGTGTCTACTTTTGTAAAAAAACAACCCCAACCCCCTCCCCCCCCCACCAATTTCTCTGGGGTTAAAAATTCCATTTTAAGTCTCAAAAGCAAATTTTATTTCTGTTGCAAATGAATATGAACAGCAGGTTCTCTCACAATCTTTCTTTCTTGTGTTTCCTCCTTCTTGGCATTTGGCACACACTGCCTGTTTCCAACGTGATTCCCTTCACACACAGGTTTATTCCAAAAGGAAGTGTTGCATTTTTATCCACATATGTAACTGGTCAATATACAGTAGTGCTAATGACAGTACATGCTAATAAGGAGCAATTTCATAACTGCACAAGTCATTATTAGTTCTGTTCAAGTGACACAGCTCAAGACAGAGAAAAAACACTTAAAATGAGCAGGCATGAAACACCAATTACTAAATAATCAATATTGATACATCAGGCCAAATTATGATGAGAGGACAGACACTATCTAACATCCCATCTTCACATTTCAGACATGTTAAAATTGCATAGCAGAAATTAATTGCATAGGTCAACCTTCATGTTCCAGTAGTGCAACTAAAAAGAAAGGAGTTCTATTTTTTTAAGAAGGAAGGAACAGAAATCATCATGTTTATTATAGTTTAAGTCCTCTTCTACTTCATGCTCTATTAAAGGAAAATGCACTAAACTGAAAAAACAAAGCATGAATATGGTTCAGTATCTTAAAGTCTGTTAATAAAAATGCAAAAGAGAAATACTAATGCCAATATGCCAATTGAGATTAATTCAATATTGTCTTTTGGAAGTTTTTGACATTTTCATTTGCAAAGGCCCCACCTACTTGCTTGTTAGAAAGCAAAAACCAACACATGAAAATACTAACAGTCTTTATATTACATTAATATATTAGAATATTTTACAAGGAGTTTGACAAGAGATTTGATTCAGGTCTTGCCTTCACCTATATCAACCAAGACAAAATCGACTAAGGCATCATAATTTCATAGAATCATATAAAATTAGATTTGGAAGGGGCCTCAGGAGGTCCAACCCCTGCTAAAAGCAGGTGTATCCCCAACTAGATCATTCCAGCCAAGGCTTTGTTGAGCCGAACCTTAAAAGCCTCCAAGGATGGAGATTCTCTGGGTAACCTGTTCCAGTGCTTCACCATCCTCCTACTGAGAGAGTTTTTCCTAATATCCAACAGAAACTCCCTTGCTGCAGCTTGAGAGCGTTGCTCCCTGTTTTGTTATCTGTCACACTGGGAACTGTCTAGCTCAATCCTTTTCGGAGCCATGTTTCAGAGAGTTAACGGTTGCTATCAAATCCCTTCCCAGTCTTTTCTTATGCTGACTAAATAAGCCCATTTCCCCCAGCCTCTCCTCAGAAGTTACGTGCCCCAGCCCCCTCACTATTTTCGTTGCCTCTGCTAGACTCTCTCCAACCTGTCCACATACTTTCTGTAGTGGGGAGCCAAAAACTGGACATAGTAGGCCAAATGTGACCTCATCAGTGCAGAATAGAGCAGAATAATTACCTCCCTCGATCTGCTGGCAATGCTTCTACTAATGCAGCCCAATATACTGTCAGCCTTCTTGGCAAAAAGGGCACGCTGCTGACTCATATCCAGCTAATTGTCCATTGTAACCCCCAGGTCCTTTCCTGCAGAGCTCCTACACAGTCAGTCAGTCCCCAGGCTGTAGCAGTCCATGGGATTCTTCCATCCTGAGTGCAGGACTCTGCATTTGTCTTTATTGAACCTCATGAGATTTCTTTTTGTCCAATCCTCCAATTTGTCTAGGTCACTGAATCCTAGCCCTACCCTACCAGTGTACCTGCTACACCCTGCAGCTTGGTGTCATCTACAAACTTGCTGAGGGTGGCCTCAGTCCCATCTTCCAGAACGTTAATGAAGATATTGAACAAAACCAGCCCCAATATTGCCTCCTGGGGCACTCCACTTGATATACTGACTGCCAGCTAGACATTGAGCCACCAATTACCACCCATTGAGCCTGACAATCCAGCCAGCTTTCTAGCCACCTTACAGTCTATTCATCCAACCTGTATTTCCTTGGGGGAGGAGGAAGCAGAGAGCAGGGGATATAGCCACCTCTGCAGTACCAATTGCTGATCCTGAATTTCTCTTTATAAAATCATAGATTTGCCTTTGAATAAGGTGTCGAGCAGAATGGATTTTTGCCATGGGAGGCACAGTTCCTGGCTCAGTAATTATGGCGTGGGAGATGAGAACAAGGCACAACAAGCAGCCCCTGGGGAGCCCACGGCACATGGCTGTTGCAGCTGAGTACAGAGCTAATAGCAGAGTAGGAGTGGCACTTGGGAGGAGGAGAGGGGAGGAAAGGAAAGGGGAGGGGAGGGGAAGGGCAGGGCTATAACTTGGGGAAAACCTGACAAAACATTTGGCCACCACTGCATTAAGTGGAGTGTATTGGACTGGGTATACCTAGATTGATCAATTCTCTGTTTCTTACCTTCCCTGGCATCCACCATCATTGATTGAGAGATGCCAGACAATACAGATCTGAGGCTAGGGACAGACATTACACATAAACTGGTTTAGGTGATCAGAATCTGGTTTAAACCTGTAATTCAGTGGCTGTAAACAAGTTTCAAAATGGCTGAAATTGATTTAAGATAAACCTGGTTAAGTGTAGTATCAGACTTAACTGATTTGGGTCAAACTGGTTTATGCAATGTCTGTCTCAGGTCCCTTCCTGGTTTAAGTTAAACTAAACTCCTCCAGCATACCAGATGCTTTGGAGCCCTGGTCCATGCTGTCTGCTCCAGAGAGCAGAGCTGGCCCCGCCCCTCTGCTCCCTAGCCAGAGCTTCAGCGGAGACTGTAGCTGCTCAAACAGGGATCCCCCCACCCCCCCATCTCCCACAGCCCCCAGCGCCATGGATCCTAGGCATGTGGTATGCTAGCTAATGCTGAGATGTGTCTCTGTGTGTGTGTGTCTCCAGCTTCACTGGGAAAGGCAGACAGAACAGTATCCTCTTAAGGCTTCTTGGATCTAATCAACCGGTCAGCTGGTAAAAGCTGTTTAAAAAGATCTTGAACTAATACAAGAGGCTTTTGTTTGGCTGGCACCCTCACCTTGTAAACACTGGTGAGGAAGCCAGCAGGGGGCTGATAACACCGTGTTTATCAGCCTCCTGCTGGATCCCTTGCCTGTCAGGTTTGCAGACAGTCTGAAGATCCAGGGAGAGGGAGGTTGAAAAGCTCAGTATCATCAAGAGATGTAGGCACTGCACACACACCCTTTACCTCAGACTGCTAGGCAAGGGGTGGGTCTGACAACACTTCTGCCCCTTGAGTAGCAAGCAGGAAAAAGTCTGGGATAGTGCAGGCAGGGTGGGAGTTTACACTCCTCCCTAATCAGAGTGTCCTGCCAGGGCCTGGCCATGCCCCCCTCAGCTCAGCATGGTAGAAGGGAGGGGAGGGCTGCTTTAGTGCCTCTGGCTTCTAGCTTGAGCCACTGCAGGCATGTTCCTGAACTTCCTCAGTCCAGAGAGAATGTCTGTGCAGTTGCAAACCGGTTCAACCTAGGCAGGTTAAACTGACCTGCAAAGATTGAATAAATTCAGGCTCAGGCTTTTTGAATGTCTTTCCCTAGCCAGAATGTTCTGTGTAAAAGCTATTAATAGATCTATTATCCATAAATTTGTCTAGGCCCTTTTGGAACCTGGCAATGCTCTGTGCCTCTACCACTTCTGTGGCAATGAGTTTCACAAGTTAACTACATGCTGAACAAACAAGTACTTTCTCTTGTTAGTTTTAAACTACAGGTTTTCTTTGCTGTATTTGAGTTCTGTATGTCTGAATTCACTCTTACGCAAAGCTTTATGCCAAAAATTAATTATATGCGAGATAAATTCACTTTAATGATTAAAGAGAGGATGGAGGTGGGCTTCTCTCTGTAGATGTAAGGAAAAGGCCTAGGAGCAATGGCCTCAAGCTGCAGTTTGGGAAATTTAGGCTGGAGATTAGGAATTTTTGACTATGAGGGTGCTCAGTCATTGAAACAGGTTATTTAGAACAGCTGTGGACTCTTCAACCCTGGACATTTTCAAGAGCAGGCTAGACAGACATTATGACTAAAATGGTTTAATCAAGGATGATCCTGCCTTAGGCTGGGGTCTAGACTAGACAACCTTGGGAGGTCTCTTCCAGCCCTCTTTCCTATGATTCTATACATAGCTGGATCTAAACTGAGAAATGACTGCTAGATTACTGCTTTGGTGGTTTCATTTTGTATAAATCTTGATCTCTCCTGTAATCTCTTGTTTCATTCCTCCTTGCTTTCAAATATGGTACACCTTTGTTAAAAAGCTGGCTTTGGAATGACCCTTGTTATACCTGTGACAATATGTATCTGACCTTTCATCCCATTTACTTCCCATTTTAATTCTTTAATGTGCTTGTGTTTTGAAGTGGTATTTTATAATCTTGTATTGCCTTAGTTCTTCTGTATAGCATTCCAAGTACTATCAGAGAAAGGTGGTGCTGTAGAAATACAATTATTTGGCCAAATCTTGATTGACTTTTTTTAACCCACCATTTAAAATTAAGGACTCAGGAGGTTGCCAATTATTCATATAATATTTATTATTACAGTATAATAATAAATATGCTCACTTTCATATGGGAGAACTCACAATGCCAATTTTTAAAATCTTGATAACAGTTAAAATATATAGCTACTAATAAGATGGTAGCTGAATCAAAAAGTAAAATGATTTGTACCTCTGCTGAAGAATAATCATGCCTGGGGACTGGTAGGGCATGAAGGCATTTGGGGCTGAATCCAATCTTACTTTAAATGCCTAAATGGCACATATGCAGCTGTGTAACTCAGCACTGGGAATTTACACGCAGTTTATGATTCAGCTCTCAGTACACAAGCATGCACACAGCCATTGAGCAGGGCTGTGTTCAGGCCAGGCCAGTATATGTATGAGCTAGATGACTCCTGAAATTGCAGCTAGGCAATCCCTATAACTTGCATAACTTGCAGGGATTAGACACTGGCAGAAGATGAGATGGGCCCTGTATGTTGTAGCCCTATAGCTTAGGGAGTAGGAGACTCCTAAGCTCTCCTTACCAAGGGGATTTGAACCTGTATCTCCTGCTTCCTTGCACTCTCCTAACCACCATGCTAGAGGCTAGGAATTACACAGACCATCTCCAGCCTTCCCCTCTAAGCTAGCTTGCTTATTATGCAAGGGAGGGAAGGAAGGGAGGAAAAAAAGAAAGCAGAGGGTAAGGCTCAGCAAGATGGACTCTGCCCTGGATTCTAGCTGGCACTTTCTTCTCCCAATGGGGCAGAAACTTCCCCATTGCTCTCTATCCATTTTGACCAATCCCTGTTAAATGAGACATGTGGTAGGGCAGCCTCAACAGGAAGGCTGGAGAAATCTAGATAATACCTAAGCTTTGCTGGGAAGTAGGAGATATAGGTTCTAGCCCTTTCTCTCTGCATGGTGTAATACCTCCTGGGAACTGAGGACAGCACTGTGTTCATTGGGACTTGCTGCCGCTCTTAAAAAAAGTGTTGCCAGTAAGCATATACACAGAAAGGTACAATCACAAGAATGTTTCCGTAGCACTACAAACACAAAGATGCCAGCCGTTACTTTACAACCATTTCTAGGGGGGAAAATGGCAAATTGGGATTTCATTAAAGGATTTAAGCACAAGGTCTACCTTAAAGTAAATATACAGCCCTCTTATTTCAAGTACATCCCTTTATTCCAGAGTTCTGGATTAAAAGAGAAATTCTAACTAATGCTTACACTACTGCCAACCAATACTCAAACAGTAGAATAGAATTAATTAAATCCTGACCCCTTTGACGTGTCTAAAAGTTCATTAATACACCATAGTTACTGTGTGTTAAGTCTAGTATTTGTATAATCAAGGACTAAATTATGTGCTGTAACTGGTGCTGGTGCATGCCTTTTTAGTGACCCTGCTGTGTAGCAGCCTAATTATAGTGCGCAGTAGCATATTGACACTGCTTGTTCTGTGACGTGCTACTGTGCAGTATTATTAGGCTATTGCACAGTTAATGTCTTGTGTAGACGCACCCCTTTCAAATCAATGGGATTTTTCCATTGACTTCGATGGAACTAAGATTTTACCCCGCACAGAGATAAGAAAGATCAAATTTTGGACTGTGTGAGTAACCCATCAAATGATAAAAAGTAGATTTCTGTGGTACTAGTAGCACAGCCACTAAAATGATTACTTCTTGCAGACTTTTCTTGCAGACATTATGGCAGGCTAGATGCATAATGGTTAAAAAAAGATTGCTTTTATGGATATAGTCTCTCTTAGGGAGGTGAAAAAAGAGACTAATATTGGATACAATATGCTAGACAGAGTTATGTGGCTAAATTAACTAGACAGAGTTGTGTGGTTTGTATTAAATCAGAGTTGATTTATTAAGCATTCCGTCACGTTTTTCTCACCCTCCCACAGCTATGAACAAGCCTTCCTATGCTTGTATTTTTTTTCTCTACAAGGCTTAAATTCTTTTTATATAAAGTCATTTCTTCTATACATAATATATTTGTAATGGATATTTTTTATGCTTTTACAGGTTCTCAGCAATATACATTAATTTCTATAATAAATATTTATAATAACTATATCCTGGACACTGTTTGTCATTTCTAGGACTGCTCTTGTACATACCATTTCTAAAAAAGCTATTTACAGACTAAATACATTGTACCTCAAATCCTTTTATGCTTATGTTTTATAGTGAAGTCTTGTAACCAATAACCTTCAATTATATAACATTGGTGATATGGAAGAAAGCGACATGGTTACCTTTCTATTTATACATACAAACATTTTTACAACATGCATTTCAGAAGGATTTTAAGTCTGTGGACCTACTGTACAGACTAAAATGTTGTGTTGACATAACAAGGAGATGGGAAAGGTCTATCAAATCACTGATCCATGAACATAGTCTGTAAACAGGTCTTGACAGATCAGGATGTTGACAATGTACTGAGGCAGGCCTTTCCATTTGAAAGGCAAAGAACAGAGCGCACACACGTAGGCACACACACAGTTTGCCTTTTTTACCCATCCACAGTACTTCGTTTGTTTTTGTGTCTCATTGATCTGTGCATGTTATACCAAATTTAGCATCATCTAGGAATTAATGGCTGCCGTTTTTAACATTTGTTGGCCACATGGACCTTCACTCAGCTGTGAAAATGGAATTCAGGTCTTTTTACTTTCAATGAACACAGCAGTGTATGGCTCAGAAGAAAATGGCAGATATTATGGTACCATTTTAGGATTGCATACATTGCACTTTCAGATTTTAAGTTATATAGGGAAGGGGTCAGGTTGCATTATTTGTTTGTACAGAATGGAGCACAATGAAGCATAACCGGAGCCTCCGGCCATTACTGCAATAGAAAAAAAAATAAATCATCAACTCCAACAAAACTGTATTGAACAGAGGAGCTGAGGCATAACATGATGCCTGTGTGCCCTGGGCAGCAGTACCATATGGGACAGTCACTGCCTATGCTGCTGTCAGCACAGCAGAGGCTGGTCGGGCAGCACAGATGCTTCTATATTTTCACTCCCCACTGGGGTTGGCACCTTGCACTTGTGTCCCACTCACTCTTGCCCCCTCCTTTGTTATACTAGTGCAGGGAAGACTAGAGCCAGTGAGTCTCAGCAACATCCTACAGGGTATATCTTTGGTTTTTAATTGTTCACTTTGATGAGCTTGTTGTCACTTCCACAGTCAAGGAATAACATATGAGATACTGTGTGGTCACAACTTTGGCCCTTATTCAGCTGCATTCTCAACAGTTACACAGAGCTCCCAACCAACTAATTCACAACATTTCACCTTGCTTGTCCACTCAGCCTCTGCTAGCTTGTATTAAAAAAAGTCTCCGTACCCCTCCAGGGAAGCAAAAACATTATGAATTAATTTAAACAAGCAAGTCATTCTCTACAATTTTGCTATAAACTAATGAAATTGCATTGTCAATGACAGACCCATGCTAAACTTATGCAACTTTAATACAACTATCAATAGCTTAATGTAATGTAAAAAGACCTGCAAGAATAGCTCAATATACAATGAGCATTTGCAATCTTGTGGTATTACCCTTGTGTTAATGTTCACAAAAGTTACCTCTACAGATGTCAGGCTGATAAAAAAGGAGAGAGGAAGAAAAGATGCATTTTTCCAATTATTTGACCTCCTTTAATGGGAACTCTTCTTTGCTACAATTTGTGTATTGATTGAACCCTTTATCAAAATTTATTTACTTTCCAGTGGGTACTTTGTGCTGATTTGGTGAGAGGATTAGTTTCCTTCCCGCTATTTATAACACTGCTAATGATTTTCTTTGGTGTGAACAACTCCTTATTTATCTTGAGATGTTTTTCTTGATAGGGACACAATCAGGACAAGAAGTCTATTGCAATTCATTTCACATGGTACAAAAGACTGGCCCATTTCCTTAGGGTGACCATAAATTTTAGTCTCACTAGGTTAGTCCCGTTTTAAGCACATGGGCATCCTGCTGGTTTGGTCATCTGATTGCTTTTCCTTTGTTTTCCATGGGACCCTCCATCACAACCTTTCTCCCAACCTACACAATTCCCTCACTATCCAGTGCACTCAGCTGAGGCTGGAGCTCAGATATACCTGAGCAGCCAGAAAGCAGGGTGTCTCATTTTGAAACCAGGGAAAACTGGACACCATAAATATACTGCAAAAGGATCTTCCCAGGCAAAAGTCCTTGCAAATAGTGGCCACATCTTTAACAAAGACAATGTTTTTAGGTTTGCTTACAATTTAGACTATAGTTACAGCCAATTCCTTTTACTTCTGTTATTAAATCTTGGTATACTTCTAAGAAATGCAGTGTTTACACAAGTATTTAGTTTTTGATGCACCTTCTGACAACATTACAGTTCCAGAGAATACAACTGACTTTTGATTCACAATAGTTTGACTTTAGGGATGGTTATATTCTGGAACAGGTTTGTGATCAGATGAATTAGCTTTTCTCCTTGAGGAACACTGCTTTATATACAAATACATTTGCTACTACAGAAATCATGTCCTGTTCCTATCTATTGGTCAAATGTAAACATTAATTAATCATTTTAAATAACTTTAAAAGTATTCAGACATGACATTATAAAGCCTTCCTGCCTTACTTAAAAAGTGCTTTCTCAGCCTCCAATGCACTCTGCAATTTACAGGGACATCAATATTGTATAAGGGGAAAGCATGCAACCATGGTTTTCACTGAAGTCTTGGCTCTGTCCTGTCAGTGTGCAAAATAAGCAATTATTTGTTTGAACTTTGTCTAACTTGCTTCAGGTACTTAGTATAATGAACCAACATTTCTTTCATACAACTGCAACATATTATCCTGTCAAGCTGCATGCCTAATATGAATGCTAGTTTTAGTTTTGCTCTCAGTGTCTCTTGCAGCCAGTGTGATGTATTAAAATTACAATGAACCCATCTGCATTTAGCTTTTACATAGAAAAATATTTTCACAATTGCCATCTGGCTCTTCATTAATTTCAGATAATGGTAGCAATGACACATTTGTAATGGGATGTCCTAATGCAATTTGATTAAACTGGAAAACGTAATGAAAACATGCAGCAGATTTAACATTAAAGATGTACTTACCTTCATATGTTCCACTTTCTAGGAGAGCACCGCTTTTCTCCAACTCCATAAAATCTTCAACAGTGATGAAAATATAGTCCACACCAGGGACCTCCCCCTCCTTATGTGGCCTTGTGGTGCCTGGTAATGAAAGACAAAAGCACATTGTCAAGCACATTAACTGCAATTAAAAACAGAAGCTAACCGAGGTGTATCGGACTGGTTTGGAATCCAGGGCCAGATGTTCTAGGTCCCACATCACAAAGTCCTGGCTAATGAAACTATTGTTTTGCTCTGATTTTTGTGCTGTTAGAGAAGCTATCACTGAGGCCAAACGCTTGAATGTAAAATTAGTTTTCATTATATGTATTTATGAATACTACGTCTGCTGTGGCTTTAAATAAAAAAGTAACAGTTATTTAATTTTAATATTTACAGTGTCAAAGTCTGCTTCTGCTAAATACAATTTTTATTTATTGTAGTTTCTGTGAACAGGATACATTTTAACAATATATATTTACTGCATGAAGCAAGAAATCTGTAACTTAAGATCTTAAGGTGCTTCTGTTTAAAATTCTTATTTTGATCCCACTCTACCATCAACATTCAAAATGAAAACTCTGTTATCCTTAGGTGGCAAATTTAAGGAGGCTGGGATGCTCCTGGGGCTTATACCTGAATCTCTTTCAATATGTTTTCATTGCTCTTAGGGGAGGGGGAAGTGCCAAAGAGAAATCCCACAACTAGAAAATGGACAAACAGGATTACTCATGACTAGGCTGGATTGATGGTATATTTTTTAAGGTTACATAATATCAATACATTTTACCCCAAGATTTTCTATGCACAAAGGTGCAGGAAATGTAGAAGAGAAGAATGTCCATCTGAGTTGCTCCTGAGCTCCGCAGAATGCTAATCATCATTCAAAAGTAAGATTTGTTATGAAGAAACAAAGAACTGTTTTTGATTACGTGACCAAACAGTAAAGCCCCTATCTGACCATGAGCTCTTGTGTTGGGAGACACCTGTGTATAAGATCATCCCGAGTCTTCACAGGTTCAGGAAACGCACAGGTTTGACTAGGAAGAGTCAGAGCTCAAAATACGACCTTATCACGTGTTCATTTGCAACAGTTGCGAATTACTGAACGGTTGTGATCTATTAAAGTTAGTACCAGTTGGGGCAATTTGCACTTTCATTTGCAACGGTTAGAAGTCATTGGAATGTAGTGATCATTTAAAGTTAGTATGTATTAAGAGAGAACTCTCACCTGAAAGGGAACAACTTTGCAAAGCCACAAGTGCATGTAACACATGCTAGACTGCTTGAATGTACTTCTGCTTGTTTTAATTGCACTTAGTGTTACTTTAAAAATGTGACACCACTCATAGATACACAGTGACAGAAATAACTAGTAGCACTTCCTCTGATCTGAGAGACAGTGTAATGACCAGAGATCTGAGTTTTCTGGTTCTGATGGGAAAAAAGAAAAAAACATTGAATTTCCCCTTTGCTGGAGGAAACCACGCATTTCTTATTTTGCCAGAGAAACCTGTGGATTTTGCTGTTTTGCAAACTGGTTTCTGCAGTCGGGCAGAGTTCCAGTGTGCAAGGGCTGGGAGGGAGTGGGGAGGGCGGTCAAGCATGAGGTGCCATGTGCATGTATGTGCTCACATGGGCACATGGCTCCCAGGCAGCCTGAAGAGCAGCTCCCACAGCTAAGTTGAGGGGGGAGGAAGGGAACAGAGGGAGGGAGTTAGGCAGGGCTGGGGCTGGGTTTGCTGCCCACCCAGGTGGTGCACGGGGCTTGGGGCCTAAGGCTACAATGTGTGGCTGCAGGGCCCCAGCAGGGGGCAGGCTGGGGCAACATGTGGCTTCTCCAGGGGGTGGGGAAGTCTGGCCAGTCCCTTGCTGTGGTGCACACTCCCAGAGGGTAGGGGTCAACTGTGCCCTCCAGATCTGCACATGGAGCTGGGATGGGGCAGGCTGCCTGCTGCAGACTTGGGCTCCTGCCCTGCTGCCATCCTCCGGGGCCTCCTCAGCCCAGAGGGTTCAATCCAACACTTCAGGGCACAGCAGGGCCATGCAGAAAATCTGCTTGCTGCCAGTTGCAATGTGTATATGCACCCCCTGAGAGCACTGGTGCACCCCCTGACTGACAACTTTTGCCACTTAGGCGATTGGCGGGGGGGCAGGCAGGAGCAGTGGTGCCCCTCCTGAAAGCACCAGCTGATTCCTGCAGCTGCTCCCAGAAGCAGCCTCAGCCACTCCCTGAAGTGGGGCTGCAGTGTCACAATTGGGTGTTGCGTGGCCACAGGGGAAACCCAGTCAGCAGGACTGGCCGTAGGTGTGGGGTACTGACCCTTCTGACCCTACCAACTATGAAACTATTAAATAAAAATATTCTTGGTGGGCATGAAAGAAGACTGAATTGAGATAAAAACACATCAGAAGTTATAAAAAACCCCAAACATATTCATAGAGTGCTATTTTTACAACCCCCCCCAAAAAAAACAGAGTTCAGCAATACAGAATTTCTGTCTTCCTTCCTGTTAAAATAAAAAAATCCTTAAACATTTAAAAGTCAAAAAGGTGTGAATAGAAAATCAGGAAACATTCGGAGATGGTTCCAAAACAAGCTTAACTTCTTCTGTCCCAACACAACCACTGTCTGTGGTGAATGTTCTATGTTTACTGTTCCCTATTAGATCACACATTTCTATTATTCCCAAGAAAAATCTATGCACTTCCTAATAGACTGTGAATCTATTTTCTAAACTGGAGGCCAGAGAGCAAAGCCCTTGCTTCCTTCCATGTATGAACCAAAGACTGTAATCTCTTTCCAATTACCCTCCACAAAGCATGGCTCTTATCTTTTACTCCACTCCTTAATATTTACCTCTTTTTCATCTGAGACAGTACGGATGTGTCCACACATGCACATGCACGTGCGCTTGCAGCAGCTCAAATAGAAGTGGTGCAAATTTGAGCTGGGGCTTTTTGCTTCAGTGCATGTGCTCGGACATGCACTTTGTTGTGGAGCAAATTGTGTCACTTGGGGCAAAATAACCCTGCCTAGTTCCTCCTGGATCTTTAGTCAGGGGGAGCTAGAGCCCAGGGCCAGCACCTGTGCTGTTCCCAGCAGTATAAAAAACTGACCTGGCAAGTAGCTTAGGGCTACTAGCTCTCAAGAGCTTCTGGGGCCCAGCCAACTGGTACCTGGGGACACTACCTCTTGTGCCAGCTGAACTGCTGCAGCAGGTCTGAGAGTTCCCTGCACCCTCTACCCACTGCAGCAGTCTGGCTGTGAGGGCTGCTGCCTGGCTGTGACCTGATATGCACCTGCCAGACTTGGATGGGGACTGCAGAGCTAGTAGAGGCATCTGCCCCTCCAGGCCAGCTGCCAGTGGACTGCAGTTGCAGGGATGGCCTTTGTGTGGCACTACCGCCATTTGTGCCCCCTGCCCGGCCATCTGGGTGGCAATCACCCAGAAGATATTCTGGGTGTGGTGGCCTGCTTTGAACTGTCAAAGCATGTCCTTCTGGCCCCATTTGTCCAGGAGGTCAGCGACATCCAGCTGGGTCCAAGGTGGCAGCTCTGAGCAGACAGGGTCCTGCCACTGGCCTCCCTAGCAGGAATTCTGGTGTTCCCTGCTGGAAAACTGAAAAATGCCTTATAAAAAAATAATACCAAAGTCACAACAGGGGGTTCAACCTCCAAACAAGGGGTACAGGTCCCCAACAGGGGGCTCAACCCTCAAAGAAGGGTTATAGGCCCCCAACAGGGAATTCAGCCCCCACACAAGGGGTATGGCCCCCCAATGGGGGGAAAAATGGACTCCACAGGGGCTAGCATTCCCTTTCCAAGGCCCATATCCTGGCCCCCCAATTGCTGCCCCACTTAGCCCCATCCTCCACCAGATTCTGCAGCCCCCCCATGGCTGCATCACCCAACCCTACGCTACCCATGCTGTGGGAGCTTGTTTTACACTTGGATCATAAGCTCCTTGGGCCAGGGACTGTTATTTTGTTCTGCATTTGTAATCACTTCACACAATGAGATCCCGGTCAATAGT
>JAGPOW010001296.1:122460684-122585740 GCA_030014935.1 Caiman crocodilus
CCCATTGCCCCAGACCCCCCAATGACTGCCCCACCCAGCCTCACACCCTCAACTTGCACCCCCCCATGGTTATCCCACAACCCCAGAGACCATCACTTAAAAAAAACAAACCCAGAAAAAACCCCCTGTAAAAAACCTTTGAAGGTGGGGGCACTCCAGGGGCTCCTCACAGAGCCCCCTGGGAAGCACAGGACAGTGGAGGGGCAGGAGGACAGGAGCTGGGGACGCTGGGCTGTCAATCTGCCCCGCACTGTGCAGGCGGGGCCCCAGGCAGCCGGATGCAGCCAGACTGGAGGTAAGTGCCAGGGTTTTTGAGGCGTGGGTTTAAACTATGATGTGGAGAGGCAGGGATGGGGGGGACCTGGGAGGATGGGGCCAGCCAGAGCGGGGGTCTGGGGTCTCAGGGGGGCTGGCAAGGGGAGGGGCCAGCCCTGGCAGGGGGAGAGTGAGGGGGAACTGGCAGGGGGAGGGGCCAGCCCCAGAAAGGCTCAGGGGGGGCTGGCAGGAGGAGGGGCCAGCCCCAGCAGAGCTCAGGGGGAGAGGGGACTGGTGGGGGGGAGGGGCCAGCCCTGGCAGGGCTTGGGGGCCTGGCGGGGGGGTTGGCTGCATCAGTGGTTGGGGGCCTGGGGGGCTGGTGGAAGTTCCCCCCACATCCCCCCCGACCCCTTACTCACCGGCTCTGGGGCCCTGGTGCTGAAACACCTGGCCTGACCAGTCGCATGTTTCAGCACCAGCACGAGGGGCAACCATAGAGATGCTCAGGCAGCCAGAGCATCTCTATGGAGGACCCAGCCTCTGGTTGCCATGCCCTGCCCTGCTTTTTTATACTTCACTTTTTTTAGACCCCTGGATATCCAAGGGTCAAATTTTCTCAGTGCGGGGAACATTTTTTTGTTCTTGCACATGCCTGTTGCCCTGCCTAAAAGGGGTTTGTGGTGGGGCAAGGGGTACATGGGCACTCATGTGGACACGCCTTACTAGTCTAACTCCACGATAACATTTTTACAGAAATTCTGTGCCTAGAGGTACAGGTGTCTTTTAAATAGGACATAAGACTGAGTGCCTACATTCCTGTGGCCATTTAAAAAAAAGCTCAAAGCATTTTTCCTCAGATTAATACAATGCTTGGGATAAATTTGAGCTGAGGTGTGGAGGCGGGGCACATTTTAATTAGAGTGGTTCCCAGAGAGCTGCTCTAATTAAAACACTGCAGTGTCACATGTATAAGTTTCTGCACATTTAAAAATGGCTGCAGGACACTTTAACTAAAACTCATCTGATAAGTTGTAGTTAAAGCACCTCACAGCGATCATTTTTATACTGATGGGGGCCTATACACATGACACTGCAGTGAAGCTACAGCGATTAATCGAGTCTGCTACAGTGTGTTCTACAAGAAGGCATCAGAGTACATGTATAGACACCCTCAGTGCTCAGTGTCTGGCATCCCTCAGGACTGGGGCACAGGTTTATTTACATATATTCTGCACATCATGAAATAGGCCCAATTCTCTTCTTGTGTCATTATCACACTAAAGTAACAACACTAATCTCAATGGATTTTCTCTTTTCTTTTTCATCAAGGCCTGTGAACAAACCCTGGAGTATCCATGGATTAAAAAACCATATCTTATACTTTATTCTAATTGCTTTGTTAATATTATAACATGGGGGGGCAGCCTTTTAAGCAGTCTGTTCATATTAACTTCTTGCTCATTTTTTTTTTTTGTAAACACAGAGTATTTGTCCTTATAGAGAAGCAAACCTTAATGGGAATTGCTTACTACTGCCTGAATTCACTCTATATTAATAATAAGCTAAACATTATGAAGAGGCCAGTGCCATTTTGTTACCATGGTAACAAGGAAAAATGTAGGATTCCAATTCCCTAACAAAAGAACTTGGTTCTTTCAGCCCTAGGAGGATCAAGGACAGCAAGACAAATATGCATGAGGGATATTTATGACAACTGTAGGATTGTGCACTTAAGCTATTGGGAATGATTCCTCTTTTACCATAGTTTCACAGAGTCATTTCACTGCCTTCAATTCAATAATTTCTACTGGGGAGGAAGGGAAATGATACCAGCCCTGAACAGAATCTGGCCTTCAAACTTGCAGTCGAAAGCATTCTTTGAAAGTGTTCAATCTGCTCTTCAATCTGTTTCTTCCAGGCCCAGTGCTGGGATGGTTTTCAGTGCTGAAATGTGTGGGTCAGTATGTATTTACGCAGGAAAGTTTGGTTCAGTTGTAGGTTGTTTTTCCAGTGCTATTCTGCTTTAACCAATTTTTGAACACTGTTTTACAGTCTGACTGATGGAAAGCTTCACAAAAGCTAATTATACCCTACTTGCTTAGTCGGAAGCAGAGCCCACGTTTTGTGCTCTAATAAGCAAAGTATAAAAAAATCAGTTGACCAAATGCAGAATGAAAAATCTAAACTTACTTAGCAGGATATGATGCTGTGTACGTAGAGTTCGAAAACAAGGACAAGGATATAATTCAGAGAGAGTTCCATTATTATTCGGACAGCCTCTATTTTCTTAGTTCCAATACTGCTCATGACAAATTAATCCTGGTTGGGTGATATAACCAGCAAGCAACTACTAGGATATCTCACCATATTTCACTATTTTTCCAATACAATAGTATGGCAGATTAGACTTGTCTGCTCTGTACTGGCTACCTATTCACTTTCAAATGCAATTCATGCAATCTTTAAAGCTTCAAATAATCTGGGACCCAGCTACATGAGAGACTTCCTCTCTTGTCCTGTCATAAGAGTTACTGAAAGATCAGATGGGGCGTTCTTGCTGTAAGTTTGAAATCTCTAAGCCTGGTGGTGAAATGTTTTCAGAAGACCTATGTCCTTTGCAGCCTGCTTCTTTTGAGCACAAGTTTGATGATTCCCAGAGAAAACTACTGTACTTACACATTTGACTTATGGATAACATGCCACTGGTGAGGCAAACAGGACAGGAAGGACACAACAAGACATCTATATTAAAGGCCTTTGCAATTTTGCAAATGTGAGTGTCCACATGTTAAAGCTTGACAACTTATAAGTGACCTCTGAAGCTGTGTCCAAACAAGCAGAGCTGTGTGGTATGTGGCCAACAATCAGTTGTTCTCCATGCTGCAAGGGAGCAGTGCAGAGGGTGTTTTTGACCCCTGGATATCCAAGGTCAAAAAAAAACTGTGGAGGAAAAAAAAGCAGAGTGGCACATGCATGGGCAGCATGCACCACTCAAAAGCAGAGCCAGGCTGCCCAGAACTGTGCTGTGGGTAGGTAAGGCTGCTTGGGCCAATCCAGTGCTGGCCCCAGCCTTTGCTACCACCCCCAGAGTACCTTGCTGCATGCCAGAGGGTGTGTGGCATAGGCATTCCTCAGGAACCAAATGACCACATGTGGACGCAGCCTGAGCTTGGGTGTCTATGTTATGCCACTTTAGGCAAGGGTTAACTGTGGGCCATACTACCTAACTCCTATTAGGGTAACTTCAGTCTGCTCCATAGAGATAAAAAAGCAATTTTCAGTTTTCCAGCATCTCAGGATGCACTTCTTCCTGTTCCCAGCCTCCCCCATCCCCTCCATCCCACCCCCGAACAGAGAGGACAGATAAAGCCCAGATGTTTTGGCCCCTAGTCATGGTCCTGCTGATCAGCCCTCTAGTGGCAAATCAGAGCTGTGAAGGCAAGAAATGATATTAACTCTTAACATGTGATTGCTTACAGCATGTTCTAAACGTAACAGATTTCACATATTTAATATGGTTAAAGTGTAACATGTAACTTCATCCTTTAAGACATGCAGTCACTATAGCCCAGCTTCACAAAGAGAATGAGATATTTCAATATTCAAACTGCTCCCAATGCTCTTTAAGCACTTTATTGAATAAGCCTTTAAAGCACAATGCACAAACAGTCCCAGCAGTCTTCTTCTCAGGACAACCAGTCCTATAGAGCAGCCACTGCTAACTTATCGTCCAGTCACTGAGCTGACTTGTTAGGGCAAAACTTAAATTCTTCATGTAGTATTGCATTACGCTGTAGAGCTTAGTTTGGATATTGAAGAAATATTTACTGCCATTTATGTCCTATGGCAGTGCAGTATTTTTTAATATAACAAGTACATACATCTGCAAGTCAAGAAGCAACAGCTTTAACCATATGAAATATGAGCTTTGTCATGACCGCCACGTGCCCCCGATGACTGGAGGGACACGGCAAGCTCCGGCATGTGGCAGCGGTGTTGTTGGCAGTGGGAGTATGGAGCTGCTGTAGGCAGCCACAGCACCGGTGGCAGTGTGGAGAGGGGGGTGGCAAGTGCTAATCAGTAGTCAGAGACCACTCACAGACACCACTGGCAGTGGCGGCTAGCAGCAATCATGGACTGCCCGCAAACACCACTGGCAGTGTTGGCAGCAGGGTGGGGAGTGGCAAGTGGCAACCGGCCACAGCCGCCACCAGCAGTATCAGTGGCTCCTTTTTGTAGGGGGTGCTCACGTTCAGTGGGTGCATATGCACCTATATGCACCCACTACGTGTCACGAATGAGCTCTCTGTTTATCACTGACGGTTGTGGCAAACCTACTATATTTGTCCAGCTAGCAGAATAAAGTTAGAACACTAAAGATTCATTGTCCAGTGTTCAAATGAAGGAGTCTTGGTGGAAAGTCTATCAGTGCATTTATGTGGGGGTTTTTTTTGGTTATCTTAGCATCCAACTGTGGTTTTTGAACATTTCATTTAGAAGACTGTGTGTAAACAATTTGCTTCATACAAACACTTTAGTATTCTGCAATTGTTGGCCTGAATTAGTCTACACTTGACTACTATTTTAAGTACCTGAAAAGCTGCTATCTGAATGGTCTCTTCTATTGGGTTTCATTTTACCTCTTACACAGTGAAAGAGACAAATCAGATTTGTTTAAGTGTCAAGGTAGGAAAATTAATAGTAGCTTAAAAGAGGAGAACTACTGTTGCGGAAGGATAATAAATACTACAAGATGTTCTACTTGCAACACAATAGACATATTTTTCACGAACATTTCATCCTTGCATGGTAAATAGCCCTTGTCTTACAATCTTTGGCAGCATTACAAGGATAATATCACATCTGCAGTGTTCCTGTACTGTATATGCCAAGCACATGCATGGAGATAAAAGCTTGAGTCTCTGAATGTTCCACACCTGACCCACAAACTTTACACAAAGGTTTGCAGAAGCTACACTGATGAGGCTCTGGGTATCTGAGTACATTCTATATATTTAGTAGGTGACTATTGTTGAACAGTAGACAACAAATGTTTGATCAGACAAACAACTGGGCTAGGGATAGAAGTTACACATAAACTGGTTTAAGTGATCAGAAACTGGTTTAAACCTGTAACTAAATAGAAGTTCAGTGCATGGAAGCCAGTTTCAAAATGGCCAAAACTGATTGAAGTCAAAATAGTTTATGGAACTTCTGTCCCAGACCCCTTCCTGGTTTAAGTTGAATCAGAGTCCCCCAGCATGCTTTGCAGCCCTGGGCTGGGCTGTGCTGTGCTGTCTGCTTCAGAACATAAGGATGGCCCTGCCCCTTTGCTGTCTAACCAAAGCAAGGCAGGGCTTGTGGTCAGACGCTGCCCTGGCCTAGTCCCCTAAGGAAAAGGGGCAGGGAAGGGGTTTGTTGCTCCCTCCCCTTTTCCCCCTGGGGGACCCCATCCCAGGTCTACCTGGCCACTTGAGTGGCAAGTGGGGTTAAATGCCTGACAGCAGCTGCTGCGCCCCAGCCTGGCATGCCCTGCTGGGGTCCATGCCAGTGGGACAGGGCAAAGACTGGGGGAAATTAAATCCTCCTCTATCCCTCTCTTTTCTTCAGGCTGCTGCCAGGCTGGGCACATCCCTTGCCACTCAAGCAGTGAGATGGGGTGTGTGTGGAAAATGCCTGGTAGGGGCTGCATCCTCCTTCCTCCTCCAGGCACACCTTGGCTGGGGACTCTGTAGGCCAGGGTAGAGGTTTAAACCCTTCCCCAATCATACTCAGCCTGCCTGGACCTGGCCACGCCCCCTTCCTCTCCCCCCCCACTTAGCTTTCCCCCCAGCTCAGCTTTCCTCCAGCCAAGGGCTTGCTCTAGCACCCCCTAACTTCTGGCCTGAGCCACAGCAACATTTCTGCATTTCTGGAATCAAAATGAATGTCTATTAATTTGTTTGCCGGTTCAATCTATGCAGGTCAAACTAATCTTTAAAGATTAAATTGATTCAGACTTTGGCTTTTTGAATGTCTGTACTTAGCCCTAAAATTCATCTTCCAGTGTCCTTTAATTTTATTTAGCTTTTTGGATGTTAAGAAATGTATAGGTATATAGTCCCTTATTGTACTGCACAACCACAAAAGAGCAGGCCAGTCCTGCCCCAAAGAATTTACAGACTAATCAAGAGGTTTGGTTAAAAGCTATAACCCTGGTTACACAACAAAATATTCCTAGATTAATTTTCCTATTATATGGAAGAATATTTTAGTAAATCTAGAACCTAAAGGAAAATACAATATTCTTTGTTCCGCATGAAGATTTATGAAACTGTTAAAAAGCTCGCAAGTATATAAGACCCTCTGGTTAGGCAAGTACTCAGAGTTAATTTGTTCTGTAATTTTACATTGTATAAAAGCTTGCTATGGAAAGCAGGATGGCAGGCTGTCATACATTAAGATGGCTGGAGGGATCCCTTCCACAGAAACAAACTGATAATCTTTAATAAACTTCAGCACTTGGTATGACCTTGTATATGTTTTGCCTAAGAAAATTTCAACAATGCTTAATTAGCTCATTTGTTTGTTTGCTAAATTACTCAGGGATAATATTACTGTAAAGAAGAGAACTATATGGGAAATTATACCTATCTTGTCCAATTACTTAACAGATAAAGCAGTGAAACACCACATTTGTCTTGTTCTACTGAATTCCCAGCTGGAGAGAACACCAAAATCATTTTCAACTAAAGTGATTTTAGATGTACTACAAGGCAGAAAGCCCCAAGTGCTTATGATGCTCCTCATCATAACAGCATAAAGCAGAATGCCATAAACCCCTTGCTGCCAAAGGGTCAGAACAAGCAAAAGTTTTTTTTCATCTTTCTCAGTCATTGCTGTGTTGTTTCCTCAACCCACAATTTCTCCAGCATATTCTTTTAAATAAATAATTTGGGCAGCAATGGGATGACTCCAAAATTTCTGAAAATGGCGTTCAGGGTTAATAGTTTCATATGCCATTAATAAGCAGTTCACTGACACCAGTATTTCTGAAAGAGAGCTTAGGGTTAATCATTCCAAACCCCATTAACAGGGACAGTCTAAATGTTATAGAATTAAACAAAACCAGGCACTTAGCAATTGCTGAGCTAGAAAATCACACCATTAGATGTAACATTTTGTATTCCATAGAGAGAAAACAGAAATGATATGCAGCAGTCGGTGCTTCTTTTCCTATTGCAAATAATCTGAAATACTTCTGCAAAATGATGCTGTGCTGTATTTAAACAGCTGCCATGCTCCACCACAAATACGGCTGGACTTGAGTAGCAGGTGATGTGATTAATCTTTAATAAAAAAAAATTCAGTTCTTTATACACTATGTAACAGTTACCCATTTCTGTCAGGGACATATCAAATGAGCCTGATCTAGTATGAACTCAGAATGGGGGGATTTTTCGACTGACTTTGGTGGGCATTGGTTTAGTCTGATAGTGAAAAATTGGTTCAACAGTCTGTAAAAACTTTCATTCCCAAGTGAAGCACTTAAAGGCATGATTGCCCAAAGTGGTCTACAGAGACCATGTACATTTCAGTACTTGTTACACTGAAAACCTACAATATCTTATCATGCCAATCACAATTTAGTCTACATTTTACTTAGAAAATAATGCCAAAAAGTTTCTGGACTTGCGATGACACCAGAGAATAAGCTGATCAAGGGACTGGAAAGGAGACAGGGACTTTTGGAACATGGGTAACTTTGATTTTTCTTCTACTCCAAACTCCTCCAATAATAGAGCTAATATAGAAGGGCAAAGGAATTCAATTAGTTTTGTTAAATGTCTCCTACTTTTTAACCAGCTCCTACCAACTCTTATCACAGATCAAGACCTAATTTGAGTTAAATTGTGTGCAATTTCATAAACAGAAGATACTCTGTTTTGTAAAAGACTACTAGTAAAGGCTAGTTTTGTAAAGACTACTAGTCTTTCACAAGACATGGCAAGTACCCCATGAAAAGAATTAACTTTGTCTGAAATAAGACAAAGAAGAATCTCATGTGGATAAACTGCTTTACTGTTGTAAGAATTTAATCACCTTCTTAAAATGGGCTTGAAAACTCCCATCTTACCTTTTAGAAGAAAAAGCAACAATACTATCATTATCCCTAGGGGCAATGGGACTCTTTTCTGTCACTGCCTGGGGAGGAATGTAAAGGTTCACTAGCCTCTGAGCAAGTCTCCCACTATATGTAATCTTATCACTGGTCTCATGGAGTCCTAGACCTTTGACCTTCAGGCAAGCTCTATTTGCTTTTCCCAGGTGGGACTGGAAGGACTTTAGTGCAAGACTAAAAAGATCTCAACTATATTGTCAGCTTTTGGGACATTATATATTGTCATTATTGGAAAAGCGAGGATTAGTAGTCTATTTTTCGTCTTGGTCCGATTTAATTTGTATCCGTAAGTGTCCATAAATGTCAATTTCACCTCACACTCATAGACTCATGAAAAAACATTTCCATCCTTAATAAGCAAAAAGAGAGGGGAAGAACGGAAGGGAGTCCTGGCCCAGAGTATAGAGAGCCTAATGACTTATCAATTAAGCAATTAGCTGGTAATTCACAGGTGCCAGGCAGTGGGTTAAAAGGAGATAATAGGCTACTTAACCCTTTACCTGAAGCCTGGGGGAGGAGAGGGAGTATTCCAGAAGGAGCAGCCTTGGAGGAACCCATACAAAACAGCCGTGGGGAGTGCCTGATGCCTGAGTGGGACAACTCAGATGCAGAGAAATGAGGGGAGAGAGTAAAAGAGGCAAAGCAGCCTACTGGTGAGACTGGTACATGGAGAAAAAGGCTTCAATTAGAAAGGATACAAGTTTTGGTGTTTTCTTGGCCTTTTTGTTGTTGTTTGTTTGTTCTGCCATCTTGGGGCAAACATCTTTATGCTGTTAATTTAAAATTATAAAATTGAAATATTAATTATTAAAAAGAGACATTGATATTATCCATCCAAATTATTAAAACATAATGTTTTAAGTATCAGGAAGTTCTTAGAGTAACAGATAGGTGCTCCGTTTTAAGGAATGAGTTTATAAATCAACAAGTCTTTTCAGCCTCTGTTTATTTGAATAGATAAAAAGAAACCTCTTCAATTTTTCTAAATTCTAGGCAGGTCTTCTGTGCCTGCTGAGTTAGTGGGTGAGCTAGTGTCTACCAGTTAACAGGATTATTAAACTCCAGATATGCATTCTTTTAGAAATCTCTTTTCTGATTCTAAATATATCCAATATTCCTATTTTTAAAAATCTGGGTTTTCCGTTTTTATGATTTGTTTTTTACATAAGCTGCTTGGCACTGTTCAGTATGCATCAATAAAAAGATAGTTCCAGTCCAAACAACTTGCCTTCTAAAAATGGGCTTAATGAAGCTGAGCTACACAGTAACATCTAGGGATGGAAATGATGGTGATAGGGGTTATTAGGCCTTTTATTTTTTTAATACCAAACTGTTGGAGAAATCCTGCGTTTTTGAAAGCACATTGAAACTGGCAATAGTAATGGAGAGGAAGTAACAAAGTAAGATAGAAAATCCAGGGTACAGGCTGGGGTACGATTCTGAGGGTGTTCTCCTCTGACTGCCTAAAATATATGGGGTCAAGATACAACCAGCTGGGCATCTAACACATTGTAGTATCATGATGTCTTCTTGTGGCAGATGGAAAAACTTTTTCCAACATGAGTCATTTAATTAGTTACTGTGACATGAATTAGGTTAGTTTCTTACTGATGGCGAATTCTTCATTCCCTCTGCAGAATATTTACTTTTAAAAGGGACTTTGACTTAGCATTAAACCTATCTATTAAATGTTCATTGTCATCATAGCTTCTGAGCAAATGAAAAACCCTTTTTTCATTATCTTTGCCAAGAGTACCTTTTAAGGTGTTATCTGTGAACATTACAGTTAAAAGATAATAAAAGAGAAGTTTGAATGCCCTGTGTCAAATTAGGTACAGATGATTGCAGAAGATGCTTATGAAACAATCTGAATGTCATTTGTCAGTGCAGATTATGGAGATATGTGACAGAGAAAAAATATTCCACTCAATTCCTGAAAAAACTTGGGACTAGGAAATTGGGGACAGACTGGCATTTAATGGACCAGTCAACGTAGAGGCTAACTAGCTCACTGCCTGAAAGAACAGACCTTTTAATGATCAGGAACTGAAAAGGTGATCAGGTGAAAGGGAAAGAAGTTACTTGATAATCTTTGTAACTCCAGATTGTTGTCTCAAAAGGTTCTTTGAGGTCTGATTTGAAGCGAACTAGAAAGCTCTGAAAGACACCGGGAGGTAGACACAGGACTGTACAGGTAAATAAAGCCACATATACAGAAGTAACTATTTCAGGATTAGGCCCAATTTAAGAAGCCAGAGAATGCAAAAGTGGGCATGTATTTTGTCCTGGAAGTGTGCTGCTAATGAGATCTAGAAAGAGATGCTGTTTTTTTCTAATAATGTTAAAAATATGTGCTAATTATGTGAAAAATGCTTCCGATTTTTAAAGCAGCCTAAAAAGATGTGAGATGTGATTTGAGATTTGTGGCAAAAGAAAGACTTTTTTGGTAACTTCTCTGACTTTTGCAGTTCTTCTAGGGGAGGTAACAAGGACACTCTAGGTAGCAGGCTACCAACATGTCTAAATGTGCTAGACAGAGCAAGATAGCATAGTGGGAAAAATACCTTTGTCTCTGCACTATCACTCTTGCTATTTCTACTAGTGATCTCTCTGTCTCTGCATTAATGCAATGTTGGAAAGATTTCCTCTGTAATGGACAGACAGCTTTTGCATAACAAGATAGCAGTATGCCATGACCACTATAGTAAGTGAAATTTGAAACAGATTCACCAAAAATAACCAGACATCTTATAACATTCTGCTATTTGTATGTTACACTTCCTGCACTTTCTATAATCTTGGAGGCCTAATCACAGCTGGCTATAGCAATACAGCTCCAGTGTCTTAGGTAGAGTTGCAATTGCTTCTACAGTAGTGAAGCTGCTCCGTATTCGAATCAACCAATTGTACAGAACAGCTAGAGCACTCTGCCATAAAGAATTTATGAACATGTCCAGACCTGACACACACAGTGGCAGCAAACTGAAGGCATGCTAGAAGGGCAGTGATAATAAATAACACCACTTACACACAGCTGAATATTGATACGCAAATGCATTTCCAAGAGAAAAGTCACTCAGTTGCATAATTTGTGAAATAGAGAACTTGTTCAGCTTAAATAAGGATATCAGAATTTGGCCCCTAATGCTTTACAGTGTCACAACACTATACAAATATTACTTGATATTTCAAGTTTTAATCTGTTTTCTCCAATTTTTAAAAAGAGTTGAATGGTTTTTAAAAGCAAGACAAGCAGAGGGTATGTAATTCATATAGGTTTTTATGATAAGGTCGTTCTACATAATGACAATGGTAGAGTGCGTTCTAAATGGATTGCATAAAGAGTTAACCTCTGATGCTACTCTGCTAGGTGAACATGTGCAACTGTGCTAAATTAATCCTTTGAATGTTTGAGGTAATACACTTTTTAAGGGAAGAGATGATGCAACTATCCTCATAACATTTCATTGAAAGTATGTAGTACAGGACACTACCTAGGCACCAACAAGCCATCAGAGCAAAGATGAGCAGAAGCATATGGCAGCTATGTTTTTCAGTAAGGGGTCCTATCAGTTCAGGGCAGAATTTTTCATGGTGGAAGAATGCACCACACTATAGGGGGTACTCTGCTGCTCTTTTGAATAAATCCTGTTCTACGTGGGCCAGACCCTCATGATAATGTGTTCCACCACTGTATTAGGGCAGCTCAACTTCTGAATGGCCAGGGGCCACAGGTCCTCCAGCCACACACTTCACAGATAGGATGCTACGCAGGCAGAACATTGTGATATGTAGCCCTCTGATGTCCTGTGTGAGTCCCCCATCCTGCTGCGCTGCATGGGTCCCTATCCGGCTGCACTGATTGGGAGCTTGGAGGCCAAGTTTAACCCCTCATTTGGACAGCCCTGTACTAGATCATTAGCCTTGTACACACTTCTGTGATAGCCACATGTTTTCTTTGACTACTTGTATGATGAAAAAGGCTTCTTGTGCTCTTTTTATCTCATGTTCCAGTGCAAAGTTCAGGATTGAGTCTGTTTCCTAATAATTTAGAATCCTGAATATTTAATAGATATTTTGGTACCCAGCTTTTCTGATGCTTTTCTTTAGCAATAATATTTCTCACATGCAAAATTTTTCATGGGCTGGAAAATGAGCTTATATCCATGCATATACAATATCTATGTAAAATCCATGCACATACAATTTTTGATATTCTAAGCATTTTTTCCATTTGAGTCAGAAAATATATAGCTCTCTATTTTGAAAATCAAGTTCCTAAGGCACTTATACTTTATTAAGTAATTTCGAAGAAGAAATGTATTATTTTAAAACCTCCTTAATTTTCATATTACAGCATTTAAAAAAGAATAATATTGTTTGAAACACAGAGTTCTTGAGTCACTAGATAAAATCCCTTCTCTGCTTAACTCACATTAACAAAAATGTGTTCATCAATAGCAATGTGCATAAATTATTTGTAAGTGCCACTATTTTGTGTGATATTCACAAGCATGAAAATGCTTGCTGATGATTTGGGGGATTTGGAATAATTCCAAGTAGAAAAATAAAAAGGACGATTAAGACAAAAATCGTCCTTCTGTGTCTGCAGATAGAACAAATAAGTTTAGATTGAATTTCTAAAAAGAGAGAGAAAATGATATGATAAAGAAAAGAAGTGAGTTTTGCACTGAATTCTGACAGCAGTGAGGCTCCTGCTCATTTTTCTCTCTTACAGAAATGAATTAAAAAATCTAGGTCCAGCATCCAGGAGGAAATCTGTTTCATGAAGCCATCAGATGCTCCAATTAATGGATCATTTCATTGTTCCAGTGAAACATAATTGTTATGGGAGGTTATAGCTATAGGCTAGGGACAGACATTACACAAACTGGTTTAAGTGATCAGAAACTGGTTTAAACCTGTAACAGAACAGAAGCGAAGTTTCAAAATGGCTAAAACTGGTTTGAGATAAACCTGGTCGAACGTAGTATCAGACTTAATTGATTTGTGTCAATCTGGTTTATGCAAAGTCTGTCCCAGACCTCTTGCTGGTTTAAGCTAAACCAGACACCTCTAGCATCCTGGCATGCTCTCTGGGCTGGGCAGGGCTCTCTGCTCCACTGCAGGGCTGCCCCACCCCCCCTCTGATCCCTGACTGCCTCTTCAGCACAGATTACAGATGCTTCCCCGCTCCCCATCACATCTCCCTGCTAAGCAGGAATTCCTCCTTCCCCTCTGCCTTGCTGAAGAGGTGTCTGTGTAATAGTTAGCAGACTACATGCTAGCTACAGTCCCAATAGGTAGAATCAATAGGCAGAATCAATAGGTAGGTGGTAATGTCCCTGTTTTCTTATGGGGTGATAAACACTGAGTTAGGACGTGATAAACACTGTTATCAATTCCCCATTGGGCTAACTGGAGCTTCCTGCTAGGGTCTGACCACATCCTTGCCCTCCCCCTCCCCCCGCACTGCCATGGAAGGAACGGGAGGGCTGCTCTAGTGACCCCCAGATTCTAGCTTGAGCCATTGCAGGCATGTTCCTGCATTTCTGGGATGTCTGTACAGTTACAAACTGGTTAAGCCTAGCCAGGTTAGACTAACCTGCAAAGATTGAATCATTTAGGCTCAGGCTTTTTGACTGTTTGTCCCTAGCCACAGAGAAGACAGTTTGGGACAAGCTGACTAATAGCTTTTAATACCAGCACAGAGATTTTGATATTTACTCTGTATTTCATAGTGAAGAAGAAGAGTACTTGGTGATGTGGTCAGGCTGAACTGATTTTCATGTGAGTTGAAACTGTTATGAACCTGTGGCTTTGTTTCTATATACTGAATTCAGTAATCAAGTCTGCAATGACCAGGACTGTAATAACTAGGAATGGGCTTATTTGTCCACTTACTCCATTCAGATTCCAAGAAGCAGTTCTTACATTGTTGTATGCTGGACAATAACAAAACAAATTAAAGGAAATTGAATAAATTTACTATAGTGTATCTCTCTTCCTCTCATTTAGCATCTTGTATATCTAATACAATTGTAATATATACCGAATGATATAATGTAAATATGTGCTATATCAATCAATGGAAATGATCCTTCTACTCCATTTAGTACTGGTCACACCTCGCCTGAAAAACTGTGTCCAGTTTTAGGACCTACACTTTTAAGAAGGTTGTGGACAGTTTGGAAAGAATCCATTGCCTAGGCAGTAAGACTTAGGTGGAAAGCTGGAAAAACTAGGGTAATTTATTTTGGAGAAAAGAAGGGGAGATTTGAGAACAGTCTTTAGATACCAGAAGGGCAATTATAGAGAGAATGGGGATAGGCTTTGCTCAGTGACCACAGGGGCATGAGTAGGAGTAATGCCTCAAGCTTCAGACAGAAGAATTTAGGAGGAAATTTGGGAGATTAGGAGGAAATTTCTGACTATGATGGTGGTCAAACATTGGATCAAGCTACCTAGAGAAACTGTTGAATCTCCATCCTTGGAAGTTTTCAAGAGCAGGTTAGTCAGACACATGAATGGGATGGTTTAATCAGGGATGATGTAGCCTTGAACATGAGCCTAGACATCATGACCTCATGAGATCCCTTCCAGTTCTATTTTCCCATGATCTAAGTATATCTAATTAAATTATATTTCCTCATAACTATACTGAATTACTTCTGAAGAAGATGTAATTATAGTAAACTGCTATCAGATGTCTGTACTCCCTGAAGTTTCTATTTTGCGGGGGCGGCGGTGGGGATTGATTTTAGGGAATCTGTACACATGCTCCTGGGTGGAGGTGGGGGAGGGGGGTGGCTGTTTTAATTAGAGCAGCTCTCAGGAGCAGCTCTAATTAAAATGCCTACAGCATCTCCTGTGTTCAGCATCCCCGTGTTTCAAAATGCTGGTGAGGACCCTTTAAATAAAACTTGTCAAACAAGATTTAGTTAAAGCACCCCTGCCACCATTTTGAAATGTGGGGATACTGAATACAGAAGAAGATGCAGCATGCTGGGGCATTCTGATTAGAATCAGTATGCACTGGAGCATGTGTAAAAGTGCCCCTAGTTTCCAAATATCAGCCAAAGAAGCTTGATTCATTTGCAAACTGGAATGTGCAAAGAGAAAATGAAGTATTCTTTACACTCCACAGAGCTATTTATCAAGATCTGTATCTCACTCAACATACTGGATAATATATCTCTTACATACAATATATGAAGATAAATATTCTGAGTTCAGTTAAGTGTGTTTTAAGCATCAAAGTATTTTTGCTTTCTAAATGTTCTATTAACTATTCCTATAGAATAAAGCTGGATGTTTTTTTTCTCACCAAGGCTAAATACAGACAGTCAGAAAGCCTGAGGCTGAATCAATTTAATCTTCAAAGTTTAGACTAAACTGTGTAGACTGAACTAATAAACAAGTGAAAAGACAATCAATTCTGATTCCAAAAGTGCAGCCTCATACCTGGAGTGGCCTAGACCAGAATCCAGGAGGTGCTAGAGTACACCTCCCTGCTCACCCAGAGCAGGCAGCTTGGGCCAAGGCTAGCACACCTACCCTACAAGAGGGAGGGTTGTGGAGGTGGTGCAAAGCATCCTAGGATGCTATGGGACTGTGAGTTGACTTGAATCTGGAGAGGATCTGGGACAGAAGTTCAATAAACCGATGTAACATAAATCAGTTAAGTCTGTTACTACATTCATCCAGGCTTATCTTAAACCTGTTTTATCCATTTTGAAAGCAGTTTATGTGCACTATATGTCACTATATGCTAAATCCCAATGCCAATACATTTTTCTGACATGGCATTCTATTGATGTCATAGAGGTCAATTGGCCTCAAGATGTAGTAGTAACACTACACTTCAGGGGTGGGAATCTGTGGCAAGTTTGGAACTTGTCAATTTACTCTAAGTGATGTTCTGGAAAGATAGAGCCTACCTGATAATTAACTCATATCATAAACTTAATTTTTTTTATTACTAAGATCCACAGATGCTTTTTTTTTTTTTAATTCTCTGGGGCACAAAACTTGCTGCCCACTGGTTGGGCACTGGCCATTTCATGGCTTTGAAGTAGAACAGTTTCTCTTTGTAAAATGGAACTAGTTTCATAAAGTCCACTAGGATATTTTTGGTTTATTTACCTTTTGCATACAATCTTATCCTCAGTAGGTACATGACATCTGTTAGTCTTATATTGGCATGGACTCAAACACATAACAGTGATTCTACAAACTACACTGTATCTGTAACAGGAGAGAGCCGTCTCAGTTTTCCATAACTGGGACCTTCTAAGTATGTCCAGATCCCAAAAACAGATGTGCAAATTCATGTTCAAAAACAATGAGCCCTGCATATGCATCTTAGTGCCCACTGCAACCTCAAAGGGCAGATCTAGGATTCTTGCTATACCCTTGCACAGCTGTAAGCTGGTTTCATTGTTTCCAAACCCATGCTTTGCTTTTCATGAAAGGAAAGGTAAAGTCTCAATCACCATGCACATCCCATGAGAATATCTACACTGCTACCAGGAATACTCTTTCAGTTCTTTCAGCTGTCCTGTGAATTGCTATGAAACAGGGGTCTTTCTCTCCTGGTTGACCAATCCATAACCTGCCAAAGCCAGAAGAGCAGGCTTACCCTTAGCAGAGTCACCACACTGCTTTCTGGTGATGTGTTACTGCTCCTTTGCTTTATCACAACATTCATCTTCCAGTGCAAGGAATATACACACAAAGGTACTGTCTGTAGAACTGGATTCATAACATTTATTTGAAAACTGGTGCTGCTGTACCTGAGCCCATGTAGCATGGGCTGCTATCTCTCTGCCATGGAAAGAATAGTTTTCTGGCAAAAGCACAATTACCATCACTCCTTTTGTCTCTTGAAGGGGTTTCAGTAGGTTCAGACAGGGAGCAACAGGGCAGCTATCTTTATTGTACAAACACACTGAATGCTTTTCAAGCAAATTCAAAAAAACATCAGGCAGCAATGGGAGATAAATATAATACTGAATAGGCCCACCTAGTGGCAGGAGAGCACAACACACATGCATAACACTCCATGCATAACACTCCACCATAGATAATGGAGTTCTTTAAGTACTTAGACTGTATCGATGGCTAGAAAATAATATTTAAATATTGCTCTTAGGAATTGGCTTGCAGGTAGAGTAGATATTGCATTAGGGCAATGGTCCAGGGGAATGGCAAGAATTAATTGCTTTCTAAAAGTCTGTTTGTGACCCCCACGTGAGTTGATCCATAAGAAGAGACTCTCTGAAAGAAGACTGATACTAAAATGACAGCTCTTGGACAGATGACAGAATTTACCTCTATGGCTAGCATTGTTCAGTGAAATGAAACTGTTTAACTGTTTCAGATGGAGTCTGTGTAGAGTGTTTTTAGAAGTATTTCATTGCATGACTTGTCATGGGGCTTGGCTAAAGAAATAACATGAACAAATGATGTCAAAAGCTCATGAACCAATGACAGAAAATAATACAGAATATTTCTGGTTAGCTCAGTAATCCAACTGACCCCCAGGTAGAAGACCAGCCATTCAGCATAGAAATCTCAGGATGATGGCCAGGCCACATCAAATTCTTCAGTATGGCCCAAGACAGCTACCACTGAACCCTGTTGGAGGAAATCCCTGGGAGTGTGGGTCCTTGTCTCCCACGTAGCTCTTCTTATCTACATTCTAGGATCCCATCCTCACCACTGCTTTTGTGTATTGCAGGGGTTTGTTTGTCCCAGTGGGATGAGGGAAAGCGCAACAGGGCAGCCATCTTTACTCTAAAAACAGAAGGCATTAGCTGAATACCTTTAATGCATAACATCAAGCAGTAACAGGGGATAAACACAATATAGAATGGCCCCACCTACTGCATAGCACATATACATACACTCACTACATAATAACCTTCTTGGTAGTTTTACTACAAAGTTGGACAAGTATGTGTCCATCATAATTGGACAGACTAGAGGTGTCCAGTACATGGGGGATCCAAGACCCCTGTCCCCCCCTTGTGAAGAGGGCGGTCACCTGAAAATCATAAAACTTTCCACATGTGCATCATATTAGCTACCTTCTCCCCCTCCCCTCCTGCTGCCCCTGCCAAAAATAGAAGTTGGCACCCGTGGGACAGATTGAATAAAAAAACACACCTACTATGTTTTATATTCCCTATGCATCAGAATGAATTCCATTGCAACTGCTAAAATGCTTCTGTCCGTTTCAGAGTAGGAGGACAAGGCCTCCTAAAAGATCAGAAAGCAACACGTACATGGGATAAAAAATGTATAGCAACATAGCAGTCATTTCAGATCTCAGAGAGGATTAATTATAAGATACTGGATAGTATGCAAAGTCTTTTATGTCTCTGAGAAAACAAGAAACACATGGGAGTACATCTTATCTATAATTGGATGCAGACCACCTCATTTGTAACTTTTCACTACAGCAAAATTCATTTGCAACTAAAATAAGTAAAGGTAACTAGCGGCCTCACCCCATGGATCATACTCCTCTTCCTCCAGAGATGGATAAAATGAGGATGTGAGGCCCAGCTTGAAGAGATGTGGTCAGCGTATTTTGAAACCAATACGCTTTAATCTACCTTCTTCACATCTCATAGAGGTTTTCTAGTGTTGATACAAAAAAGTGTACATGGGGGCTGTATGTGGAGCTGCTGCCAGTGACCTCCCTTTGGCAATGCTGGTTTTGCAGCCTTTGTTTATATGCATCTTGTGTTAAAAATTAAACTGTGATTTTGCCTCTAAATCTGGATTTCTTGTTTTCAATTTCCTGTTATTTTCAGTTTTAAAAAGAACTATCATTATGCAGCAGAACTCTGGCAACCCAACATTCTCAAAGGAAAAACTTAATATGCACACATTTGAGGGTAATGGACCAGCATCACCACTGTACTAACCGTCCAGTTGCTGCAACTGGACAGTGGAAGTCAACCCAACCATCAGTAGTCTGAGGGAAGCAGTTTAACTCAAGTGCCTTAGCTAAACTGATCTACTGTAGCTAAAATGCTTCAGCACCAGATCCCAGCTAAGATGTTTAAGAAAGATAAACTTAGCCAAGGCCCTTCAGATAAAATCGTTCTCAACCCATCTCCCTAGTGTTTCCTCCCAATAGATAATCAAGAAGCCAGCCAAGAGGCTTATCCAAATACCACTTTCCTGAAAAGCACTTACAAAGTAGCTAAACAGGGGATACATAATTCTTTTAGATAACTTAGCACTGGATAAATTAGGGTCAACTTATCAATGTTGCATCTAGTTCACTGGCTCAGGAATGTCAGTTTTAATCAAAATCTCTTGTTTCAAAGGCTTTTTGCAAATTTCAGGTTCTGAGAAACACTTCTCAGTGTAGTCTAGTGAGTATAAGAGGTGTGACTTCCTGCTGAAAACTGACCATTTCTATATTGACAAGGCCCTCTGTTCTTGTGGTCCACCAAAGCTCAAGCCTCAAAAGTGCTGCAAAACCTTTTACTTGGGCATGTGTTTCATAAGCAAGGCTGAGTTGGGGTATTGTTTAAAGAGATTTTGTCATATATCTTATTATACCTTACTTGTGGGTGGGAAGGGGATGAAGAGGAGCAGGGAGGTGCAGTCAACCCCTTTGCTGCTGAGAACTCTGGTTTTGGTCACCTAGACACCTAGACACCTGAGCAGTGAAGTCTCTCTGCTTCATTCTCCCTACCTTTTCACAATCCTGACTCTGTTACTGATCTTGTAAGAGCCGATCAATTATGAAATTGTTTTATCTTCTACTGTAAGCCGCCACGACCTTTTGTTGGGAATGGCAGCATAAAGGTGTAATTAATAAAGAAATAAATTACTGCCCAGGACTCCAAGAAGCAAAGCCTTTCGGAAAAGACTGTACAGAAAATCATGGAGAGTTCTGCCTATGAAAGGGGTGCAAGACTGAAACCAAGGATATATAGAGAGAAACATCAACTAGCAAATTTTGATGCAAGGAGAATACCAAATGGCTACTAGTGTCTACATGTGTAATCATGGGAATCAAGATATAAATTGACGATTATTTACAAAAATCTACTTTGCAGACATCTCCTAAATTTCTCGAAACAGAACTGCACAACTGTGTTACATTTCTGCAGATCACTTTAAATATAATTAATATCTGCATTGCTTTCCTTTGAGGTAGGCTAGTACCTACGTTTGTTATTAAATTAAGCTATTTTTGTAAAGGCTTAACACAGAAAGGTATGATTTTAAAATAAATACTTTAAGAAGGTTTAAGTATAGTTTTAGATGTTAAAATGTAGTCATAAAATGTAGTGTTAAATCTGCTCATTTTTGCACCACTTATTTCTATATCTGTGTAGAAGTGGATTTTTTTTCTGTTTCAGCCCAGTATGGACTTACTACTAATGCATAGAACCAAGTTCTCACTGGATTGGCCAAAGGTGGTCTCCCCCTCAGCTCAGGTTTTTAAGTTGCTTTTTATGACTGACAGGAGAGAATAGAACACATGCAGTAAGCCAAGCTACTGATGGATATCATGATGTTTATTCTGGTCTTTGGCAACTAGGTGGCAGACAGTTCCTTTAGCCACAATGATGTCTGTATTGATTTTTCTCTCTGGGTAAGATAAGAGACAGTGAAATCGATACTTTGCGATTAAAAATGTGATAACTGATCATTTGGAAGTGATTTGCCTAATGTTAATGGCAAATGGCAAAATGATAATAGACTTCTGATTCTGCTGAAGTTAATAGCATAACTACAGTTCACTAAAGGGAGAGTGGCTGTGTCCAAAGGTAACGACAACAAAGAACATCATTATCATGCTGTATCCACCAAGGTAACAACTCCACTCTCATGAAAAAGGGATTTACACTGATGAATTTTATTTGCATGATGTGTATAAAGTACATTTCTTCCATTAATGTTCTTCTGTTCAGGTATCTCATTTCACATTATTATTATTATTAATATTATAATAAGAATAAGAATAAAAATTACAATAAAAAAATGCTACAAATAAGTTATGTGTTCACCAATCCCCAAAAGTCTGTAGGCTCTGTATTGGAATACAGAAATACATGACCTGATCCTGATTTCATATTATGAACCATCATTTGAATCAAAATTAATTTTACTGAAAGCAATGAACTTAAGCTACCAAACTTCCTGTGGCCCAGAACACACTGAATGGATCCACACCATGTCTGAGCCTGCAAATCAGTGGGGGCAGGGGGCGTGGCCTTGGAGAGAACCGGGCTGCTCAAAAAGCAGCTGAAGACTCAGCTGTGCAGCAGGGAGAAGGAGAGTTGAGTGCCGGTGTGGAGATGCCAGCCAGAGACCCAGGGAGTGCGAGCACCAAGGATGGAGGCAGGAAGCTAAGTGTCTGGAGAGACACCAGCAAGGAAGCTGGGGAAATCAAGCCCTGGGGGCAGATGGATACTGGGGAGCTCCACTGCAGAGAAGTGGCTCCCTGGGATTCCAGGAAGAAGAGCTGAAGTTCCAACAGGAAGCCCAAGTGCTGCGGTGGGAAGTAGCACTGAGGGACCATCAACACCCCCAGGGAGTACAGCAGTGACGAAAGTGCGGAGGGCCATGGAGCACAGTGCAGGAGGGATGGGCAACATTTGCTGGTGGGATGCACATGGCCCAGCTGCAGGGAAGACAGGGCCAAGATACAAATGGATGGGGGCCCAAGGGAGGCTTCTCCAAGAGGGCTAGCAGAGGCCCGGGACAGGGTGGCCACCCCTTCCAGATGCCTACTAGGCAAAGGGGGATGGAGGAGTCCCGAGCAAGACCAAGGGGCCCGGAAGACAAGATCCCAGGGCCCCGTCAGTGGACGCCAACCTCTTATGTTCAGTTTTATTCCTAAGTTATAGTTAACCCTAGACTGGAGTGTGTTTAGTTGCCAAGGACACAGTCATAGTATCATAATGCTTAGGGTCAGAAGGGACCTAAACAGATCATCAGGTCTGACCTCCAGTTTGAAGATGAAGGACGGCCTCTGGACGACCTTGGAGGCGGGCAGCATGGATGAGATCCACCAAGAAATCATCCAATAGTAAGAGTCTGCCCTGGCTGTGAATGTGGTAAGGGTGGAGTAAAGGGAAGGTTGGAACCCCACAAGGAAACCCAGGGGTGAGATCACCTCAGGCTACCTACTGGGAACTGTCTTTCAAGAAGAAAATAAAACATCAAAGACATGGCAGGAGAGTAGTGCAGCAACTGAACCACATCAGTGATGCTGAATTCGGATCTCACCCTGACATCAGTGGGGAGCAAAGCAGCAGCCAAAAAGGGGCCAAAGCTCTATAATACCTACCAGTAACACCTGCCAACACATCTCCACCACTCCCACAATTACTACACCCCACATCAGCTGCACCTTCAGAAATGTAATATCTCATCCAATGCACCAAATGCCCTGATGGAAAATATGTAGGAGAGACCAAACAACAACTGCACACCAGAATGAATGCACACCAGAAAACTATCAAAGACAAGAATACCCAATTACCTGTGGGGGCACATTTCTCACAAGAAAACCACTCTCTTTCCAATCTCTCAGTTCTAACACTCAAAGGGAACTTACAAAACACTTTTCATGGACAAGCCTATGAACTTCACTTCATCAGCCTCCTGATTACAAAAATTCATGGACTAAATATAGACATTAGATTTATGACACATTATAACCTGCCTGACATCTGACTCCCCAGGTACCTCTCCACTATTTACCTGCTACATTCATCCCCCTTCTCTCCTCCCCTCCTACTTCCCCAGCCTGTCTCAGTGACTCCTCAGTTTACATCTTCACTGATTGCCTGTCTTGCAAGCATACCAGACCACCCTCTGGCTTCTTTACTATTCATTCCATCCAAGAACAGCACACATCAACTGCAGAGGCTTCCTCAGCCTGACGAAGGGTTTTTAAACCCAAAGGTTTGCTAAGAAAAACTTTTTCCAACGATTTAAGTTGGTCTAATAAACAATATCAGATTCATTCAAAGAACCCTGTCTATCTAGTGGTAGAACATTTAAGTTTAAAGGGAGCCCAGGGAAGATGAAAAACAATCTTTTATATAATATTATTTTATATAAGAGCAATTGTCACTGCTTGAATATTATGTATTGCTGATTTTCAGTGGAATTCTGTCATGTGAATGCCTAGGTTTCCATTCCATTTCAGTGATAAATAGTTTGTATTGAGTCTGCTATGTAAATATATTATATTTACACAGTGATGGCCTAGGGTGGGGAAGGCAAGAGATTGCAAAGCAAAAATTAGTGCATCTCCTACATCATTTCCTACACCAAAAGCCTCAGGTCCAAATTTATTTTTTAATACTTGATGCAATCCCATATATTACTATTCAACTGTTTTTGGAAGTTCAAATTCATCACGTAACTCAGAGAATGACTTAATATGATTTTCTACTAGAAGCAGTTTTGCACATAGAATACCCTTATCTACTTTCTCTATATTGGTTTGTGGGGCTAATACTTCAAAATTGGATTTCCCTAAATAGAGACCTTATAATATAACAAAGGAAGAAACTTCAGTATGTCTACCAAATTTGTCCAAGTTTGTTGGTCTGCAAAAAATTGTGGAAATTAGAGAATTAGAAAGATGATGACAAGAAGATCTTATGCGGTTGATAATGGAAAGGAAAACATAAGTGCCTGTTTAATTTCCATGCATACAGGAGCGTCATCGGTTATATCCAACATCCAGTACATAAGCTGGACTTACTACGAAGACATTGTGGTATTGTCAGAAGTTTGGAAGATGAAAGGCACTCATTTCAATTAGTATCTGCATCCTTTTAAAATGAAAATTGAGCCCTTTAATCCACTCCCCATAGAAACCTGTTGAACATTCAGTTGACTTTATTAAAATAGGGTTGAGGGATTATAACTGGTAGGTTACATAACTGATTTATTAGGTGAGGTAACACACATTTAAAAAATATTAACATGCCCCCACAAGACTATTGCCACACTACTCCATTTTTTCAGATCCTGTAATATAACATCAAGACTCTTCTGAAAGTTCTGATAGACAATGATGTTCATAGTCTTGGATATTTTGATGCTGAAATAAGTATTTTGATTGCCATTGCAACTGCCATTTGCTAAACACATCCTTTGTAGTATATTTATTTAGTCTAAGTAATTCAGAACTAGTTCAATTAATTTATAACCAGGAAGATTGCTAAAATTGTTGATTTAATGATAAAAGGGCAGGAACTTCTCTCTCAGGATTTGACAGAAATTAATGCATCATCTGTATACAACAGAATCCTATATTCACTGTCTCATACCTTAACACCTGTCACCCTTATTACTTAAAGATATAGGCAATGGTTTCAATGCTAAATCAAATCAAAGGGTGGGGGTGTTTGCGGATAATGGAGAAGCTTGTTTGGTCCCCCTTTGCAAGTGCAATGGATCAGCTAAAATGTTGTTGGTCATGCCTATTTTGAAATATAACACATGTACCCACTTTATGTAATTTTTTATGAAATCCCAGAGTTTGTAAGACACAAGAAAGGTACTTCCAAGAAATATAATCAAAGGCTGTCTCTGAATAAAGTACTGAAAGAGTCATACAGTCTTTTAAATGTTGTGCTGCTGTTACTATATCAATAACCTGATGCACGTTATCTGGACCATGTCTTTTTTGATAAATCTGACTTGATTTTTAAAATTTTTCTTAGAGAGGACTTGTTCCAAACTGTGTGATAAAGTTTTGGCTAAAATGTTGGTGTCTACATTGATTAAAGAAATTGGTCTATAATTAGACCACTTCATAGAATCCTTGCTTGTTTTAGGAATTAGGGAAATAATAGCTTCACTTAAAGCTGTGGGTATTTTAAATAGTTTTTTACTACCATTAAATACGTTTAATAATTGAGGTAACAGTGTATCTTTATTTTTTTATAAAGTCCCACAGGAAATTCATCACTATCCAGAAATGTATTGTTTTTCATTCCCTTTAAGGCCAACGTTATTTAATCTAGTGACAACGAAGCCTACAAAATTTCTTTTTCCAACTCTGAAATCTGTTATATGGGTATAAAATCTGGGGACATGTCTGTTTCCTCACTAGTAACATTCAGATTTTCTGTGTACAACTGAAAATAGAAGTAACTGAACTGTTAGTTGATGTGTAATATATCTATGCCACAGACAGTCTCTTATAGCTGATATTTTATTCTGGTTGGATTTACTTTTTAGTCTCTTTGCTACTAATCTTTCTGCATGTTCCCCAATTCCCAACAAGATTGGTGTAATCTATATAAAGCATACTCTGCCTCCTGGGACAGTAATTTATTCAATTTATATCTCATCTTGATAATAGTGCATCGTTTATCCTGCAAAGGATTTGTGACACAATCCTCATCTAAAGATGTAATTTTTCTTATTAATGTATCTATTTCTGTATCATGTTTTTTTCTTGTGCAGAAGTATATGATATTGTAAGTCTTTGCAAGAAGAATAAGTAATTTCCCATAATATTAAAGCAGAGGAAACAGTATTTTGATTAAGCTCCATAATTATTTTTAACTGTCCTAGAAAGAATATTTCAAACTTGGAATCATTCAAACGAGAGGTGTTGAGTCACTAACAGTTATTTACGGTTGGCCTAGCCACAAGGAAGAACTGAAACTCTATTTCAGCATGGTCCAAAACAGCTGTAGAGCAGAGTCAATTAGGCTCTGAGAAATAAAAAGTAGTCAATTCTAGAATATATACTGGATAAGGCATTTCAAAAAATCCTATAATCCCTCATTGTTGGATTCACTATTCGCTAACTATCTACTAAATTGAAAATTGAGTCCTTCGTTATTGTGGCATCAGTTTGTCATCGTGGTAAGCAGTAGACATATCAGAATACATAGTATGTGTCTACTAGAGCATTCAGCTTGTTTTATTGGGCTGCCTATATCATGTATGACATAAAACTTTTAATAACTTCCCTAAAAGTAGATTTCATGGATAGAAGGGCACAAGACTGATGGATGACAAGATCCAGACATTCATTTAAACATCCCTCCGAAATATAATGGTATTTCTCAAATTCAGAGAGTTTACAAACAGAAGAATGATACAATGTTGAGCTGTCTGCGTTAAAAGTTAAACGCAGACAATCCAAAATAAAAATGGAATCCATAATTTAACATTTGCAAGAACAAATCTGTCCCCTGGATCATTAGATATATCTATTACATTTTTAATGCACTACAATAGAAAATTCTATGTGACTTTGTGTTATACACACTACAAATCACTAACCGTACCCACCTATACTTTGATTTTTCAGATTTCTCTGCTGACAAATGTGTTTGTTATTTTATATACTCAATTGCTTTTTAGATTTCTTGGAGCACAGGAATATCAGCCTTCTGTTTTTGAACTCTGGGTAGCCAGCACGACAGTAGTAAGGAAGAAAAGGCATGACTGGAATCAAACACTCTCTTTTTTTAATCAGAAGTCTGTAGAACACTGTTAAAAAGTTTGGACAATCATATGTAATATACAAAATAGAATATTTTAACTGAATCCATAATTGGATCTTATATCAAGACTAACATTCAATCAGATTTGTTTGATATTGAGCCAATGGGATTTGTAAGTGAAACAAAACACAACTATTTAAAAACAGTGTTTTAGAAACGTGGTAGACATAAATGCTTTGCAGAATGCAATTTAATTCCTAGTTTACAGAACTGCTGTAAACACAGAACCCAGTAACATTTTTGGGTCTGAAAAGCTAACCAAGAATGCTGTCCTTTGAATCAGTTGACCTTGAAGAAGAGGACTGGCTAGAGGCAAGGGCTTTCCAATTCCACATTATGTGATTTACTGGCAGTAGAGAAAAACAAAACAACAAATAATGTGCATTTGGTTCAACACCACAATAAGAAAGCCTGAAGTACAAGTATAGTCTTCAGTACCTCCAGCTAGATTTTTTCATTACAATGAATTTGCTGACAGAAACAGTACTATTTTTTTAATTAAAATAAAAATGTTTGTGTGTGTGCATGCACAGCTGCATGATGACTTTACATCCACAAACTCCCATAAATTCACAATTATTTGTAAAATACCAATTTAGCTCAGTTATCGCAATGCATGAAGTCCATCAGATCATCACTTTTAAAGGAACAATGAAACTGAAAGACATGACAGGGTGATTTAAAGATAAATTTAAATTGGTCCAATATTATTCAATTCTCCTATTTGTTACTTGGTTTTGCGAATATATTTTTATCTAAATAGCCAAAAAACATTCAACCCTGATTTGTCCTGGGATCCATTGAATCCTCAAAATAAAATGAAACTAATTATGGCCATATAAATTGAGAAATCTTATCTATGTTACATATTTAAAGGTTGATGCCACAATTTTACTTTATTATTGTGGCATCAGTCTGTCATTATGGTCAGCAGTAGACATATCAGAATACATAGTATGTGTCTACTAGAGCATTCAGTTTGTTTTTATTGGACTGCCCAGATCACACCAATTTGAAAGTAAAAAATTGGGCATATTGAACAGGCCAGCCTTTTGATAACTTGATGAAAGAAGGTATGTTACACATCTGTGTAGTTTAGATTTAGGTAAACTATATAATACACATTACTATAGTTTATTAAAATATATAATAAACTATAATAAACTATATTATATATAGTTATATAATCAATTATATATATATATATATATATATATATATAAACCCTGTGCGTATATACACACACATACATATACATATACACATACATATACACATACACACACACACGTACACACATGCATGATATATGTATGTGTATGTGTATGTGTATATATATAAACTGTAATCAGTTTAAGTGCTTCTGTAAACGTAAACTCTCATTCTAGATGAAGTCTCTGAAGAGCTCCAGCCTCAAACAAGCCAACAAAATAGTAACTGCAACATAGGCTTACTGGAATTTCTCTCAACTACAGTTCAAAGAGAGCCCTACCCAAAGAAACAACATGACTGATGCAAAGTTTTCACTTGAAGAGATAAGTTTTCCTAATATCCAATCTAAACTTCCCTTGCTGCAACTTGAAACCATTGCTCCTTGTTCTGTCACCTGCCACTACTGAGAACAGTCCAGCTCCATCCTCTTGCAAACCCCTCTTTAGGTAGTTGAAGGCTGCTATTAAGTCCCCTCTCAGTCTTCTCTTCTCTAAATAAGTCCAGTTCCCTCAGGCTTTCCTCAGAAGTCATGTCCCCTCAGCCCCCTCACCATTTTTGTTGCCCTCCTCTAGACTCTCCTATTTGTCCACATCCTTTTTGTAGTGGGGGGCCCAAAACTGGACACAGTACTCCAGATGTGGCTTCACCAGTGCTGAATAGAGGGGAATAATCACTTCCCCTTGACCTGCTGACAACACTCTTACCGATGCAGCCCAGTATACCATTAGCCTTCTTTATAATAAGGGCACACTGATGACTCATATTGAGTTTATTATCCACTGTAACCCCCAGGTCCTTTTTGGCAGAGCTGCTGTCCACCCAGTCAGCCCCCAGCCTGTACTGATGCATGGGATTATTCCATAGTAAGTGCAGGACTTTGCACTTGTCCTTGTTGAACCTCATGAGATTTCTTTTGGCCCAATCCTCCAGTTTGTCTAGGTCAATCTGAATCCTAGCCCTACCCTCCAGTGGAACTATCTAGTACTCCAGAAGTAAGCAGGGGAAGAGGTTCAATAATAAGGACAGTTTACAAGAAGTATAGGAACTGACATAGCTTCTGTATAGCAGCCATTGCACAGCATATGTACTGGGTGAATTCAAAGTTTTTCACAGCTGATGAAAAGCTCGGAGCAAATGCCTACAAGTGAGAGAAGATGGTGTCTGGCCTTAGCCACAGGTATTCACAAATGGTGCTTATACCCAGCCTAAGTACACATAAATGATATCACATGCATCTTTGTTATATAAAGAGAAAACACGCTCTTATCTCTCAAAATCTATTCATTACATATAGAACTGCTTCCATCATTCACTGGTTCATGTTTATAATGTCTCTCTCTGCTACAGATCTTAGCAACAGATTCTGGCTCTTAAGTTCAAGCAGTTCAGATGCCCTCTGTCTTCACCTAGTTCAATAAGTAGTATTAGATGAGATGGTGGCCGTCACCAGATTAATTTAGTATCCTGTTGTGGATGCATTGCCCTGGAAATAACAACTGAGATATGCTATGGACTATGTTTGCTTGCTATTTCTTGGGCGATCACCAAAGCTAAAAAGTCAACACATTGCCATGACTGCAATGCTCAATCTTTTCACTGGCTATATCCATAACAGTAATGAAAAGATGTAACAAGTGAGGCAGCCACCCAGGGCAGCCGCAGTGCTTCCAGCTGCTGCTCTGCTGCTCATGTGATCCTATGGCTGCAGCGACGGATGGGGTTTTTTTTCCTCTCTCCCCACCCAAGTCAGTAGCAATATGGTGGGGTGAATGGGGCAGCAGCTATTATAGCTACTGCAGCAATGACCTATTAGCTGTAGGGAAGGGTGATGCATATATTTAGATAATAAAAATGTATGCAGTAGGCATCAAAAACCAGAAGGGCAAAAAACTGAGAAAAGTAATAGTTGCACAAAATGCTATTTCAAAGAATGAGGTAATTTCTCCTGCAAATGATTTCACAGTCCCTAAAGATATCACACTATTATAGAAACACATTTAAACACACATAAAGCTAAATGAACTTATAATATGTTGCTGCTGCTGCTAGAGCAAGCTAGATATAAATAGGGAATAAGAAAATTTAAGACCCAGAAGCTGGGTGAGTAGAAGCCAAATCACATACAGGTCCCAAACCTTGCAAATTCCAGGACCAAACCTTGCAAATTCCAGGACCAAACCTTGCAAATTCCAGTGCCACTCTAAGGCACTCAGGACTCTTAAAATAAATAAATAAATAAATAATTTCACATTTTTGAATAATGCCAAAAATATATGATGATTTCTTATCTTTTTGTAGCAGTTTTTAAAGCAAACATGGAGTTTCAGTGATTTATGATCTGCCTTTTACAAAAGATCTAGCAAAAAGTGGAGGGCTGACAGCTTCAGCTAGATAAATTCAGGTTACAGCTAAGATGTTCACTTCTTATCATGTGGATAATTAACAAAAAGTCACGCGGTAGATTCTTTCACTTTTATTTTTAAAACCAATACTGGATGTATCCTTCAAATATATGCCTCCAAATAGTGAAAAACCATGGCTTGTGTTATACAAGTGTACCAGACTGTAGCAGAAGGGGTAATGTAGCAGAAGGGATGTTCACACATAGCAGGTGCATCATGGTGAGTAGAAACCCAGCTGAGCTTGGGAGATTTTGTTCCCCACCTGAGGATACCAGAACGAAAGGATGGCAGCAATTCTGCCTTCAGGCCTTGGAAACAGGGTCCCTCTCAGGGCCACAGACTTCTGTGGCCAGGATTGGCTAGCTGCTGAGACCTAATGTGGAAGGTTGGCCATTGGAGACCACTGTGGGGTTGCTGCAGGGATTTTGCTGGGGTGCTGGAAGAGCAAGTGTGGGAGGCTGCAGATGCTGAGTCACCTGTCACGAGTAAGGGAAGCGAGCAGAGCCGAGAGATGAATCCTGAGTCTGATTAAAGCTGGGCCCTGAGGGGAGACCAGCCTCAGCGTGCAGTTGAGGGGGACAGGACAGGGAGTCCTGCTAGAGAAACCTTAACACTGAGGGTTGGGTCAACAAGGGCTCTGGGAGTGAGCAACCAGGAAAGTAGGCCCAGCAGCCCCGTCTGAGGAGTAGAAAGGGGTATCATGAAGGAGGAGGTTGTTCATGTGTTTCAGCAGGCTGAGCAAGGGCATCAGCCGGCATCAGGAGTAGAGCCCTGGTGCGATCAAGGAAGTTTCCATCAAACCCACGCCTGGCTGATTACACTTGCCTGAACTAAGGTGACTTCAAGACAACAGTAGTCAACTGAAAGACTTTTATTCTGGGTGTCTATGACAGACCTACTGGGACTGTATCCTTTTACACAAAGAGGGCATGCCCCTGTTTTGTTTCTTTCAAGTTTTGGATACACATAAGGTTACCTCACTGTATGGGGAATAGACATACTGTTGCTCTACCGGGGTGTGATCACCTACCTACAGTGCACCTGCACCCCCTGACAGCCAGTGTTCCCCACTTAGGCAACAGGCAGGGGGGCAGGTGGGATAGTATCATCCATGGAGCAAGGACACTAGGAGAAGCACCGCTGGCACTTCTGGCACTTCTGGGCATGCCTCTGGCCCTTCTGGCATGCTGCTGGCACTTCCAGATTGGTTTGATTGGTGAAGAACCTCCCACCCCAGTTGCTGACTGGCTGTTGGTGGGGCAAGTGTTCCTCCAACTCAGGAGGTACCAGTTGCCCATGCCTACCTATACGCGTATATCTGTTGATACAAAGTTACATATTTATGTGTTGACATTCATTAGTACTATTCCATAAATTAACTGAGTTACAAATTAAACCTTAAAACAGACAGTGGCGTATGTATACAAATATAAAGGTAAGTGTGTATGTAAATATATGAATATAAATTTGTACATATCTATATACATTGTAAATAATAAATATTGTAAATAGTTATCTGTTCTGTCACAGTGCTGTTAGAGGAGGTATCCCTGTACCAGGATCCTGAGGTTCCTCATTAGCTCAAAGGAACTCAAAGGACGGGTCTAGCTGGTGCCCCAGGGTCTCACAAGCTGCTACTGACAGCGGTTAGTGCCCTATGGCAGGGTATTACACAAGGAACCACACTAAATTATCTTAATGGTCCCCTTTTACAATGGTCCCCTCATATATATTTTAGTTTCTGTGTATTGTTCCTTTAAATTTCCCAGAAGTCAGTTATCAATTAGACCAACTTCCACTTTGGCATCAAGATGCAACATGTTACAGAGCAGGCACACACTGTACTCTCTTAGGCTAGATACAGGTTAGTCTAAGATGCATACACTGAACCAATAAGGAAGTGAACAGACATTCACTTTTGATTCCAGAAATGCAGCCACATGCCTGCAGTGGCCTGGGTCAGAAGCCAGGGGGGGCTAGAGCACACCCCCCTGCTTGGCTGGAGCAGATAGCCAAAATAAAAAAAAGCTTGGGCCAAGGCTAGGGTTTTGCTGGGCTGGTGCAAAGCCTGAGATATTGGGGGACTGTGAGCTAACTTGAATCTGGATGAGACAGAAGTTCAATAAACCAATTTAATCTAAATCAGTTAAATTCAATACTACATCCATTCAGGTTTATCTTAAACTAGTTTCAGCCATTTTGAAAGCAGTTTATGTACACACAACTTCTGTTGTATTACAGATTTGAATCGATTTCTGATCACTTACACCAGTTTATGTGTAATTTCTTTCCCTAGCCTTATAGCCTCTGTACTTTTATCTTCTTGGTAGTACTTTTCCTTTATCTTATGTAAAAAGAATACTTGGATTGAAAATATATGACTACTTTTGTATACGCAAAACAGAGCAGGTTCAAAACTTAATTATTTTTAAATGTTTTACTGCACTTTTATTCCTAGCTGGATACAGCACATAGGAGATGTAAAACAAAGAAAACCAAGCAAGAACACAGTGGCAGTTTTAGCCCTGTGATATATCATAATTTGGTTACAATAGGACAATCAGCGTAGGAGTAGAAAACAGCAAATAAATTATATGAAGCTTTTTAAAGAATAAATGTTATTTTATGAATGAACAATGACTGTTGATAAATACAGTGCTGTAAAAAAGGGTACAATATGTAACATAAAGGTAACATTAATGAGGTTTAATTTTTAATCAAGGCAGCCCAGCACATGCTCCAGGTGTCTGCAGTAGGAACAGTGGCAGCGGGATGGGGAGGGGACACTTCTTCCCTGCACTGAGCAACAGTTTCTGTCCTGTGCTACTGCTACTGAGTCTGGATGGGAGAGCCCAGAGCAGGTGTGGGGCATGTAGGGTCAAGGCTTTTCAGCACAGGTCCCCACTGGTATCACGGGGCTGAGACCAGTGGTGGTGGCAGCCAGAAGGGGCTGCTGTCACCTGGGCTGTCTAAAAGGCACTTCTGCCAGAGAGCTGCCCCAGCCCTACTGCGTGCCGGGGTGCAGCAGGATGTGCCACAGCTGAACAGTGCCTGGGCCAGGAAGGACCAAGGAATCCACCGCAGGCTGGATAAAGACCTGCTGCAGGCTGGATCTGGCCCGTGGGACATATTTTGCCCACCCCTGGCTGAGGGAAAGCCCTGCAAGGGAGGCAGGGCACAGCTGCAGCTGGGTTGCTACAGAGCCCAGGTAATGAGGCTAATTAGAGGGCACCTGCAGGAAACCTGACCAGAAAGGAGCAGGTGCTGGGAGAGATATAAGCCCAAGACAGAGCTAGGCAAGTGGTCTATCCCTAGAGGCTGAAGGGGAAGGAGTTTTACTGGGAGAGGGCTGGCTGGATGACTGACTGAGACTCCACTAAGCTTGAGAACAGCAAGTAAGAAGCTGAGGGCTGGTAGGGGACTGAGACCCATAAGTAAGAGTGAGTTTAGGAGACAATCAGCAGGCTGAGAGTTTTTGTTATAGACAGAACGCTAGAGGTTTAGTTATAGCCAGAAGGGCTTATGTTTTGGTTATAGTTTGGTCCAATGATTTGGAGGTCCCATAGCACCTGGAAGTGCACTGAGCCTAATAGCACCTAAGAGGCGCACAACCATTGTGAGCTCTGCCAGGGGCAGACTCAAGGAACAGACTGGGTGCCACCGGGCCCAGAGCCCAGCTAGACTCAGGGGCCAGAGGGCCCAGAGTACAAGAAGAGCAAGACTTGGACTTGGGTGACACAAGGCCTGGAGCCTGGAGCAGGGCAGAGTTTGGGACAGGGGGCCCAGCACCCAAGATGGGTAGAGACTGGAGCTGGAGGGCCCAACACCCAAAAAGGGAGAAGAAACAGAGGCCCCAGAGGGTAAAATAAACTGGGACTGAGAAGCTTTGTTCAATAATTGGACTGGAGCTAGAGGTCTCAGAAAGAGAAAAGGGGTGAAGATGGAGAAAGCTGAGGCCTAACATGGGGAAATGATTGCACAGAGGCTCGCTCTAGGACATCTAGACAGCCTCCCTCCTAATAAAACATTAACGTTAAAGACACAGTGGGAGAGTAAGGAGGTGAGGACCCCTAGAGCTAGAGTCATGGCAGGGGTTGTGCAGCCACCAGCGGGCATCACGGCTGCCCCTGGAACCTGAACCTGTCCCAAACGCACTCCTTTGTGAGATACAGGATATGGTTTGGCGCGCCCTTAGTCTGACAAGGGCACGGATTCCAGGTTTCTGACCTGCTGGACAGTTGTCCTAGGCATAAATTATTTCATAAAAGGTCAGCATTCGCAGATTAATAACAAACTCAATACAAAAATTAAAATGTTGCTGAGCTCTGGATCCTGCAGTGATGAAGGCATCACCTGGAAAGCCCTGATTCAGGTGGCTAATACAGACACCCTCTTCTGCTTGATATGCCTCAAAGCCTATCCTAAGTCAGCTCTTAGCTCAGAATTTGGGTATTATCTGATGCACCTAATTCTGATCACGTGCTGTGCAGATACAGCACATGAGCAGAACTGTGCTGAGTAACTAACTGAGTCCCTAACTGAGTATTATGCCTGGGTGCCTAACTGAGTATTCTGGATTCCAGCCTTGGGGTGGGAAGCTAAAAATCAAGCATCACAGTACCCAACTTTTAGATCCTCACGTTCTTTTTGTGTCTGGCAGAGTTAAACTGTTCTGCTACAGAAGAATGAGCTACTCCAGGAAAAAAAAATGTGCAGTGAGAAGGGATGCCCCCCTTATTTTTATTATCTCTCTCACAACATACACACCAACCCCTTTTACTAATATTATGAAAAACCAAGATGACTTTGAATTTAAGACAACCCACCAATAATTAGATTGTATATGTGGAAAAGTATAAATTTGTTATAATCTTCATGTATCAAATCTATTATTAGAGGATCACCTTAAATTTGTTCTAAACCATCAGGGGGGTAGGCAGCCCACCCTCAACTTTTCCCCTCACCTGCACCACTGATGTTTTTCTCCCATCCCTACTGCCACTTGCTTTCCCTGCCTGCACCCCTGCCACCTGCCCCCCCAGTGCTCAACCCTTGCTGCTGCCTGATTCCCCAGTCCTGCTACTGGCCTATCTCCTGCCTCACTCCCCAAAGGCACTGCTGTTCACCACACACACTGCTGTGGCATACCCCACACATGCCATTCCCATTCCCCAACCACACTCACTTGATCCTGGACCCTAGTCCTAGACCTTGACCCACACTCACTGCATTGCTGCTGACTACGGTTCCAAGCAGCAGTAGTAGCAACCCCAGCAGCTCTAGCTCCCACCCCGGCGAAGAGCCAGGGCACTGATATTTGAATCTAAGACAAGGCTTGTTTTTCCCTCTGTTCCCTGAGGGAAAGAAACCTTATTTTGAATTTGAATAAATACAGTACCTAGTTTTGAACTCTGTTTCCTGTGAGTGCTCTAGTGAATTGTGGGAGAAGCAAGGATTTCTTAGGGTGATACCTTTTATTGGACCAAGCTTTCTCAGGAACCTGAGGATGAATGTCTTGCATTCAAAAGCTTGTCTGACTTTATCCCAATTAGGTTAGTCCAATAAAAAGTATCACCCTACGGAATCCTTGCCTTTCACATAACTTCTGGACAATCATGACTAGAACATCACTCTTACACTACTGCAGAATTACAATTTGTGAAATGTGGAAATACCAAAAGATATAAAACAGAACCAGACTCAACAAACATTTAAAATGGCTCAAAGTAAAATCGCATGATGCTCCTCAGATGCTTAGATTAAAAAAGACACCTATTGACTTCAGTGGTCTTTGAATTGAGCTGTAAATGAATACAACTTGATTCTGTGGAATATACATGATATGCACAAAAATGTTACATTTCAACTCCTGGAACTGCATTTCCACCAATTGAAAGGCTCTGGGAACAAGTGTTCACAGCACTTCAACCACTTAAAAATGACCTACGTGGTGGAAATCTCCACAGCGTCAGATGAGGTTCAAGTGCCATTTCATCAGCATGCAAGCTATACAATAAATGCTTGCACACAACCCCATAAAAAACACCAACCAAAAAGAAAAAAAGCAAAGGAACCTAGAGAAACTAAAAGCACAGGCTGGTGATAGACATGGGGAAAAAATGCTTTACTGAAAGAAGCGGCAAATTAGTTTGACCAAACCCATGGGCGACTGGTGCCCCCTGCAGTGACCAGTCAGTGACTGGAGGGGACTGTGGCTGATCGTGCTGACTAGGAAATGGCTGCAGTGCTCCCAGAAGTGGCTGCAGCACTCCCACTCCCCAGCTGGTGCTCCCAGTGGTCACCAGCAATCCTGCCTGCTCCCCCGTCTATCACCTAAGTGAGGAGTGCAGCCTGGCAGGGGGTGCATGAGTGCTCTCAGGGGGTGCATGTGCACCCCTTTGCACCACCTACATATTGCCACTGACCAAGCCCAACATCTGTATAGATCAGGTGCTTCAGTGGATTTTTTTGGTGTTTTTATCTAAAGCTGATTCAGTCACCTATTAGATTAAAGCACTAAAAACCCCTGTTAAAGCACTCAGTCTATACAGACATTGGGCAAACCGGGTCCGGTTAATGCAATGGCTCTTCTGGGCATAGACTGGGCTTGGTGTGGAGGCCTGCAGAGTTTAAAATCCAGTTCCACTTTTGCTTTTTTATGTCTTTAAGAAGCCTCAAGCAAAAAAATGAATCAGCTTTTATTCTATTATTACAGAGGGAAAAGATAGCCACCCTCCATTGACAGAACATGACCAATTGCAGAGTTATTTATATAAACTCTATGTACAGTTTATTTGAACTGAAAGTCTAAAATTACCACTGTAACTCCATGTTCCTGTGGATGGAGTATAATATTGGGCAGTCCCTTAAATTTTCTGCTTACGTAGGGTGACTATATGGAAGAATGGGAAATCCAGGGCACATTCCCCCCTCCAACCCCCCAAGTCAATGCATTACTGCAGGCAGAGGCGGGGCAGGGCAGCACATGCTGAGCAGGCAGGCAGCAGAGGTGCCTGCCACTTGTCTTCCTAGTGTGCCACGATGCTCCATCACCTCACTGGACTGTGCCCCACACCCCTGCATTTCTCCGATGCTCCTTTTAATTCTCGTGAGCCAGGTGGGACTGACGTCTGAAATTCAGGACTGTGCCAGCTAAACTGGGACATATGGTCACCATATGTATACAGTGTCTAAATTCCAGCATTCAAGGATAGTTGACAAAAACATGGAAAACTTTTAGTTTTGAAAGGTAAACAGAAGTATGTCCCTATGAATGCATGAGGCATTATCAAAAATATTCTGTTCATGCTGTCAGACAGAACAGGAGGTTTAAAGAAGCCCTGCCTCAACATTTAGTCTCCTCCTCAAATGTACTTTTTTGTTCTGACTTCCATACCTTTTGAAAGAAAACTATTCATTGTATAAATTTTCTACTCCATTTGCAATATGATCTTGTATATTGGGCTCACAGCGTGCAGAGAAATCACTTCACCTTGATGCAGGAAAATTTACTATTATATCATTTCATGCTGTGTCTTTATGATCAGAAGCATTCCAGATTTGAAACTGGTTATGCATGTTATAAAAGTGGTAACAATGAAAACTGTCTTGTTAACCCACTTTAGGCTATGAAAATTGGTTTTACTACAACTTAATCTTCAAATAAGTTTAAAAGGATTGTGTGCCCAGTACTGCTTTTCGAAATTCTGATGTGGGACACAGGTTAGCACTTAAACTGCAAACCCCTTTGTCCAAGTGGTTATAAAACAGGACATAAAATTCACTTGGAAATGAAACTGGACTTTCAGGTTCTCATTTGGAGAAGGTAAGAAGGGACACACATACACACACACACACACACGCACTCTTATTTTCCCCTGTTATTTGTACTTAGGGGCTTTTGCATTCAGTGAATTTTGCTGTCAATTCAGTATTTAGTATTTATGTAAAGTGCCAGATTAATAGTTCTGAGGCATAGATGTTTTCCATTTAAACATGTAATGGCACAGACTGCAATATTGGAAATTCTTTCACATATATCTCTATCCTGTTTTGAAGGGATCAGTTCTCCAAAACAGAACATCATAGCTCTCCATTTCCATTCAATTTTTGGTTAAAACAATAGTGTTGGCTCTGTCTAATTAATAAAAGCTGGACTGAGATCACTAATATTTTTCCTAAGGCCACAAAATGACTACCATATTGCTTTCACTTATTACCCAAATTGTAACCAAATTGTGATCTACAGGAGAAATCCCTTCAGCCATTTAACCCCCTCTATGTGAATCAAGTAAGACTAATGACAGATTTGATGAAGAAAACTCTCATGTCTGTTCCTTATTTATACAATTAATACATCATGGGCAAAGACAATGGAAGCTTTGATTTGGAGCCATCTTTGCAGTAACAAGTCTGATTATGTTCTATGCCCATTTAGGCTTTGGCATTTTGCTGAAGATGTCAATGGGTATGTCTACACACACGCTTTAATGCGAAGTAGGTTGTTCTCCTGCTTATTAAAGCATCACAGCAAAAACTGTGCTAATAAGCTAATGCACAGTTAGTCTACTGTGTATTACGTTTCACTATAAAGGTGCTCACTTTTGCTACTATACATTAGAGCAGCCTAATGTGCCTCTATGTAATACCTCATATTAGAGGTACTAAACTTAATGCACAGTAGCAAAAGTGCAAAAATGAATGTGTAGTATGAGCAGCAGGCTTCAGGGAAAAAAACGTATGAGCAGCAGCCTTCAGGGGAAGCTCTTTGGCTTTTTCATTTCTGTAGTAAAACAAGCATGCTATTTTTTAAAGGAAAGCTTTCAGGGCATCTTGTTCATACCCGTCACTGCTTGTGAAAGTAAGTGCATAGTAAGCACTGAATATGTTTCATGGCTCAGGACCAGGGGGCTCAGCACCTGGCAGGATCAAGGTTGTATTGTTCATGCACAAGTCTAACAGTTAACAATATTCTCAATATTTCCCTCGCAGCAATAATCTTACATGGGGTGGGGGAGGAGGAACGGGACAGACTGACTCCTCCAGAAGTCTGAAAACTCATTTTAAGTATATATTTTATTTTAACTCTTATGCCAGACACATCACTGTTGTATCCAAGAGGTTCCCATCAGTGCCTAAAGCCATACTGTAAGAATTCTATGAACACTTTTGATTTTTATATGCCACCAGACCGTGCTGGAGAAAGGTAATATGGCCAACATTATGATTAGCTTGGCATTTCATTTCCATAAATGAGAATGCACTGCTGGATTGAACAGTAGGTCAGGCCTCAGATTTATAATAGAAACCCACAGGATTTTATTTTGGGCACTTTTGTGTCATCATGCAGTATTAGAGAGAGTACAGAGAGAGGAACAGACACAGGAAGGAAATATATGAGCAGAAGTGTCATTATGAGGATGACCATTTCAACTAATTGCTCCCACAAGCACTTTCAAATTCTTACCTCTCAGTGGTACTGAAGCCTCATGTCTTGTTTTCAAAATGGCTTTTTTTTCCTCAACAACACAATTGTACTGAAGCTGCCGGTGGTAGATCAAATAAAAACTGCCCAGGTATGAAAATGAGGCAGTGTTGACGAAGTCCAACATCTTTTGGCCCAGACCATCCCCCACAAAATGCTTATGTAAGGGGATTTGGAGGGTGCTGGAGGGGATCGTAACGTGTAGCCTTAGGGAATGAAATGTGAATTGAGAAAGCACAGGCAATGCATCTATAACGTGGGAAAAACATTCTTGCCCAGTAAACTTTTTAGGTTAGTAGGAACAACCCTCCTGAGTACCGTGAGAAGAGCCACAGGAATTTCAGAAAGAAATGCAAAAGTTTAAAACTCTTGGTTCAGAGATGACGCCTTTTATTAGACCAGCAAAGAAATCGTAAAAAAAATCTAGTTGGTCTAATAAAAAGTATAATCTCTGAACGATGAGTTCTGCACTTCTGCATTTGTTTCAGACTAACATGGCTACCAAATATATCCCTGAAACAGGAATTTAATTGCCATAGGTAGACAGGACTTCAGTTTTATATCATACCCAAAAGATTTTCCGTCAGTGCGATGATGGGAAATAAGTTCAATACGATCTAGACACAAAAATATTTCCTAGCCCTTCGTTTGGATCCACTCATCATTAATACTTTGCTTTCCTTTCCCCTACCCCTATCATTATACATGAAATTGCCTTCTTTTATTAGCAAAATTTTAAAGAGAGAACCAATCGGAACATAAATGGAGTCTTAAAAATGACATTGTTATCCAAGAATTCTTTTGACAAGGTTTTTTTAAAGAATTATCTTATCTTGCCAGCTCATAAATAACTGGGTTTTTTTAAAATTTATCTGATTTATATGCTGCCCTTCCCAAATAACACTTAGGATTATTGAAAAGTTTAACTATAACACCAAGCCCATAAACACAATTTCTGAAATACAGTCCTGCTGTTATTGAGTTAGAGGAACTATGAAATGTTTCTTTCAGTATAATTCAAAATCTGAAAAAAACATGATCTAAGTCACATTCTAGGAGTAGATTTTCATTTGAATTTAGAGGGATAAGGAATATTTTTTCCCCAGGATGCTCTATATTTGCAAAGATATCCTACAGCTAATGAAAGAAAATGTTCAAAGTTAGTGAAAACTGCTAATATTTTAACATTTAAAGTGGAATTTTTTAAAAAAAATAATGTTTTAAAGTAAACTTGTTTAAAATGGAATATGAATATTTTAAAGTCTAAACTTGTTACATAGGCAGATAAGTTTCTTAGAGTAAATCTTATAGCTTTTATTAGACCAACTAAAATAGTTGGAAAAATTCTTCTTTGCAAGCTTTTGGGTACAGACACCCTTCTTCAGGCTGAAGAAGCATCTGCAGTTGCTTTGTGTTCTCCCTGGAGTATCAGATGTCAGGCAGGATGTAATGTGCCATAAATCCAATGTCTATGTTCATGATATTTTGTATCCAGTAGGCTGATGAAGTGAAGTTCATAGGCTCGCCTGCAAAAGGGGTTTTGTAGAATTAGAACTGAGAGATTGCAGACAGAGTGGTTGTCTTGTGAGAAATGTGCCCCCACATTTCTTGTCTTTGATAGATTCTTGTCTTTGATAGATTTGTGGTGTGCATTCATTCTGGTATGTATTTGTTACTTGATTTCTCCTATACATTTTCCTGGGGCAGACATTTAGTGCACTGGATGAGATATATTACATTTTTGGAGGTGTAGGTGTAAGATCCAGGAATGGTGATGGTTCTGTTGTAAGATGTAGTTATTGTGGAGCTGGTGGAGCTATGTTGGCAGGTTTTACATTTCTTGTCATGGCATGGTCTGGATCCATTTGTTGTATTTTCGACCATAGGAAATTTGCTTCTGGTGATGAGGTTGGTGACGTTTGGTGCTTGTTTAAAGGCTAGGATGGGTGGTTCTGGGAATATCTCTTTAAGAATTGAGTCTTTTTCTAGTACGGGTTGCAGCTGTTTGAGGATTTTTTGTATAGGTACCAGGGAGGGATAAACTAGTTACAGTATCTCAAAACATTTAAATAAATAATAAATAGGAATCAATGGATGATGGAAAGCATGAATAAAAATTACCTCAGTGGATGAGATCTAATAGTTGTAAAAATGTGATGGGCAGCTTACAGGAATTTAGGGAATTATCTAATGTTTAAGAGAGTTAAATACGTAGGAACTTAAGCACATTTACTTGGGTATATTTAAATGTTTCCTTAGGTTATCTGAAATAATCAACTTAATTCATTTAGTTAATCACCCTTCACTCTATCCAATACATCATTTAGTTTTAAAGATGTTTTTAAAAGAGGGCTTATTATGTGCAAACATTTAAGAATACTTTTCTTCATTAAATTAATTTTTTGTGCTGCTTTGAATTAACTGAATTCTACTTACCCTCCTAATATAGCTTCTTGATGCAAACCATAGACAAAAATTAAATTAGTAATACCCTTCACTATGTAGTCTGTATTTCTATTTTTATGCATTAATATTGTGTCTGTTAGTTTTATTTTAAACGATTTTAAACTATTTTAAGTGCTGTTGAACTGGTAAACCTTTATTTTTTCATTTCATAAATGGTTAAATGAATTTACAAATGTTTATTTCTGTATTTCATGAAAAGCTCAAGTCCATTTTGTATTTGCCTTTTTGCTTGATATGAATGAATGAACTTGGTACAGCCCTGCATAAGAGAGGGAGTTGTGTGAAAGGGTGAATAGTGAGAGAATAGGAAGATTTAACTGTTCATGTAAGCAACAAGGTGCCAGCATGCAAGTTACCAGTCAATAAACTGATTAATGGATTGCTGAAGAATCTGCCTGAGACCTGGCACACAAAGGAGATAATGAGGAAAAGGAGTCCTGCATATCCTGTCAGGTGGGCTGCAAGGATACTTCAAGGCTGAGATACCAACTTTTACAACCAACATGACCTCGAGTTGAGATCATCAGATGATGGATGAGAAAAAACCTCAAAAACAGAGATTGTGTGTGGAAACCCCCCAAATGCTGAACAAAGACAGGCAACTCATATAAGAGGACGGATCTCAGGAATGCCAGGTTGGGTGAGCCATCTTGACTGCTGCTGCTTTCTTCGGAGCACAGGCGCATCTGTTCACCCTGCTCCAGCTTCTATCTTCATCACCACCTCAATAGGCCTGGGCTGGCCACCCAGTGCTAATATTGAGCAACTGCTGCTGGTAACTATAACTGCTGGATGGAGTGGCTGTTTTGTATATGTGGGTTTATGTATAACAATGTGCATGGTAATATGTGTGTATTTGTATGAGTGGTGTGCTTAAGCTCATATAATCAATAAACATGGCATTTTGCCTTATCCCCCCTTTTAAGGTCTCACTTCTGAAATAAGCAATCAATATTTTTCAAGTAACAACTATTTTAAGATACTAAGTTGCAAAAGTAATTTCTGAAAATATGTTGCTATACATTTACTCAAATGTGTATTGTTTCCGTGTACTTTATGAGACTGAGATTAAAAGATTAGAGTAAATCTATTGTAAAGGCTATATTTATTGTCAAACTACATGTTTAAGGGGCGTGCCAACCAGTTAGAATGTGCCTTTTTCAGAAAATAACTGAAGTACAAATGGAAAAGTAGATTAAAATTGATTATTTAAATTGAGGTTTTCATTTGGTGATTTAAATCATGATTTAAATTGCTCTGCTTTAAATAAAACCTCACTGTCTGATAAAAGGTCAGCAAGGAAGGAACTGTGAGGGTAATGACAGGAATTCCATGCATATTTAAGATTCATACTCCCATTAACGTTTTTTAAGTGTCTGCATCCTACCTGAGAAGTGCTTCTGCAGTGCCACTTTAGCTTTTATTTGAAATAAATGATAACTTTCATTGCCTTCATTCAAGCTTCTGTTCATAAGAAACACCTGGGAATCACTTGGAAAGTCTGTAGATATCCATACATTATTACAAATGCAATACAACTAAATACCCATATTACAACTCCAATGCACATGCACAGAGCTCATTAAAAAAAGGGTAAGCTACTAGCTTCCTTTCTGTTTCTCCAGACAGTACAAGCACTGCAATCATGGTCTCTGGAGCTCATGATGTCTGCATCAGACTTCCTTTCTCTGCTTTATCAACTCTTCTTTTAAATCTCTCTGGGGTCCTGTGATCCTGGCACTCATTCCTGCCATTGGCAGGGGGTCAGACTAGATGTCTTGCTTTAGGCCCCTTCTGACCCTAGATACTATGACACTATGATCTCCCTTCAAATCACTGTCAAAACACTTCCCTTCCCCCATTCCATTCCTCCTGATTTCTCTTTCCCTATTGTTTAGTTCTGCAACTTAAAAAAAATATTTTCAATATGTAAAGCATTTAAAGAAAATTTTGTAAGAAAAACGCTTAACAATATAGTTTTCAGTTTGTACTTGCATAAACAGGGTTGTGTTAAACGAAGCCCAATACTCATTCTCTAATAACACTGCTGTGAAATCTTTAAGCATAGTCTTCAGGGAATGACTAATTACAGAATAATGACAAGATTAGTGCTGAATAACTGCACTCACTGAAACCTAATAAGATATGGATCTAGGAAATATTCAAAATATTCACAAAATAGAAACTGAAACTCAGGTGCATCATCTCATTCACTGTCTCTGCTTTCTTGACAAAGATTTTGCAAGATGTGTGTATTGCCCACAGTGACTCAGACTTCTTGGTAAGCTTCAATTATTTTGGCTGTCTTACAGTCATTTTAGAGACTTGCAGAAGCTCAGCTGCTATCTTTTTTGCTCAGTCTCCTGATGCCATTTTCATCTGACTAACCATTGGCTCTGAGGAATGTACAAAATTTCATCTATTTGTTAAAAAGGAAAAAAAAAATATTGTTAGACCCTGCCAGAAATCTACAATCACACATTTTTCTAGGCATAATGAAGCATTTCCTTGTGCTTTCGTATGCTGGTCTTATCCAATATCCCAGGCATCAGTTATTTTATTTTTGGAGAGTCAGAAATCAAATCCATAGCCTGTCATAGAAAAGATTACACATTTTAATGGGAATCTATTGCTTTATACACAGGGTCCTAGGCCTGTGACAGTTTCTAAATGATAATATATGTAAGGCCAAATTTATCCCTGGAAGAAGTCCATTGACTTAATAAAGAAGGTTATTAAACTGGCTCCGTGAAGCCACCTCTTTTTAAAGAACATTTACTGTCCTGTGAATCTCTAATCAATGGGGAAAGTTCTTCCAAACCAATTTGGGGGTAAAATATTTACCATTCCAAAGAGTTTTTTATACTGATAGGTCATTAATCATGTTAGTCTGAAGTCAGGCAGAAGATAGGACAGAGAGCATTTTAGAGACAAACTGGTTCATAGAGGCATGAGCTTTCAAAGGGAATCCTACTCTGTCACATGCTGCATCTGATGAAATATGTTGTTACCTATGAAAGCTCATGCCTCTATGAATTAGTTAGTCTCTAAAGTGCTCCCTACCCTATCATCTACCTTACAATGATAACATTGGCCCTTTTTTGAAGTTCAAACAATAGCAAACATCAGCTTTGAGTCAGATTAGGTGCATGGGGGAGATAAGGAAAGAAAAAACCTTAAAGCCCATTACCTCCTCAGAAAAGGGCTTAGCATACAAAATACACAAAGCATACAAAATTGCAGTCTATGCACTCAAAGCAGCACAGGGAAGGTAGTAGCTTCCAAGGAAGCCAGCAGCCTGCCATTCCTTTAATGTCTTCTGAGCATGTGCATTAAAAAAGCAACATAGGTATTTAGTTATATTACATTTATGGATGGATATTTGCAGACTTTCCAAGTGATTCCCAAGTGTTTCTTGTGCAAATAAGCATGAATAAATGATCATTTCCTTTTACCAGCTAGAGAGGTGTAAATCGCTTTAGAGGGAGAAGAACTAGGGATATTAAGTGAACCATTATACACAGGTCCATAAAACTAACTAGGAGAACTGGGTGAAAAGGGTCTTGCAGAGGTATCATATACCCCAGGACTCTTGTGGGGAAGTTAAATTTTGCGTAAGACCCAAAGTAGCTATCTAGTTTGATAGCACAATCTGGTCTTCTGTGTCTGCATGGCTGTAAGTAATTAGACAAACTGATTTTCAGGTTCATTTATGTATGTGACTTAGGGTATGCAGCTGAGTGTTACCATCTTTGAAAAGCAGGTTCTTTTAGAAAAAGATCAAAATGAGAATAAGGCACTACTGCTTCAGATACAGAACAACCCCTCCTCTCCCCTCCACTCCCTTCCCCCCAAAAAACAACAAAAAAACCCAGAATGGGAACACTGAAACTGGCTTAATCAGGTAATTGCTTCTTTCCCATTATGTTAATACATTCATGTTTATGGAACAAATCATATTAATTTATGTAATGGAAATACCAGAACGCAAAAGAAAATAAAAACACCTTGACAAACATCCATACCTTTCATTGTTTCTTAACCATATACTAGCTACAGCATTTGCACATCACTTTATGTGGTCATAGATTTCATAGACATTAGGGTTGGAAGGGACCTCATAAGGTCATTGGGTCCAGCCTCCTGCTTAAGGGGCAGGAAGTCAGCTAGGGTCAAAAATCCCAGCAAGATAAATGTCCAAATGTTTTTTGAAAGAGCCCAGAGTAGGTGCTTGCACCATTTCTTGGGGGAGTTTGTTTCAGGCCTTGGGGGCTTGGACAGTAAAGAAGTTTTTCTTTATGTCCAGCCTAAAACGCTCTTCCAGGAGTTTGTGACCATTGGACTGTGTTGACCCTTGGGCTTCTCTGGTGAACAGGCCAGATCCTGGTGCACACCCCTTACTTGTAGGCTGCTACCAAGTCACCCCTGAGCCTGCACTTCTGCAGGCTGAAGAGTCCCATGGCTCACAGTCTCTCTTCATAAGGCCTGTTCTCCTGCCCTCTGATCATGTGCGCGGCTCTCCTCTGGACGCTTTCAAAACACTTTACAAGCATTATCTAATTAAATATTACAACATCCTTGGGAGGGAAACAGGGAATAAGCATTATCATTTCTAGTTTACAAATAGAGACTAACAATATCAAAGTCACAGCCAAGCTAAAAACATAAGGCTTCAAACTGAAAGATACGTCTTCTGGCGACTATCATACCATAAGCAGTGGTGGTAAGCTATAGCCCATGGAGCTGTGGGGCTTCATCAGTGACTGGAAATAGGAGGGCTTTTCCACACCCATGCTGTGGCAGCAGCAGTGATGGAGTCCTAGTTTCTACTCACTGTGTACTGAGCTAGTGCCATGGGTGTGACTTGGACATGGGGCGCGAGGGTCAGGGCTCAGAAACTAATGGTTTACAATACTGGAGGTCCAGAAACCAAACTAAGGTCACCGTACCGAATGTCAGTCTGAGTCCAATAGTTCGTGGTAAGATATAAAACAAGTCCATGATCCAGGCCAGGCCAGAGATTGGGGCTGAGGACTCCAACGCATGGAACAAGAGGGTCTGACAAAGAGGCAAGACAGAAGCAGGGCACAGGCAGGGAAGGAGGGCCCAAGGCAGAGGTAAGACAGGAGCTAGGCACAGGGGAGACTTGAGTTGTTAAGAGGCAGCTGTTAAGAGTCAAAAGGTCCAGGACAGGAGGGAGAGCACTGGAGTCAGTAACAGATCGATAACACTGCTACCAGGAATATTATTATCCTTGGACAAGGCCTTGCATTGGTTTTCCTGGGTCACATGATCTCCCACTGAAAACCCCACAGGAGAGTCCATCCTGGACTGGGTCCATCATCTTGCCAAATGTTTGGTGGTGCTATACTCCAGGCCTCTACCTACATGCCTGAAAAATGGAAGTTCAAGCCCCAAAAGCCCTAATGCTACTCCCTTCTAACAGTGACTCCTGATTTTTCTACGTGGGCATGATGGAAGGCTCTTAAATTTACAAAAATATGAATATTTTTCAAAGTTTCCCATAATCACTTCTCAGCGCTGTATGTCCTTTCCAGTCAATGAGATCTAAGAGCCTAGTTCCTGACCCTTTGAATTTAATCTCTCTACAAGGTATTCCTAGTGGTCTTGAACTTGTATAGGGGTGCTGGTGGTTGCTGTTGGCCTGGAAGGGGGTCCCCTACATAAAATTTTAACAGCAATACACGTAACACTAGGTGTATTTTCCATGTGTGAAGGAGGGCAAGCTCAAGTGCTACTAGGCCTACTTGGCGGACAATGGTATAATGTCCTGAATATTAATGGTCTAATTTCCGTCAGGCATCCCATGTGGAACATTATTAATAAAGTTTGTTCCACATTATTATATGCAGACTCAGGCAGAAGGAGTAAGGAGGCCCAGTTGTTCTTTTTATAGTTTAGGAAGAATCTGAATTACTGTTCAAGAACTTGGTTTGACTGCCCATCTGATCGAGGGTGACATGCTGTGGAAAGGTGAAAGTGAACATCTAAGAGCCTGTGTACTTTTTTTCAGTAGTTGGATATGAATCAGGGCCCATAGTCAAAGATGATATGAACCAGAAGCCCATGTAACAGGAAGAGCAGAAGGTTGGAAGTTAGTTTCTACAGGTGGGAGCTAAAACAGAGCAGGAAGGGGGGCATTTTGGTAAACTGATCTACCACTGTTAAAAGGGTGTTCTGGCCCCTGGATGGTGGTAATATGACTATGAAATCCATTTTAATTTGGGACCAGGGTCTTGAAGGCATCTCCAAATATATTAGGGATTCAAAGGGTTTATGATGGGAGGTTTTTGGTGTGCAGCAAAAAGCAAAGGATTGAACATAGACCTATATGGAGTCTCTCATTTAGGGCTACCAGAAATACCAACTGGCCATACAGAAGGTCTTCTTTTAGTCAAAGTGCCCTGCCCAAGGGATATTGTTGCAGGATTGGAGTGCTTCCAGCTACAGAGGTCATACAGGGAGGTACAAGGTGTCCTTTATGAACAGGAGTTCATCTTTACAGGCATGTAGGAGTCACAGAAAGCACTGACACTAATATCTAAGTGTCCTTTGGCAAGTGGGTCATTTGTGAGGGCTGCCTAAAAGGAGGAAAGGAAGTTGAGATATGGTTCCATGAAGGAAATTCTGGAATAGGATTTTGTTTGGAGCAGGTGGGTGTGCATCTGGGCTCCCTGTATAGTGTTAACTCTTTCAGCACCAGGCATTGGCTTTCCCATTTTCTCTCCCTGGACAATATGTTACTGTGAATGTAAAATGGGAAAGGAAGAGAGGCCAATATCAGAATCAGGAGAATTGTTGTTTGGTGTAGAGATTATGGAGTTTTGGGCTCCTTCCAGCTAATGCTGCCAAGTTTCAAACTGTTTTGAGGGCCAGGAGCTCCTTATGTCATGCCAGTTTCACTCATCTGATATAAATTTCTGGGAAAAATAGGCACAGGGATGCATTTCTTGTTGATTTCCCAGGTGCTGTGACAGCACACCCTCATTAGCTACATCTGACATGTCTGTCCCCACAGTGAAAGGTTTCCATGGGTCTGGGTATTTTAATATGGTTTCTGATGTAAAAGTCTCTTTTAACATTGAGAAAGCCAGCTGATACTCCTGAGGACAATGAAACCTGTTTGGTTTATACAGGATTGTTGTGATTGGGGCAACAACTTGGGAAAAGTTGGGGATGAAACAATGATATAAGTATGCAAACTCTACAAAATCTTCCAGTGTCACGAATGCTTTGTGGTCCAAGGCAGTCATATACAAGGGATCCATCTGAACTCCTCTGCTGTCATAATAAAACTCAGGAATTTTGCAGAAGCCCAGTCAAAGTCACATTTCTTGAGTGTTGCATAAAGCCCATGCTGACACACGCATGCTACAATTGTTCAGAAATGGTGATTGTGGGTAGTTTCATCCTCTGAACAATCAGGATATAAAGGTAAACCATAATCCAGCAGATCCCAGAGCACATCACTGACAATGCTGTAATGTTGCTGGAATGAGGAACAAGGGATGCAAAGAAAACATTTCTGACAGTCTCAACTCTCTTGAGACAGGATTTCAAATCTTGATTTTCCTTCTGCAGTGGGCTGACCAGATCGGGGGATACAGCAGGACGGCAACCTCCTCCTGAGGTCCCAAAGATGGGGTGAGATCCATAGCTTTGCCTCCCAGATCCAGCCTTTGGAAGGAGGTTGTATAGAGCCCTGCAAACTGTCAGAGCTCTCTCATCAGGGTCTTGTGTCCCATTGGTTCCCCTGGGTCACATGATACCCCATTAGCAACTTCCTGGGATGGCCCAGCCTGAGCTGAGTCTGGTAGGCAGCTGGCAACTTGGCAGCTACTGGGCTATTGGTGGTCCCAGGACTCCACCAACAAGACCAGAATACCTCCAGGACTCCACCCATAAGTCCCAGGGGTCCTGACACCTGGGTCATCCTGGATCACTTCTAGGAAATATTGCTATCTGCTGCTCTATAATCCACTACTTGTTTTGGGTTTTTTTTAAACAAGACTGTCTCTAATATTTCAAAATTATTTGTAGCTGGATACATCTTATTATCTCCAACCCTCCTCATAGGTGGGCATATTCAATTTTCAACTCTGAAAACCTGCAGTGGCAGGGATTCTGTAACCTCTCTTTACATTTTTTTTGCCTAATTGTACTCTATAAAGCTTATTCTTAATATTTAAGTTTAATTTTGTCTAATAGCAATTAAGCCTGTTACTACTTCTACCTCTAAATTAATTAATTAAAGAAAATAATTGCCCTCTGACTTGTTTATAACTTTCTCTTAAATAGCTACAGATAGTTCTCTCTCTTCTGTGTTCTTTTCCAATGAATATAACTAGGGCCTTGTACAGACATTCAGTTTCTCCTGGGTGAGTTGCTGCTCTCCCAGTAGAAACCACAAAGGTACAGATCTTCAGACTTTTTCTCCTACAGTAAAAATGGTGGCCTGGGAAGTTTGGGTCAGCTAGTCAGGGCTGCACTATATACTGCTTCCATCTGTTGCCAGGCAGGCTAAGGGAGCCTGCAGAGCATGTTGAGATGCACTCATTCTCTCCCCTTTCCCCCTTCCCCACCTCTAGCTTCAGTGTCAGCACTGCAAGTTCTTCACTCTTCAGGGCCCCAGCATTCAAATGTGTATACATGTGGCTCCAGGTAAGTTTCTCTACCAGGAGAACAAAACTGGGAGAATTATCTCAGATTATTTGAGTGAATGCACACAAACTAGATCTCATGCCTTGCTTGATAATTCCTGTTTTTCAATAGTTTAACCACTGGTAACTCATGTTTATGAGTTTCTCTTTAAAAATAAAGGTATAAGGCTTGATCCTGCATCTTCTAAAGTAAATGGTTAAGTTCCTGTGGCTTCAATAGGACAGGATCAAAACTACAGTACCCAGAACTCACTGGAATAATTGAAGATAAAATTAGCCAGTGCTGAATACTCAGTAGTTACCTTTTCTTTCTAGCATACCCAAATCACAGTTTCAATCACTATACAGAAACAAAAGAGTTCAATGGTGTAATCAGTTTGTGTACACATTTCCTCTTTATATTAAGAAATAATTTTACCTCTTTCTCCAAAAACCATAACAACAAATCACAGTTTAGTATGGAATAATTAGCGCTGTCTCTAAGGCAAACTACAGGAGGTTTCAATTACTGTATTGTATATATTGGGAAGCAACCAATAACATATTTTACTACCTGGAAAGCAGATAGCAAAAAATTAGATATAGTCAGGAAGCAGAGACTCTTCTGTTAGCTTAACTTAAAAAAATAAATCCAACCACTACTATTAAGATTAAAAATAGTAGCACTTTAAACAGCACAAGGCATGCTATTACATTTTTTTGAACAAATTAAACATGCTATTACATTTTTTAATGTTCAGTTTACAACTAGGCATTCCAGGTGCAGTCAGCTAACCACCCTTCCCTTTACTATGTGCACTTCATTAAATTATGTATTAAGTGAGCACCCAAATATACTTGTCAGTCTTATAGAAGTCACTCCAAACTGGTACCAGTGGTAAAGCTACAAATCATCAAGCCTAACTCTTCTAAACATGAGAAGCATGTATTGAAAAATCATGAAATACTTTCACAAAATGAGATTTTTGAAAAAGTCATGGAGGGAAACTGAGGACTGGACATACTCAGAAAGGGAGATCTCCAGATTGGACCTTCCCATTAAAGCAGCCCAGGCACTTGCAGACCAAGTGAGACCTAAATTCAGAAAAAGTGCAGTACAATTATCCCTTCCACATTGCGGGGGCTAGGGGCATGGCACCCCCGCTATCTGGAAAATCTGCATAAAATTAAAAAAAAAATTAAACTAATTTGAGGAGAATAATACTGAACATACTGCATGGTGTAGCTGCAACGGTTTCGCGGATTTCCTTCTCTTTTTTCTTGATATGCCTTACGGTCGACTCATTAACGCTGTAATGGCGGCCAACTGCAAGATACGAGAAACTCGAGATGCAAAGATCACTGCGAGATCACCGCGAGATGTCACGTGAGAGATTTCCATAAACACGCTTGGATATACTTTATACATTTCTGAGTTTCTAAACTTTTTCTGTGTCGTCTGCTGGCCTTCGCATGTCATCTGCGGCTTCCGCAAAACTCCCCCAAATTTCCCATTTAATTTCTTATGCCGACCCGCGATATATCGAAACTGTGATGGGGAAAGTCACGATGTGGAAGGGATAATTGTAACAAGTCAGTAGATCTCATCCGCCTTACGGGGATATCACACAATGGACCATCTCACTTAGATTATTACTGAATACACCTAAATATTTGAAATTGTAAAAAAAGAATCTTTTGTAATGAGAATTGTCTGGTTACCTAAGTATAGGGGCCAGTACTAGTTCCTGATATAAAAAGATCTTATACTGTATTAGTTACATTGCTGGAGGCTGAGCATAAGCAATTACCATGACTGCCCTCCAAGGAGTCAAAGTTTCCTTGGCAGAGTTTTTTTTTACCAATACTAATTGAAATAAATGAATTGTATTAGATATACAAAAGCATTTTTGTAACATAATCCCTGTTTTTCACCCAGGGAAAGAAATCAAAAACCTCTAATATGACCATGAAGAATTCCCAACCTGCTCCAAAGAAAATTACCCAAACCACATACTGCCTTTGGAATGAAATGTAACAAAACCTCATGTTAGGCCAAGACTCACCCTCAGCTTGGCTGTAATGACTTCACTAGTCAATTGCCTAAATGGTTGGTGTCTTTAGAAAAATTTTCTGTTTTGTTTTTCTAAAGTTCCAGAAAATCGCATATAACATGACTCAGTAGCATAGCCAGGGGTGGACAAGTATAGTATATACCCCAGGTGCCACGTAGGGGAAGGGCATCAGAAGGACAGGGCTGGGGGTGCTACACCTACTACACACTTCACTGCTGCCTCCTTTGCTGCCTGCCCAGTGCAGGCAAAGCTGCAAAGGATACAAGGCATTCAGGGAATTGTTGGGCATTTATACACATACATTTTTATCTGACAATATACCAGAGATCTGCCGCTTTAATGCAGACACAATTAACTGAGTCTGATCTTCATGTGAGCTGATCTGAACTGCACTGTGCCATGTGCAGTTGTGCTAGTGGCAAACTGCATGTCAGTGCGCTGGAAATGGTGGTGGTGCACTTTTGAACTAAAGCACCTCCGATGTATTTTAGTTCAAAAGTACACCACCGCCATTTTTTCAGTATGAATGCACATTTTGCCACTTATACAACTGCATGCACTGCGGCACCAGGTGCTTTTCAAAGCGCCTGACACTGCAGCGTGTGCATGTGTACAAAAGCCCATTGTTTTTAAATTAGAAGTGGAGTTTACTGATGCTGGGGAGGACTTACCTCTACTTTTTTGCTGTCAAAAACTACATTTTTTTCTTCCATATGGACATGGGCTCTGGCAGCAAAAAGAAAAAATGGGAAGAAAGTTTCCCCCCAATAGCAGCAAACTCCACCCCAATCTAGAGAAGTACAAAGCCCAGAATATCTCACACTACATGACACTACCTAGATTCTTACTTGCTGCTGTTCCTGTACTTGGAATTAAGAAGGTAGGAGGAAGAAGAGAGAATGAGAGAGAATGAGAGAAGGCTGTCCCACATGCATTTTTTCTATGCTATGCCTCTCATAGGAATATTTTCTGACAGGACAAATTTGGCCCTATATATTTGGACTCAGCTTTCAAATAACAGTTCACTATAACACTGCATTTACAAATTACATTTTTTATACAGCTGCCTACCTGCTGTAGGCTCAGACAGGGCAGATCCCTGATGCAGCACGCTTTCCTGTGTGGCAGGAGGACTCATGCCTCCCAGATTTGTGCATGGGGCATGAGTGGCATGCTGCACACTGCCTGCACGACCAACTGCTGGGGCACTCCCCTTGATACCAGCTGCCAACTAGACATTGAGCCATTGATTACTACCCTTTGAGGATGATAATCCAGCCATTTTTCTGTCCACTGCTCTTCATGCATCCACAGAGCCAGTCATCTCATTATAGGATGCAACCAAGTTGGTCAGGCATGAGTTGGTGAACATGGTGAATCCACATTGACTTAATCACTTTCTCCTTCTCCAAATGATTAGAAATGGATGACTTGATGACCTGCTTCATGACTTTTCCAGGGACTGAGGCGAGGCTGACTGGTCTGTAGTTCTCCTGATCCTCTTTCTTGCCTTCCCATTCAGTAAGGGATCCACATTTTCCCTAATCCTCCTCTTGCTGCTGACTTACTTGTGGAAACTCTTCCTGTTACCCTTCATGTCCCTTGCTAGCTGCACCCCCAGTTGCACTTTGGCCTTCCTGATTTCATCCTAGCATGCCCAAGCAATGCTTTTGTATTCCTCCCTAATCATTTGTCCAAGTTTCCACTTCCTGTAAAGCTTCCCTTTTGTATTTTAGCTCACTGAAGAGTTCCCTGCTAAGCCAAGCTGATCTTCAACCATGCTAGCTAATCTTCCAGTGCATCAGATGGCTTGATCCTGCACTCTCAGTAAGGTTTCTTTAAAATACAAGCAGCTCTCCTGGACTCCTTTCTCCCTCAGTCTAATTTCCCAGGGGATCCTTCCTATCAGTTCCTTGAGTTATTTGAAGTCTGCTTTTATGAAGTCCATTGTCTTTACTTTGCTACTCTCCTTCCTTCCTTTCCTCAGGATCCTGAACTTAATCATCTTATGGTCATTGCAGCCCAAGTTACCATCCTTTTCTACATTTCCCACCAATTCTTTCCTCTTTGTGAGCAGCAGATAAAGAAGAGCACAGCCCCTAGTTGTCCTCTACAACACTTACAAGGTTATTATCTCCAACACTCTCCAAAAACATCCTGGATTGCCTGTGCATGGCTGTAATGCCCTCCCAGCTGATGTCAAGAAGATTGAAGAACCAATGAGAACAACAGAACCAGGGCATGTGATTGGGAAACTTTCACTAGGTGTTTGAAGAAAGCCTCATCCACCACATCCTCCTGGTCTGATGGGCTATAGCATACCTCCACTGACATCATCCTTGTTGCTCTCACCTCTGGCCCCTCCAGAGACTTTCAACAGACCTGTCTCCAGATTCATAGTGGAGCACTGAGCAAGCATGCAGCTCTTCTACATCAAAAGCAACTCCTCCTTTTCTCCCTTTCCTGTCCTTCCTGAACAGCTTGACCCATCCATGAGAGTACTCCAGTCAAGTGAACTCCTACCAAGTCTCTGTTATTCCAATGATGTCATCGTTCCATGAATGTGTGTGGATTTCTCGTTCTTCCTGCTTGTTTCCCAGGCTCCGTGCACTTGTATACAGAAACATGAGGTAACTAGCTGATTGCCCTACTTTCTCAGGAAGAATAAGAAGGTTTCTCCTGTTTTTCCTTCCTGCTTGTGCTTCCTCCAGGTCACCCACTTCTCGACTTACCTAAAGACTTTGGTCTCCTGGTAAACCTTGTTTAAAGCTCTCCTCACTAGGTTAGCAAGCCTGTCTGTGAAGATACTCTTCCCTCTCTTTGTCAGGATCATCTCTTCCTAGCAATCCTTCTTCTTTAAAAAATATCTTGTGGTTGAAGAAGCCAAAGCCCTGCTGGTGACACCATCTGTAAATCCATGCATTAATCTGCAGGATGTCTGCTCCTGCTCAAGATCTTCCCCTTGACAGGAAGATTGGAAGAGAACACCACCCGGGCCCCTGTGCCCTTCACCCTTGCACCCAAAGTCCGGCAGCCACTCCTGAGATGCTCAGGGTCTCCCCTGGCAGTATCACTGGTGTTCACATGGATGAGGTGCATGGGACACTAGTCAGAGGGCCATATTAGTATTTGTAATCCTATCATGACATCTCAGATTTGGGCAAGCAGAAGACCTCCTGAAACAGCAGGTCAGGCCAGGAGATGGATGCCTCTGGTCCCCAAAGAAGTGAGTCTCCAACCACCACAACCCATCAGCTTATCCTAGTGGCAGTGGTCTTGATCCTTTTAGCCTTGCGGATGCCTGGCCTGGTCTCTTCCACCAACAGAGTGTGCTCCTCCTCCTCTGTTGCCCTAGCTCCGTACCTGTTCTCCAGACTGGGAATGAAGATTTCTGCTTGCTGCCAGAGGTCACAAGCTTTCACCTTCCTGGGAGTCCATGTCCTCTTCCTTTTCTAGCGCTGCCTCTGGCAGTCCTTCCTCTGGAGTCCTAAATGTCTCCTCCAGCACTGAACTGATGAAGTCCTCATGGCAGAAGAGCATTTCAGAGCCTCACCACCTCCTCCTGCAGCTCCCTTGCCTGTTCCCTGAGGGACACCACTAGGAGACACTGCACATATCACAGACTTTCTTCTCTGGCTGCCACTGGAAGGGATCTGCATGTAGTAGTCTCCATAGTGCCAAACCAGGGCCAGTGTGGAAACCTAGACAGTGAGTGGTCTTGCCTGAACAGACAGCTCCCAGGAAGAGCTGGCAGAGTGGCAGAGGAAGAGCTGGTAGTGGCAGCAGCTCTGGCATTGTGACGTCTTCCAGCTATTTCTCTGGGTCTCTTAATCTGCCACCTCTCTCTTCCTGCTCCTCTCTCCAAACAATATTTCCCTAGCCAATTCCCCTGTAAGATGGCCTCTTTGCTGCTTCTTAATCCTGAAAGGTTTCCTTTTCCCTGCTAACCTTCTTCTTCTGTTGCATGTTTGAACCTCAGTAATACTTCTCATGCTTATTTAGCACTTTTTACTCATGCATTTTGAAATGTTTTAAAAAGGAAAATTAAATTAGTATCATTCTCTTCTACACATCCAAGGATCCAAGAGGTGAAATGACTTGAACAATGATATTCAGCAAGTCAGTGGCAGAACTAACAACAGAATTTATGTTCTCTGACACCCACATCTGTTATCTAAATGTTGGTCCATAATGTATATATTCAAAGAAAAAGTTATAAAGTATTATGCTGAAGAAAAACACTCCTTCACTCTGTTGATAAATAACATTTCACCAACATAATTTAGAAAATGTGGTCATCCACTGTAATGGAATAAATTTGATAAACAGTGGCACACCATCTGATCTTTTATTAGAAGTATCTTCAAAATCAACAGGCCAACACAAGCTCAAGTGCACCAGTGAACTCAGCCTGTCACATAACCTAGTTAAAAAAGAGCACATCTCAAACTAAAGAACATATTGCAATAAATCTAACTGCAAAGTGGTGATGTAATAGGTGGATGCTATCTACTGTTTATTCAAGAGATCAAGTTTTCATTTTAAAATATTAGTAGTTACCATTTAGGCTTCTGTAATTTTTTTTAGCTTTGTTATGAAGCATAACCACAACATTTAAAACTTTTTTCTTGTATTTGATCTTGTAAATATTTAACACTTTATTCTGATTAGCACCCACATGATGTTTCTTTAAATACATCTGAAAAGAATAACAAGTTTGTCCCTATTTAGAGAAATATTAACACCTGGATGTGGCTTGTCCTTCAGTACCAGAGCATATAATATTTCAAACTCATTAGTGAGTTTTCATGTGAGTGTTGGAAATGAAAAGAAAACATGAATATTGCCTATCATCAAATTTCTTTGTAGTACAAAGAATAACAAGGCAAAACAATAACTAACAGGCTTCAGTTCCTTCAAAGTAAAAGGTAGAACAACATTTCATCTGCTTTCAGTAATTCTGTTCCACCAAGGTCTAGGAAAACTATTATTAAACAAGGAGCATGAGTAAATTCTAATTCAAGATTTTCCAGTTCACAAATTTTTATAGTTTCATCAGCCAGGATGTGAATGACAACTTGTTTTACAGATGGATGATGGCAGAACTCAAGTGAAGATATTGATTCATATGGTATTATGTAGTTTTCTACAAATATAACAAAACATGAACTATTCAAGGACAGTCATCAGAAATTGAGCTAGTTTGTCATCTAAAAAAAAGCAGAGATTCACTCTGTTTCTCACTTGCCACCATAATATTTATGGAGAAATATCTGTGAAGAAATAAACACATTTTTTAAACTAGTAAACATTTTGACTTTCACTGAAGTTTAAAGAGGTGGATCTTAAAAAAATAAAGAAAAACCTCTAGACTTTCCATCTATAAAGTAAACAACGTTAAGGACTTCCAGGAAAATACCTAAATATTTGCAAGTTTCTAATATATTTAAACAGTTCTTCTCAGCACCCCTACATTCTTCCTAGGAGTGTCTGTTATTTTTCAATAGCCAGCACAATAGTACAGCAGCAATACTTGAACTAAGATTTAGTGCTATGCCAGCTCCCTTTTTTACATTTTGTGCATTTCCCAGAAGAGAAGTTAGCAATGGAATATTATGATGGAGTCTCAGCATAGTTTACCACTGGAAAACCCAGTAAGTCTTAGAACTGATCCAAACACAAAGAATAATAGTCTTCTATTTGAATATGCAGTTTTTTTCAAAACAGAAACTTTCTGTGGGATGTATCAATTTTCACAAAAATGTGGATACAAAAGTGTCAAAATGAACTGCTCTGACTTTTGATTTCTATATTATATTGTTTACTATTATGTTTATATGCAATATTATCTGCTATATTTCATCTTATACTTTTTTCAATATATGCCTAATTTCTAGCAGTGGAAATTTTGGGGAATAAGAATTGTTTGTGGCTTACCCTTATACATAACATTCACCTCTCGCATCCTCCCAGATCTGACTAAAATGCAATGTCTTTTGTAGACTACTTCTGAAACTAAGAGAGGAAGGACAATTATTCCACAGATCAAGCCAAACACCCAATGTGGTCTAAAGTGAGTGTATATCTGGCTTCTAAGCGTTGGCCCAAGTATCTGTGCTCCGATTCCAGTTAGCCAAACCATGTAGACAACCAGAGGTTTTGGTCCTGAAATTTTTTCATTTAAAATATAGGGCATAACATGACAGATCTCATTTCTAGTCATAAAAATTTCTAGGACATTTACACCACTAGAAATCTTTTTAGGATAGGGAGCAGAGAAAGCAATCAACCTGCACCTGTCTTCTTTCCCCTGCTCTCCATGCCTTCCCCAAACCAGGATGATACTGGCCTGGGGAAGACGTGGGGAATAGTGGCTGCTTCACTCCTCTCAGTCCAGGAGTGGTGGGTGAGCAGTGCGGCAAAGCCTCCTGCTTGTTTCCTAGATCAGGGAAGCCAGTCTGGGAAGTGGGTAAGGAGCTTTTCTATTTTCTCGGTTTTACATTGGTGCTCCAATGTGAGCAGCAGAGGTGGACATCTAAAAGCCGGCAGGGGCAGGAAGCAAACTTAGGGAAAACCTTCAGATCTTGCTTCCCCAAATCCCTGGGGAATATGCAGTCAGATAGGAAGCTGAGGCACGCAGCTGGGCAGCGTGGAGATGATTTCAAAACCAGCAGGGCCAGAATCAGACTTGGCTCTACCATAGCAGCCTCTACCATGTAGCTGTCAGTCCATGGTCTGGTGAAAAGGCCAGGAAGCAGCAGCTGCTGCACCCATCTCCTTCCCTCCTCTCCAAGCCTGGGGGTGGGATTGGAGCAGCAGGGCAAAGCTGCCCAGTTTGGGTGAGGCAGAGAGCACTGGGTGCCGCCCCACTTCACTCCCAAACTGGGATGGAAACTTATAAGTGTTAATTCATGCAGGAGATTTTCTCTCACAAGGGAGATCATCCAAGTTGACACCTGAAAGGTCCTTCTTCCAGAGTGGGTCTGTTTAGCCTGGGAGAAACTGAATGAATGTCTGTACTCTTGTAGCTTCTACTGGGAAAGCAGAGATTCGACACTTATCATGCCTGTACTTCTGTGTTCTCACACAGAACATTTCCAGGTTTCCTATTTCCCCCAAAAGGAAATATCTGACCTTTTGTTTCCTGTTTATAATATATATTCTATACATTCTACACACACACACATCTGTATATATATATGTATACACACACATATTCATATCTATATATCTATATATATAACCTATATATATAAAACTATATCTATATATCAATATCTATGTAGAGATAGTCAAAGTGGTGGAATTTCTTGCATGGTAAAAATTATGACCAGCTTTAGTGAGTATCGCTGTAGGATATAATTAGTTCTCAACTGTAATGAGTCTTGCATTGCAACCTGCAAGTTTTCCCATAATTCATTTCACTGAGGAATCAAAACACCTGTGGTTGGCCAGTATCAGACAGGATACCAGTCTGAAAAATGTTTAAAGTACGTATGCATTTGTTTTAGACTAATTTGCTAATTAGTGTTATTTGCAGGTGTGCTAAGATTCTTGAGGCATTTTCAATGCATCACTGAAGCCCCTCAAAGCATTCTGGAATAAAATAGGCAGTAACAAAGTAAAAAAAGATAGTTATAACAAGTTCTGTGAATACATCACCACCACTTTTTTTTTCTTAAAATTTCATTTTGATGGTAAGAGTTGTGCTGGGACAGCTTTTGGTGTGGATTAAACAGGATTCGTGTCATTAAACTTTAACATTTACACGTTACACTCTGCTCAACATAACACTGGTTTTCCTTAACTACCCCAAAACAATGTTCTTTCAAGTGAAGAATTGCTTCTCCTTCTTAAATCGACTGCTGTATAGAGAAAGTGAGGATGTCTCTGTGTTAATGAAGACTGACTAACCTGTACACGTCTTCTTGTGTGGGACTGTTTTTCCTATAATGTCATCCATTATTCTGATATGTATTGTGATACATGTAAGATTAATGAGGCATTTATTTTCAACTTAGATGCTACAGTAGTTGACACAGTTTTTCTGCTGAAGAGAGCAGATGAGTTAATTAATGACCTTCAATTTCTGAACTTATCAAATGATTTATGGCTGTTTTATATTTGGAAATATATTTGAATGTGTTGAACACGGACACTGCCAGCAATAAATATATATATAAAGAAAAATGATCTTATAATAAATGCATGTAGTGTTTCTCTACAAGACAGGTGGAGGGAAGACAGAGGCAGGGTTCAAGGATATTGAAGTTAGAGTTGTGTGAATAACTGATTTTTCAACTCAGCAGCTGTATTGAAAAACCCCACATTTTTCATTCCAGGTAGACTGAAACATTTCACTTGATCCAAAGTAAAATGTTTCATTTTGTTTCTTATGCTTTTAACCCCTCTTAATCCTATTTCTTTTTAATTTGACAGTTCTCCAAAATAAACATTTGTTTCAAAATAGAGAAGCAAAATGCTTTGATTTTCCATTTTTTTCAGTTGAAATTATTTGCTACATTGAACCCAAATTCATGGCCTATCTTCTGTTCCCCTGTAAATACATTATTTCATCATTTTTAAAATAAGATCTAAATGTGGCTATATTGGAACTTATTGAGAATAAATACAACAGTCCTCTGTGTAAGCAATTCTGGCCATAGGTAATCTACAACTGTCTTTAAAAGATTAATTATTATTTTTCTGGGGTTGATTTGATTCAAGGAAGAGCCCCCCCTTCCGCAACACAGAGGAAGGAAGAAACCCGCACAGTTTGTACCAATTTAACTATAGGGAATCATTCCTTCCTGCCCCCAAATCTGAGGACTGGTTTAACCCTGAGTGATGGGGCGAGACTCTTTAGCCAGGAATCTTGGGTTTTAAGCCGCAGAAGAACCATTGGCACATCTCAATCAATAGCCTCAGTCTTGGCTGCTGCCAAACCCAAAGAAAGGTTTAAACACCACCCCCCAAAACAAATAAACAAAAAAGAACCCAGACACATGTAGCAGCAGGAGGAGGGTAAAAAATTCCCTCCAGCTCCATGTGGCAACCAGCAAAGCCCAGAAGCTTGGGAAGTAGCCATAATAGACCACAGCCTGAACATAATAGAGCTATGCCTAGGATCAGCCCTGATCAAAGCCCATTCAACCTGACATGTGCCTCCTTCTTCTTGACATTGTTGTAAAGACAATACACTAGTGTAGACATGTTGTGGGTCCAGGCCATCAGATATCTGTGCAAATAGGACAAGCAAGGCTATATTTGTTTTTTTAGTGTGCACAAGATTTTCTACATGTAAATTTGTTGCAGAAAGATAAGAAACCCATTTTGGCAGGCTTGTCTGCCCACATCCATTGTTCTCATCTCTGTAGAATAGGCAGCTAACAGTAACTTCTAAGTGCAAAACGTTTTTGAAGTGCCTTTTTAAAGACCTCTTATCTCTCTTCCTGTTTATATTTTGAATGAGTTAATTCTAAAAATTATTTTAGTATCTTAGGTTCACCATGAAAGTATTTTAAGTACAAGGTGATTGAAAGCGTATCTTGTCATACACTGCAGGAATAATTTAGATGGGATTGAACTGTATAATGACCATTCAAATATATAACACTTGAGCTACTCAATATCACAGGTGAATTGCTGAATATGAGTCTCTATAGCTTATCTGAGATTTGTATCTCAGCTGGAGAGACTCTTCAGAAAAACTTTCAAGTACAAGGGATTAGAGACAGCACTCTCACTCAGTATCCTGTGCTTCAGTGGGTGCATCTACACCAGATGCTAACAGTGCAGTAGCCTAATAACACTGCACAGCACTATAGCTTCACAGATGTTAGGGCCTGGAATGGCACAGCATAGATGGTGCTAATACACTACTGAGCAGTATTATTAGGCTACTGCACTAATAATAGTAGTGTCACTAAATAATAGTAGTGTCACTAAATAGGCATTTGCTGGTTCTACTGCACAGTAATTCTAGTTACTGTGCATTTATTTAGTACTTGGTTATACAAGTACTAAATAAATGTGCAGTAACCAGTGGCAGGCAAGGCTCTTTGGGTAGATATGATACCATTTTTTTGGATCAATGGCAAGGGGACAGGGAGGGGTGTTATTCCCCCCTCTGGCATCTGGCAGAGAGGGCAGAAGAAGGCTTATCCTGCTGCTTGCCCCAGGCACAGAGTAAGCAGCAGCAGTGGCAGTCAGGGCAGGCAGACCACGCTGCAGTCCTCCAGGGCAGAGCGGGGAATAACCCCCTCCCTGGACCCTCTGCTTCAGGGGCCATGCCAGCTAGCATTTCACTGTGCCCCTGGTCTGGCTGCTGCAGCAGCAGGAGGGGAATGCCAGGCGGACCCTGGCCTGGATTTCTGCCAGTGGGACAGGGAGTGGGGAATTAAAACCCTCCCTGACCAGTTCACTTAGAGCTAGTGTGGAGCAGGCCATCCCCCCAGCACAGCTTCCCTGCTGCCCAGGGCTGCTCTAGCACACCCCAGCACCTGGCCTGGACAACTGCAGGCATGTGCTGGCATTTCCTCAGTCCAGACAAACTGTCTGTGCAGTTGCAAACTGATTCAATCTAGGCAGGTTAGACTAACCTGCAAGGACTAAATCAATTCAGGCTCTGGCTTTCTGGATGCCTGTCCCTGGCCCCATTGAGTGTTTTTTGGTAGAGGCAGTCAGTAAGAGCAACTGAGAAGACTTGGACTTGCTCAGCTACATGGTATGGGTAAGCAGCTACTCATGCAGGACCACTGCAGATCTGGGCTGTTCCTTTCCTTAATGATTTATGCAGCTGAGGCCCCATCTAATGTCATCTGCAATGGAAGCCATGACTGTGGAAGTGCCTTTCTACTGACTTCGGTCAATAATGAATTAAAAACTGTTCCAAATTCTTTACAGTAGAAAACCATGAAACGCTCAACAGGTGAAACATTACAAAGTATTCAGGGCAGCCTTGTGGCATTCTCTCTGGGACAGAGGGCAAGCTAGCATCCTCTCTCCCTTTGATTCTTTAACAATTTTCCTTAGGATGGAAAAGTGCTTTCCTGCACATATCCATATTCATAGGAGACTATTTTTGTGCTTTTAACAGAGTCATGCTAAATGTTTGGCTTAAGTAACTAAAATGTGTTTAAACCTGCCTACCAAGATGTACAATTCAGCAGGCCAAGTTAGTGCTGGCTTATGTGTACTAGGGTCCCTATCATCTAGAGTCTTTTAAAAGACTGGACAGTCAGCCAAAAGTATTGAACTTGATGCAGGAACTACTTTGTGAAATCCTATGGTCTCTTATCATGGAGAAGGTAATGCTGAGTGATAAAAATGGTCATTTCTGGAAGTAAAATTGATAAGCCTATACATTTATGATACATTTGGACCACAAAATCCCTGTTTAAGTAAAGTTGCCCTGAGTAAAAGTTTGCTATTTTTTGATCTTTGAAATAATTTTTTGTTTGAGAATCCATGCCATTGCATTTTCTAAATGGGAGGTATGTGACCTAATTTCAGGAATACTTCCTTCCTTAAATGGAAAACAAAAAGGTCAACTTTAATTTTTAATTCTGGGCAGCATTCCTCCTCCCTTTGTGCAGTACAACTGTTTTCTGGCTCAGGTCCTTGCTTAAAATTTTGTTCAAAGTGTTGTCCTACTGAATCTTAAAGAATGAGTTGATGTGATATATTCATATCTTTTACACATCTCTAATACACAGCTATTCCTTCTGTTGCTTTTTGGGGAAAATGTTACATATAATTTTGCATATATCTACAAAAAATTGCCTCCTTTCCCCAAATCTGACTGATTCTGTCGCTGTTGTTTTTCACCTCATGATGAAGCACACTAATGAGTATCATCCCTTCTCTCTCCATTATTATAGCAGAGTGTATTTCCTGTGATAGTCAAGACTGAGAACTGCTCTCCACTCGAAGGTCAATTGTAAGTGCAGTGAAATCTGCATTCTTACTTTGGTTCTCTTTTATTTTTTTCTATCATATGGGTACAAGCAGGAAGAGGGAGGCTAGCGATCCAAATGCAAGATCATTGAGGAAAGGATAGCCCAGCTGCAGTCCCTTGCCCCATATTAAAAGTAGCATTTTATGACGCCCACTCTGACTGTATAGATTCTACCTCTCTCTCAATTGATCAAAATTGGCCATCATTTATCTAGCAGCCTCTCTGGTAAACAATAATGAATAAAATATTAAAAGAAGAATTAGCCTCTCTAGATTAACACACGTATGCACATACAACACAGAGTGTGACGAATATATGCAGAAAGGCTAGATAAAAAGATTTCTAGTCAAACTGCTTTAATATGATCTGTGTAATTCAAAAGGACCTGATGTGGCAATTTAAGTTCGCAACCTAGGCAAACTCTGTCTGTAAGCATGTGCCTACTATCTTCTCTGCTTTCCTTTACATTTTGAGAAAAGAAAGCTGATTTACAGAGGGGCCTAATCTATCTTTGAAAAACCATGATAAATGCAACTGCTTAGTAGGAGAGAAGGGGGTAGAAGAGTAAGGGAACAAGGGAAAGGTTTGAGGCCACAGTGAGGGAAGGAGGATAAATGAGCTCAGTGCTAGGGGATATATACAGAGGGTGGCAAGGTGAGCGAGAGGATTAAGGACAGAGGTTTCTGTCAGCCCATGTGAGTGTATACAAAGATTGGTAGGGCTCAGCTCCCCTGAGGACTCCTGAAGAGATTCCCATGAGGAATTTGGGATCTGGGAAGAGGGTCCTTCCCTTCAGGAAAAAGTCTGATCCCTTCGCCTTACCTCTCCATGCAAGCCAGGACCTGGGGATGGGGAGAGGGACTGCTGTATTTCGTGCTGTGCGAGCACGAGAGCCGAACGGAAGTATGTACGCTTTGTGAATAGAGGCGCCCCGAGCTTAAGTTCTGCAGCTGTCTATCTTAGCTATGCATGTTCTGGCTTTCAGGAATTTAAATTTATATCCTGTTTTTCAGATTTGAGTTTTGGTGACTTGGCACTCTGCAAGGAAAGGAGAAACCTCTCTGCAGCCTTAGCTCTGTTTTTTCTGTCAGTGAATGGTTACACAACAATACCTAGCCATGTCTACAAAGCCTTTAATCCAAAGTCCAGAGCATTCTACTACCACTAACTCAGCTTTGCTACAGCAGTTAACATAGCTCAACAGTTATATTTATAGAAGCATAACCTGAGACACAGAAGTTTGCTTACCCAAGGTCACACAGAAAGGTAAATGGCAGACCTGGGAAAAGAACTGAAGGAACTTGAGCACTAGACAGCTCTGCCTTTTCCATGATGACATGCCTATTTGCCTGTCACGTAGCTGCTGTCATATCCCCAGAAGGGTGAACAACAGAAACCAGTAACTTGAAGTGAAATACTGTTTTAATCTAACCACTGAGCCATTCAATGCCCTTTCCTTTTTCCTCTTTTTATGGTAAGGTGGCAGCCAGTTAGAAATGTACATGCAACTAAGAATATTTCCACCTAGGTAGAGTAAAAAAACCCCAACAACCAAAAAAACCAAAACACACTCTTCTCTGAATGCATGTACAGGGAACAAATTAGAGAGTTATGCAAGTTGTATGTGCATGCATCAATAATGTATTATTGAAGTGATCTAATTTCCTTCACCGCTCTGTCTGCAGGGCTGAATTACTTAGGTCAATGCAGAAGTTAATAATAACCAGCAGACCTGTATGAGTAGGCAGTTATTTGATCTGGCTTCAGATCCGGCCACTTTGGATGCCAGAGATCCAATCCAGAGCTTTGGATCGGTTTCCTGTTTCGATCCGGCCAAAGCAGCTCTGAACCTTTGGAGCTGCCTTGGAGATCTGGCCATGGGGTTTAATGGGGAATCAATGAAATAGCTATAACTTTGTTGTTTTTTTGTCTTATTTGGATGAAATGTGCAGGGCTGGTAGCCTCTGGTTAGAGTATGAAGCCTGCTATGTTTCAGGAAGATTGGTGCAGGGGCTTGGGAGGAACTGTATCCCAAATTCCTGAAAGCAAAACTCATGTCATATATACGTGTTAAGCCACAGTAGGATCAAATCTGCAGGGGTGGTGGCCTCTAGTAAGGCCACAAAGCCTGCCCAGTTTCAAGGAGATAAGTGCAGAGGTTTGGGGGAAACTGTACCTCAAGCTGCAGACAAGCAAAACTTGTGAGATGGGTGAAATTGTGTGTGTTAAGGCACAGCAAGGTGAACGCTGCAGGCCTGCTAGCCCCTGTTACTGCCATGATGCCTGCCAGCTGTCAAGGAGATAGGTGCAGGGCTTCTGGGGTCCTGCACACCTATCTGCTGACAGGCAAAACTCGTGTCATGGGTGCTTGTGCAACTGTGTCTGTCCTGGGGTACGGTGGATAGAGGGGGAGACTACTGCAGGCCTGGCTGCTAAGCTACTGTGTTACCAGTTACCAATCAATTGTGATTCACTCAGGGACCAGCTTGATACACAGAACTGAGTAGCTACTAGACAATAAGTTAATTAGCAATGATTAACACCTACAAAACCACAGACTAAGGAGAGGAAATAATCAATACAGGTGATCAAATGCCCCAAGACAGAGCTAGTCAGTTGCACAAGCACCCATGTCACAAGTTTTGTCTGAATTTTTTTTTAATCCAGAAATGGAAGATAAAGCTGGAGACATTATAGTTGGAGATGGTTCTGCTTTAAGCAGAAGGCTAGGCTAGATAACTTCCAGAGGTCCCTTCCACCCTTATTTTCCATGATTCTATGAATTTTGAATCTTGTTAGTGTTTCAGAAATCTAAATAAAAAGTGTTATATGATCAGTCACGTGACTATTGATTTGATATATCAACACCTACTATAATAATCAAATGAACAACTCTTTGCAGTCTCTCAAGAGCAATTACTTGTAACTTGAATTACGATGTCAATTATCACTGCTTTCTCTCTTCTTTTTAAAAAGTGAAAAAATAACAGATTTGTCTAAATCTGTTAAGGAAGGCCTTCGATATGGTATCCCACACAATACTGGTAAACAAGTTAAGAGGCTGTGACTTGGATGACTACATGGTCCGGTGGGTGGCGAATTGGCTAGAGCGTCACACCCAGAGAGTCATAGTGGATGAGTCTGTATCAACCTGGAAGGGTGTGGGCAGTGGGGTCCTGCAGGGCTCGGTCCTTGCACGGATACTCTTCAATAACTTCATCAGCGATTTGGACAAGGGAGTGAAGTGTACTCTGTCCAAGTTTGCAGATGACACAAAACTGTGGGGAGAAGTGGACACGCTGGAGGGCAGGGAATAACTACAAGCAGACTTGGACAGGTTGGACATATGGGCAGAAAACAACAGAATGCAATTCAACAAGGAGAAATGCAAAGTGCTGCACCTACGGAGGAAAAATGTCCAGCATACCTACTGCCTGGGAAATGACCTGCTGGGTGGAATGGAAGCGGAAAGGGAACTTGGAGTCCTAATGGTCTCCAAGATGAACATGAGTCGGCAGTGTGACGAAGTCATCAGAAAAGCTAATGGCACTTTATCATGCATCAGCAGATGCATGACAAATAGATCGAAGGAGGTGATACTTCCCCTCTATCTGGCGCTGGTCAGACCCCAGTTGGAATAGTGCGTGCAGTTTTGGGCACCGCATTTCAAGAGGGATGCGGATAACCGGAAGAGGGTCCAGAGAAGGGCCACTCGTATGGTTAAGGGCTTGCAGGCCAAGCCCTATGAGGAGAGACTGGGGCACCTGGACCTTTTCAGCCCCCACAAGAGAAGGTTGAGAGGTGACCTTGTGGCTGCCTATAAGTTCATCACGGGGGCACAGAAGGGAATTGGTGAGGTTTTACTCACCAAGGCGTCCCCGGGGGTTACAAGAAATAATGGCCACAAGCTAGCAGAGAGCAGGTTTAGTCTAGACATTAGGAAGAACTTCTTCACAGTTAGAGTGGCCAAAGTCTGGAATGGGCTCCCAAGGGAGGTGGTGCTCTCCCCTACCCTAAGGGTCTTCAAGAGGAGGTTAGATAAGCATCTAGCTGGGGTCATCTGAACCCAGCACTCTTTCCTGCCTATCCAGAGGGTCGGACTCGATCTATTGAGGTCCCTTCTGACCCTAACATATATGAATCTATAAATATGTTTTCTAAAAGTGGAAGAAGAAAAGGGAACATATATCCCCAAACCCTGGTTTCAGAAAACAGAATAGACTTTAAAACTCCATAGTAAGGAGTAAATTCTGCCTCGAGACACTCACAAGTACCTTAGAAGACAAGTTCTGCTATACACATATGGACTCATTACTGAGGAAATTTTAATCTCACAAACTCAAAGACTCCTAATGATGTGGAAGCAAATTCTTCCTCCTGGTAGGTGTTTACAATCTACAGAGATTCCTAGCATTATGAATTCACAGAGATAGCATAAAATCCACACAGATTCATGGGGTGCATTAGCTGATGCATTGCGAGTAGGGTTAAGGAAGTGATAGTTTCTCTCTCCTCGATGCTGGTGAAGCCCCCGCTGGAGTACTGTGTCTAGTTCTGGGTGCCGCACTTCAAAAAAGATGGGGAGATCCAGGGAAGGGCCACAAGAATGATTAAGGTCCTGGAGGACAAACCTTATGAGGAAAGACTGAGGGATCTGGGACTGTTCAACCTGGGAAAGGGAAGACTGAGGAGGGACTTGATGGCTGTCTATAACTATGTATGTAACAGATGAATATTGGGAGCTGGGAGTAAAACTGTTTACTAGGGCACCCATGAGAAGCAGAAGGAGCAATGGCCATAAACTGTTAGAGGATGGTTTCCAATTGGACATAAGGAAGACCTTTTTTATGGTAAGAGTGACCAGAATCCAGAATAGGCTTCCCAAGGAGGCAGAGCAGTCCCCAGATTGAAATCTTCAAGAGAAGACTGGACGGACACCTTGCTGGGATCATTAAATCTCAGCAGTATTCCTGCCCAGAGCAGAGGGGTTGGACTCGATGAACTTTTGAGCTTCCTTCCAGCCCTTAATTTCTATGATTCTGTGATCTATGAAACTTAAGCCTAATGCTCCAGAGGCCTGTGCTTACCTGTGTTGAAGAGTAATGTGGATATCAAACACATTGCCCTAGGAGACATAAGCGTATCCCAATTTCTCCATTTAATATCCTTTTATTTTTAGGTTGAGGAACAGGACATAAATATCACATAAGCAGCTTAGTAAAAAAATATTCATTTGTTGCTCAGCAAGGATCTAGCGACTAACTGTAGCTTCAGCAGTACCACTTACTTTATTCAACTTCTACAGAATAATTAACCTTTGATGAAAGCAAAAGCAATCTCTGTCACGGCAAGAACTACAGCTACTGAAACCAGGCAGAAGTAAAGCAATGCTTGACAGTGACCAAACTTTGTCAAATTAATTTCCTTTGATAGAAATCTCAGAGAATTCTACTGACTTCTGCTGGCTCCTCTGGAGTCAATCAGGCAGATAGGACTCTTAGTCCAACTAATGTGAGATCAACTCTAATACTTCATTACTGAACGTCTTTCAAACAGTGCGCTACTAATGTTCTAAATCAGGACATTGCAGGAGTGTTCACAGTGTTTGCATCCTGGGAAATGTGCTCTTTGCATTTACACTTGGTGATTGTAACATTGCATTAGCATTTGAAATAGGATTAGACATTTCCTTACATGTTTTCCTCCCAGACAAAAGAATCACAAATGTTCTGCTCGAAACATATTTAAAAAATATGAATCTGATTTCTGAACTTTTTGATCTCCTGGGCTGGGACCCTGAGGTCAGCAATCTGTGCCTGAGGCAAAACCAAATTATGGTGATAGGAAAATGTGGGTCTAAGGCATCTATCTACCTGCCCAATCTATAGCGTCATTGACCTAAATTAGTGTGGCTGAAAGGATGGTTTGAAGATAAATGGGCTAGGGTAGTCTCTTGGGGACTTCTCTGGTGGTCACAGATTGCTAGTGATTCTGCCCTTTTACATGCTCATGTAGCCCTCCAGGAAATCCTGTCACACTGTAGGGGAGAGGAGGAGAAGGGCCAAGACTGACATTCTGCTAGAATTCACCCTACATCAGACGGTCCTATCTGCCTGTTTGGTGCTAAACTATTACCAGGAGAAGGAGCCAAAGGACTAGGATCTAGCTTAATGTAGCTGAGAATTAGCTTAATTTTAAATGTTAAAGCTTTGCAGGTACTTAGGTCATGTTTAAATATTTATCAGCTCTATTAATAATTAAATAGGCTACTTAATAATTGGCACTCTCTGCAGTGTTAGACACAGATATATCTTTTGCTCAAAGAGAGCAACAGAAATCATCTCTGCTGCCCTCTTCCCTGGAGCACATCCCTATAGGATTTCATGGCTACCATCCAACATGTGAATAATGCTTTACATTGTTTATTTTTCCTCCCTCCTGATTCCCTTCCGCTGAGAACTGGGATGCATGCTATTTTACTGTTCCTTTTATACCTCTTAGGGCATTGGTTTTCAAGCTTTTTCATTTGCAGACCTCTTTGGAAATTCTGAATAGAGGTGCGGACCCTTTGAATTATTAGCGCAGGTATTCACATACTTTTGATTGATAATAGTCATCTTTTACAGTCCTCTTAGACATAGTCTGCAGCCACCCAGGGGTCTGTGGACCACAGGTTGCAAATGAATGTCATACAGATAAATTCAACCAAACCCTTGGCTGTTCCTGGATTTTTTTTCTGGGGGGTGTGTGTGTGTGTGTGTGTGTGTGTGTGTGTGTGTGTGTGTGTGTGTGTGTGTGTGTGTGTGTGTGTATAGAAAGACGCAATCTCATTTTTGCATGTATGCTCTAATTGATCTATAGGCAGTACCAGCTGCTAGAACAGACACTGTCTGCTTTTTCTGAGATCTCTACAGGACTTTGCAGGATTGATGACTCCAGCTCCAATTATGCACTCTAGGGTAAGGCCAAGCAAACTCCAAGCATGCCTGAATATAGTATGAGAGAGGAAAAAAAAGAGCGCAGAGAGGTGATAAACCATGTTAGTCTGAAGACCAGCAGAAGGTAGGGCAGGGTGGCACCTTAGAGGGATTGTGAAGAAGAAATAAAGGATAGGAGTCCAATATTCACATAAATAAGGTTAAATCAACACATTTGGCAATGTAGAGATGATTTCCTAAATGGTCATTCTTGATGTTTGCTGTCCACCAGTAATTACATAGGATTTATCACACCAGTAATGGATGCAATGGCAGAACAGTTGCAATGTCTTGTTATGAGTACTCTGCTTGCTCAGTTGGGTAGTCATAGGCAGTCTGATGCGACTACATCACTCCTTTGTGTGTCATTAATACAGAAACTAGGATGCCTACTCACCATGCCAGTCCAGTGGGTCATCTAGAATCAAGCTGATCTTTGATCCTGACATTTTTTGATAATATGACAATCACTGAGAAATTTTCAGGAATAGTTACTTTCTTTTTACACTGAATTATATTAGCATAAGGAAAAGAGTACAATCCATGAGGCTATTTTGTTTGTCTCTCTATGATTCACTGAAGAGATGCTGTCCAGAACCATCTACAGGCCCTCCTGCCAGGCTTTCTGCTTCAGAGGCACAATTACCTTTAATCCTTCAGAGGATTAATGGTAGAGAAAGATCTGCGTTCACTGAATACAACTGAAAGTTTTTCATTGACTTAAATAAGGGCCTATATCCATTTAAAGATTATCCGTAACCTACTCTAATGCTGTCTATTTAATGGGTTGTACAACTGATATAATTTCATATACGTTCATATAAAAAACGCTGACAATGATGTTAAATGTAAAATTGTGACTTCACGTACCAAACAGAGTTTTTGCCACCTTCCTTTGTATCGTCTCACAAAAGGTAATAATGACATACATATTCATTGATTCTGAAGGCATTCCAAGTTCTTCTGCTTAGAAATAGTGATTTCAATACAAATACTTTAACAGATTGTATTTTATGTATATGTCTCTTTATGACATGAGGAACTACATTTTAATGTGGAAAAACTCTGCTCTGGGTAATTTGCATCCTTATGTCCTATTATAGATTTTTCTATTTGGATTTCCATCTGGTCTCCAACACCTTTTTGAGTTTGTTAGTTCTTTATTGAGATCATCTTGGTTTGCACACCTATAATTTGATTACTAGTTGAAATTAGCAGTACTGACTTCCCTATCCATAAATTCCACAGTCTCAACCCTGCAGCTTCACAATAAATACTGCATAGGTAATTGTGCTCCAGATGACTAAAGCAACAGAAGTGAAATAGTCCAGTTCCAATGAACCTAGAAGTAGGAGAGCACAGCTCATCCTAACCCCCATTTCTTAATCATCAACTAAATGACAGTATGGGTCAGTGGAGAAAGGAAGACCGAGATCCAGAAGCAACTGATCTCTAACCCTGTTTTTGTCACTGACTTGCAACCTAACTGTCGGCCGGAAAATCTGCATATTTGTCTCCCTACTGGAGGAATAACCAACTTCTCTTGAGTGCTGGGGCGATTAACCATGCATAATTACTAATAGAAATAATTTAATGCACCCTTTTTGTACAGCCTATGGCATATCCAAATGCACATTGTAACAGCTTGTTTAATAAATGGTGATTGACCAAGACTAGCAAGCACATCTACCTTAGTTTACCTTACCTGGATTAAGGCTGTTGATGTAAAGGACCTTAAAAAACATGTCACATAACACTAGAAGAGTCTAAGTATCAGGATCTATTGTTTCAGACAACCAAGTCCTAAAATTACTTTTGCAAACTTTTCAAAACCTACTAAAACTAATTAAGTTGTTGCCCCCATTATTCCTAATGGAAGGCTGTTCGAGTACTTCCCTTTGCTGATTGTGAGAATACAGCCTAATTTCCTGCCTAAATCCTTTCACTGCCAGTTGATGCACATTTGTTCTTGGGCCAGCAATGTCCTCTAGTTAAACAGTCCTCTTTCCCTCCCTTGCATTCCCCCAGGGTGCTTACTCTCTCTAAATACAACAGAGGGATAATGACTTCCTCTCTGTCCATTCTTTTTGCTATGCTAAATACTGCAAGCTTTTAGCCTCCTCTTGTCAGACAGGTTCTCTACTACTCGGATGACCCTGGAAGCTTTCATTTTCATCTTTCCAGTTTGAATTAATCTTCCTTGAATATGTGTGAGACCAGAACTGCACATCATATTCCTGATGAGATCTCACCGGCACTTTTTCTGTTAAGATTTACCTTTGGTAAATCCATGTTAGTTTTTTTCCCATTTTCATACTACTTTTTATTTTTAATTATTCTTCCCTTCAAAATTGCTCTAGAGACTTCTTTTGAGGTTAAACTACTGGGCTTATATTTGCCCAGATCACCTTTTACTTCCTTTCTTTATCGAGATACCATATTTGTTATTCTTCAGTCAGATAAAATCACTGCTTGATAAATTTTTTAAAAATCCTTGGTCCCACAGCATTACAATTTCAGAGTGTCAGTTCTTTCACATTTTGGGATAGTATCTCCCAACCTGAACACACAATTTTATGAGTTTTGCTTCTACCTCATCTGTGGTGATTTCCATTTCCCACTACCATTTTCATTTGTCATTTGCCTTGCCTTTGCACCGTGTTCAATACCATCGTCTTTATGGAGTACTGAAACAAACTATTCATTTGGTTTTGAGTCAGATCAAGATTACTTCCCCTGTCCTCAATGTATAGATTGAAGCACTATTTCTTCTTGTCTTTATTTCCATGAGTAAATGGAGATTTAAATTTCCATCTGGCTCTCACTTTTTCCTTATACATAGTGCCTTCACTGAAAGCAAGACTTCTTAAGCCTCCTCCTTTTGTTGGTATAATAACTATTTGGTGGGAAATTAAAAGTATATTTCCTATCACCTCCACAAATAACTGAACCTTGCCATTGTAAACAGGGAGGAGAGATGGTTGAGTGGGCAAAGGTACAAACCCCAAACCTGGGAGATGCAATTCCCCACTCCACCACTAACATTGTGCATGAACTCAAGCAACTGACTTAGTCTTCCCCTGTGAGATCCAAGGAGGAAGTGTCCATTATCACTTCTGGTCCAAAAAAAATGACTTAATTTTTAGCATCATCTGTTCTTTCTCTGTGATAACACTACAGAGGTCTCGGTATATCCAAATCCAAAAATTAAGAGTTTATAGCAAATCATTTTTGATGTCTAATTCTTCTCTAGTAGAACCGCCTTTACTTTTTTGTTCCCAAAAATCAGTGAGCCACAGAAGCCATTTTATCCATGTTATTCCTTCTCACTTGTTTACAGCTTCTCATTAACATACAGTACTTTCCATCATCTTTTTTACCTTTCTTTTTTTCCTTCTAAAACAGAGCATGTCCTTCAATACTTCTGGTCCAGCCAGAACTGCTCTTTCTACATATTTCTCTTATCTTACAATATCTGCCTTGGCATCCTTCAACAGTAGTCCTAGTTCTTAGATTTTGTTAGAGTATTCTTACGTGAGTGCACAAACATTACAGCAGTTCTCCTAAAGTTTTCCAGATAGAATGGGTATAGTCTTTCATTCATTAATTGTATTGCTTCCCTCACCCTCGCGACTACTGTAAACAGTAATTTTACTTCTTACTGGGCGTGTCTACACATCCATTAATGCACGGTGGTTACTCAGCATTCATTTGAGTACCTGTAATAACAAGTACTCAATTAAATGCACAGTAACCAGTGCTATTGCATAGTGCTGCTGGCACGTGTTTTTTCCTGACGCTAATAAACAGTAGACTAATTTTACGGTGGATTAGTGCATTAGCACAGCTTTTGTCATGACATGCTAACGCACAGTAAACTTAATCTACTGTGCATTTAGTGTCTTGTGTAGACATATCCACTTTCTCCTTGTTTCCCACCCCTCTACCCACTGGCATTTCTCCATTCAGTGTTGTGCTCACTGTTTGATTTCCCTTGTAATTTGTATTAAAACCAGAAAACTTTCTCCAACTTCCTCTGCCTTGTGCTTCATTTCTTATTTTAAAAACTCTTTGTACCCAGCTTTAATCCTGAACATGCCACGTTCTCTGGAGGAGTCCACTGACTAGAGTCCTCTTTCCACAGTTGCTTCAGACTAGCAGACATCTTAAATGTCTCTCAGAGTACCAATTCCTGGGCCATCTGTTGACCTTCATTATCTTACAGTATCTTTCCCTTCGTTTCCTGAATTTAACTGAAGAGCATGTGTATCCTCCAGTTCTTTGAGCATTTCCCCCAGCCTGGCAGAGTCACTTTTGATCTGTTCTGGTGGGACTCGAACAGAATCAAATCATTTAGCTGAGGGAAAGAAGTAAACAAAGGTCATGCCTCAGTTAAACTAAATTATATGTTGTTTAAAGTCAATAATCCATTTCTCATTTAACAATCAGAGATGTTATCATCAATCTATGCTACCGTTCCAGTGTTATTTATTACACTGAATCAGTACAGATGATGCTCTCTTTAAAAATAATGGCTTATTATTGCAAACAATGCAAAACCTTTAGCTGAACTTGGATCCTTAGGCATGAAGAACTTTAAGATACAAAAACTCTGACCTCAATGCAAATAAGTTCTTTACATAAATAAGCAAGATATTATACCCAACACATTATAGGAGGTGAAGTTAGACAAGCACTTAGATAAATTTACTGTAGAATAAATTAGCTAAACAACCATGAAAACTACAGAGGAACAAAGCCTTTAATAAGAGGGAAGTTGGTTTTGTGGTAAAGGTGCTGACTGTGCCTTAGCTGATCTGGACCCACTTCAGAGCTGTCTCAGGTCTCCTGTATGACCTTGGGCAACATTTGATCAATTATGACTTAATCTCTAGCTTTGCCTGTTTAGACCGCAAACTCCTCCAGGCAGGACTGTCTCTTTAAAAGTATATGTGCAGTCCCCAAATTGATCCCAATCACTACAGGGACGTAAAGAACAAAATATCATTTAGTAATTTTTCAGAAGCAGAGGCTTAAAACAGAAATCCTCCAAAGCTCAAATAAACACGAGAAAAGGCCTGTTTAATTTTTGAGAATACAGTATTCATATTGATCAAATATTTTTGAAAGCTAAAACATGGTCATCTTGGAACATTTAAAATTTTTTAAAGGAATTGTTTTAGAACAACTGGAAAACCTACAGCCTAATGTAATGTTCTGCATTACTTGTAAGCCCTGGAAGTTTTTTCCCACTCTTCTCCATTGGCTTAAAAATCTGATTTTTAGTCCAATTTACGGCCAGACTGCACGGAGGTAAATGAATGATACTGCTCTGATAGAGAAAGTACATCTCACATCTTTGCTTTGAATGAGCCTATGTGAAAGGCACATATTGAGGGGACTTTGACATTCTAGACATGTTTCTACTCATTCTTTATATAAAAGACATAATGCTCTTAGGTGCATGCGTGTCACATTGCAGCAATACTTCTTAGCCACATTCACCCACTCTGCATCCATTAAAGCAATCTTTTTAAAATAAACTTGATGATCTAAAGACAGCACTCCTGGTGCAATTGGACACTTCCTCCATCCCACAGCTGCAGTGGCCACACTGACCCCAATCCATCATATAATGAATCAACCTGAAAGGGAGCTATCTAGCCAACATGTCTCCAGAGGTCCTTAATCTCCCACAGAAGTCTGGCATGTCTCTCTACAGACGTCTACGCAGGGTGTTTCAGAAGTTGCTTCTGAGCGAATTGGGACTCTCATGTATTGGATGAGATCCCTGTATAGCTGTGTTTGGCATGAACAATTAATACATGGTGTTCAACCTGCTAGCGCAAGCAATAACTATAGGAAAATTTGCTAGTTTGTTTTCTCTGTTTCTATCTGGTCTCTTAGAGCAAAGCAGACTTAAAGGTTGGATCCAGATGTACAGGCATGTGTGGTATATGGCACCGTAAACCTCATTGTGGCACTACAAACTATACATGTGCGGCACTGCTAATTAGCAGCACTGGGTCAAAATTTGCTACTGAGATTTCCAGCAAAAAAAGCCCAAAAAACCCTGAAAAGAAAAGTGGCATAAACCACACCAAAGTGCTATGTGCTGGGACATACATGGAGATGTCTCCCCTGTCTCTGTGCACTGCGGAGCCCCCATGCTGAGGCACTCTATGCCCCAACCAGCCTCTCCCTGGCTAGCTGGGGTGCAACGTGCCTCGAGACGACAGAGCAGGCAGCCCTGGGCTGGCTGCTCCCCTGTCCCTGCATGTCTCAGCATGGGAGCTCCTCTGCAGAGCCCCTGCTCTAAGGCATGTGTAACCTCCATGCCGAGGTGCTCTGCGGACCAGCTGGCTGGGGCTCAGTGTGCCTCAAGATCAGGAAGCAGCCTGCTCCCCTGTCTCAAGGCATGTTGTGTCCCAGCCAGTTGGTTTGTGGGTGGCTGGGGCACCCTGTGCCTCAGGAAACACTTCCCCTGCAGCACATGGAGCAGCAGGACAACGTGTCAATACTATTTGTGTATTTGTGCCAATACTATTTGTGCTGCTGCAAATGCTCGTGTGGATGCAGCCAAAGAGGGGCAATGATAAGAATTAATAGTTGGGTTCTAGGAATCTAGATCTCCTTTTGCAAAATGCTTTGCAAGAGCACATCCAGCAAAAACCTAAACATTTTCCAACACTGAATAAAAGAGGTATTGTATCTAGTGGTTAGAGCTCCTGGTCCAAATCCTCTAATGCTCTGTTACCATCAGTGCAATTACAACAATTCAGATCATCTACAAATCTGGCATTATAAATCTTATAAATGGCACATGGGACATACAGTGATTGTGCTCCACAAACTCCATCTCCACTGCTTGTCCCAAGGAAGGGACCCTAGTTTGTCTTGGGATAACTCCTTATCCCCACAAGTATCATCTCCTCTACCCTTATACTGCACCTCACAGCTGCAGCCAACTCTAGGTAGCTCCCCTGGGGATATGAAAGAATTTTAGGCCCCCCTTTAGCCTGGAATATTACTTTCTCAGACACACTTTATCACAGGCAATCAGTAAGGAGACAAAACAACACAAGGACTTATTGTGTGGGAGAAGTTAATTATACAAGAAAAACTGACCATAAGCTTGAAAACAAAAAAAGGTAAGTTAAATTTCTTACCCTCTCTTTTGACTACCACCTAGTCCTTCAGAGACCTGCTAGTATTTTCAGAGATCAGTCATCCTGCTGAACATGCCAGCACTGAATGTTGGGAACCTGACTCCCACCTAGCTCTGGGATTATCCCAAGACCCCTCTTACCATACAGATAGCCCTTAAAATAGCACCAAGACAGCACTCCCTCCCCACCACCATCAGCATTGCCCATATTGCTCCTGAGTCTCAGAATTCTCCATAAAATTATCTTTGGCACACCAGGCATTCCTCAGGGCCATGGGTTTTTCACTCAGATGCCTTTGCTATTGTGTAGCTGTTTTTCACATTACAAGCAGACAATAACTCAGGTGCCCATCCCACCAGTGGTCCCTTCTTTCTGTGACTGGAAGTTGCAACTGTCCTTGCCCTGGAGCACAATGGCAGGACATATTTAATAGTTACACCTACTCCCTTTTTCTTAAGCATGCATCCCTCAGTTCCTTTGATTAAACCATGACCAAAAACATTAAGATATGTAGAGACATAACATACATTATACAGTGATAAAATCAACATAAATAGATACGTCATAACATTGGCTTTTCAGTGAGACCACACACACCACATTAGTATAATAAGCACAAAATATGCTTGATACCCCATGAGCCCCCCATGATTTGGTGGGGTTCTTGAGACCATAAAACTCTAACAGAGGGGTATACCTTCTTCTTCCTTCCTTACAAGGTTGACTGTAAAAAGTGATGGGACTCCTCGAGATAAAAAAAGAATACAACCTCTCATGATTGCATCTTAATTTAGGTAGTAAAATAATGATATGAGAAATAAGTCCCATGACAGACATTATTTTAAAGGCTGGATGGGATCTGATGTGGGATCCCAATAACTGTGATTCCTACCAGGCCACAAGTGCATGCAGGAAGCACAACTGCAGGAATCCCACATCAGAGCCCATCACACCATATTGCTGTTGCAAGGGGAACCCAGTTCGGGTGTCTTCCTCCCACTAGAAGCTCTGATCAGCCATAGGAACACATGGTGTGCTTCTTGGTTGGTAGCCCTAATTCGGCACTCTTAGCCTCTGGAGCACATGGGAACCTTAAAAGTCTTCAGTGTGCTCCAAAGGGCACACATTCAATTAAAGGCATGATAAGAACCAGCCACAAAGTTATTACACATATTTTGGGTAATAATTTTGTGGCTTATTCCTCTTTTTGTCATACCATTGATTGAATGAATGTGTGCCCAATGTCACTATTTCAGATGTCATTAACCAGTTAATCATGTCTTAAGTGGAATGCCTGTTAGAGGACTTAAACAATCTCAAGGTACAGGATGGGGAAAATAGCTATTAAGTTTAATATTCATATAGTGGAGAATTGACAGATACCCTTAATAAGTCTATTGTACTAAGCAGAATGAAGTCACCAATATTTTATTTAAGCTAATGAAAATGTTGACAGTGCAAGTTTTTGTTTTCCAAAAGGCAGTTAGATAAAGAAATGCTTTTGTCAGGACAATATATATATATATCAGAATGACTAACTAGCTAACAACTGAAGCATTCAAAGAAACAGACACCAACTGAAGGAAAGTGGTTAAAGATAAAAAATTGATAGAGCTTGTTTGATAGCAGCTTGTAAATTTACAATTAACCTTCACTTACACTGCCATGCACCTGCTATATTCCCTGAGGCTGTACATGTATCACTAAGTCTACATTATTCACGTGATTAATGGCAGAAAATATAAGTGATCACCAATATTAAGGACTGCATAATGTAGCAATCAGGACCAGATCCTTAGGATAATAAAGTGCTTTAACAAGTGATATTATTGTATGCTTTAGTAGAAAAGCTGAACTAAAACTTAAGTAAATCTATTCTGTTTTTTTTTTCTAGATATTCTTTGGTGGTAATTATGTGTTCTTTGATCATGCATAATTTAAATGCTTAGATATTATTTCTGGGGGGTCTTTGCATTTGTCCTTGTCCAAGGGAACACAAAGACAAAGAAAGAATGCAGAAATCCTGTTTATAAAAAGCCCCACAGTAATAGGCTGCCCTTTTCTTCTGCCCCAAAAAGACTCCCCTTCATTTCCTTGATCTCAATAAGTTTATATATGACATCAGATCACATTTCTTTGGGAAAACCAGGGAAATGCCTGCCATGTTCAAAAAGATTGTAGCCATTCACACAACAAATGATTCATAATCATTTTGCTGCCTGGTCAATGAAGACTCCCTTTTTTTGTAAGCAACCTTGAATATATTCATGTTCATAGCACAACTGGATGCTACAGGGCTGCAGAATAATAGACTCATATTGTTCATCACTGAATTGTGTGAATGTTTGAAGTTGATTTGTTCATTTTGTTGAACAGATCTGCATTCACTGCTCAACACTGATCAAAGTAGACTGGAATAGGAAAAGGAGCTAGAATATAAATTTACCACCCACAAAAGTTAGCTTCCCTGCCAACAATTTATCAGGGTCAATTTTGTGGTACTTTTGACCCTTCTGCCCCTTTCTTCCCACTACAAACAAAATATCTAAAGCAAATATTAGGTCCATGTCTTGCTGACATTCTGGTCACCTTTCATCCGTGTTTATTCACTGCTTTCACGTGTCTCAGGTGAGAAACCTTCAAGCTAGCTTGGAGCACACAGTGTAATGCTGCAGAATTAGATACCAGCTCACCAGCCTCAAGATGGTCTGTTTTCTGAACTGCAACTATTTCAATCAGGTGTGTCCAATAACCAGAATAAAAGGTGCCTCGAGAAGACAATATTTTAAGGTCTCCTGTCACCCTGTATTCATCTGGATGAGACCCAGAGCAATTATCTCTGTGGCTTTTTTCAGTCTCTCCAGCATCTTACTCATTTGTCATGCAAGGCCATAGGCAGCTAGGTCTGGGGGTCACCAAGGGTCAGGACAAGCAGCCAAGATCCAAAAGGAGCACGTAGAGTCTAAGTATAGGGAAGGTAGGAAGCCAGACACCAGGAGAACTGCATGGGAAACTGAATCAGAGATCCAGAGGATCGAGTAGAGCATGAAGTCAGGAGGCTAGCTGTGTCAGGTATCCAGAAGATGAAACCAGAATTGGGTAGGGAGCCAAAGAGTCGGATTGCATTCAGGATCTATAGGCAAACCAGGCTCAAAGCCACAGTCTAATGTCATTTGGGGTTTGGGGTAGGCACTGACATTTGGGAATAGAAACCCTGAATTTGTGCAACAGGTTAGACTAGGCACTGCTGCTGATGTTCCACAGTTCTATACAATACTTTAAAGTCAGCTTTAATCCCTATGCAGAGAAGCAGCCAACAAATCTGGCCTCAACATACAATTTCTGTGTATACTCCAGACCAGTGGTGCTCTGCTCAACCTTCTGGCTCTGCAGGCCACATGAGTCTATGGACTGATCCTGCACCTGGGGTTAGCACATGGGTATTATCCCAGACACTGACCTGGCCCCACATGCCAGATCCAGCTGCATGCTGACCCAACCCTGCATGACCCCTGCATGCTGGATCTGGCTGCAGAGACCCCAGGTACCACCCCTGCCATGGTACAGTGAACGAGCATGCAGGGCCACATCATCCAGCCAGTGGGGCTCTGCGCAGGTCCAGAAATTTGGCAGCAGGACAGCAGCAATTAACAATGCCACTGCTACCCTGTCACCAAATTTCTGGCCCTATGGGAGCCCTGCAGGGGCCTGCATATGACTCTATGGGCCAGATTTGGCTGCTGGATGTTGAGTGCCACTGTGGGATATTTCCTACCTTTACTCTTTTACAGGCTCTTTTCAGTGGAGAACTCAGTACTAATCCTCAGATCCCAGTTACTTTCCAATTAAGAGCCACCCCACAGTCCATATTTTCTCTAACTCTCCTAAGGCACCTTTTAGCCAGGAGCTGCCCCTCAGCTACTTGCCTTGTTTCAGAATGAATACATTGGTTGAAAACATCGCTTAAAGGGGGTTGATACCTTGTCATATGAATCAGTGCTATTCTGCGCCTGTTAACAGGAGCTTTCATTGCACCAGGCACTGAGAAAAGGAAGCTATAAGTTGGGGGCAACTAGCTTCCCCAAACCACTAAGAGGAAGCTCTTATCACCGGGAGCATTTTTTTTTCTTTCCCATTACTTTAATCCCTGCCACTGGGCTCATAGGCTATTGCAGATGGGGCACTCAAGAGTGAAATACTGAGGTAGAGATGGGTGGGTATTTAGAGTTGAGGAAGAGAGGGCAATGACTTTGGCCCCATAGTCTGCTTGTACTGAATGAACATGTCAGGCTCATTTTGTAGAGAGCCCTAAAGAAAGCCAGACTTGGGTCCCCAACCTCCACAGCTTTGAACAGAAAAGGGAAAAAAATGGTAGGAGTTCTTTTGGTAATAAATACAGACACTTTAGTCTTTTAGGTGCCGAGAGTAGGGTGTTTAAAAGTGGAAGGGAAGAGATAAAGCTAATAGATTTGGACCCCAGAGGAAAAGCCACAGTTGAAAAATCCTGGTAAAAGAAATGTCTCCCAGACTGAAAGAAGGAAAACAAAGGAGAGAACCCTAAATATTAGAGCTCCTAAGGCACATCTCTGAGAAATAAAACCGATTTAAAAACAATTCTTGTGTAGAGAAAGAAGACGGGCAAAATGAAAGGGAGAGATATCGTAAAAGGAGCATGCACGTATGAGGAAATTTCACTCAGCTCCTTTATTAGGCTGTTGAGACTGAAGCCTAAGCCCCTGCTTACCCGTCCACCAATCCAAGTGTTGAAAGAGTGTGCTTTAATATCTTGATGTTATATTCAGCCTTTCCATCATAAACCATTTTTTTCTTATTTATTTTTTTCTGCTCAAAGCCACAGTAAGATTTGTGCTGAGTCTCCAATTGATCTGTCCTTTTAAAACATGCCCAGACAACAAGAAAATGGTTTCTCTGGCAACAGGAACTATGTGAAATATCTTCATACTTATATTCACTTAAAGCTGTTCGCATGTAGGCAGCAATAAGGCACTGGACCTCCAGTGTGTAATTCATATTTATCAGACAAAGTTGTGGAGAGAGAATACGGGCAGTGACAATGCTGCATGCAAACCAGGAGACGTGTCTGCCTGTGCTCTCTGAGTTACTTAAGAATCACTTGGCACAACCGGAAACCAAACAATGTAACAATCCGAACATCTAAAATGCAAGATTATTATGTAAAATTTCTTAGCTGTTATGTTGATGAATATATACCATGTAGAAAAAGAAGGCTCCTAGAGAGGCTCATATTATAAATAATTGTGACAATATTAATCAAAACCTTTGAGTCCCCTGAAGATGTGGAAGGTGTGCTGGTGCTACTGTGCAATAATGCCAGTTACTGCACAGAGGGGTGTAGGCTGTAGCCGAGTTGGTCTAAGGACATAGACAGAAAAGATGGAATAGTTGGAAAATAATTATTAAGCTTGCCAACTATTTGGGTTGGTCTAATAAAAGATATCAGATTCACCCAAGGAACCTTGTCTGCCTAAGTTACTGCACATTTATTTCATATTTGATTACGCAAGTGCTAAATTAAATGTGCAGTAACTACGGTGCATTAATGAATGTGTAGACATGCCCAGTGAAGACAAAAATGAAGTGGTTACAGTGAACAAGACATGTTTTATGTGTGGTGATGGAAAATAAGGGTTAGATTTTATATGGTTTGGGAAAGGATGGAAAGATTGGGTGGCAGCTGGGATACGTGGATTTGGGGAAAAGTAAGTAGCAGATAAAAAAACCCAAATGAAAGATGATTGTGATAATTCAAAGTGATGGGAAGGGTACCTTATATATATAAACTACATGAGCAAAAGCTATCATAACTAGAACTAGACTGATGATCCCCCCAAGTTTCACCGCTGTACCACTTCAGGGGAAGAAGATCTTTCTTATCTAACAGTACTGGTAGGTCTTATATACTATTTTGTGATCAAGTTGCTAAATAGCACCAGTAGCTGTACAAAGCCAAGACAAATGGCTAGATGGCAGGATGTTAGATACCATAATAAAGCTCCCCAGGAACAAGAATCAGTTGGTCATGCCAATTTTTCACGGTCTATGAGATGAAGAAATAGAATTATCTTAATAAATATTTTGGTCTGCTATGCCTTTGTGTATACTTACAATATCTCCCAGGCAAGTTAGTGTGTTGAGTTTTGATGCACATGGACACTTAGCCCTTGTTAGATCTATTGGTGTAACTAAAGCTAAATCACATTAGGAAGGTCCTAAGAGTTTAAGGAATGAGATAATTTTGCAATAATCTTGTTCAGGAGGAAAAGATTAGAGACTGGATGGTAATTGGCAGGATCACTAGTGTAGAGTGATATTTTCTTGAGCAAAGGCCAGATTGCTGCCTGTTTTAGCATTGCTAGTACATTGCCAGCACTAATGGTGGTGCTGACAATCACTGCTAATAAAAAAACACAAGTTATTTTTCATTGATTTTACTGATCTTTTTCTTTTCTTTCTTTCTTACCTCTGTGGCCCCCCATGGGTGTCCCCGCTGGCAGAACTGTAAATATGTAAATATGTAAATAGTCGTTGGCTTGCTAGGGTGGCTTTTAGTTGAGAATGTATGGGCAGGCCTTGCAGGCCGTGAACCCAGGACCATGTCTGTGAGGCTCAGGTGTTCGGGCCAACCTGTACATACTCTCTACTGGCCCCGATGGGACACCCTCCCTGGAATAAATGCCTCTTAAAAGTCTTTCTTTCTTTCTTTCTTTCTTTCTTTCTTTCTTTCTTTCTTTCTTTCTTTCTTTCTTTCTTTCTTTCTTTCTTTTTGTTTTTGTTTTGCTAACCAAGAAAGCCATCTGATCACTTTGCAATTTCCCCACTGCTTTCAGAACTTATGTTTGTGAGATGGCTGGAACATAACCAGACTCGGCAGAGGAACAGGACTGGAGAAAGACTTAGGATGGTCCAGCAGTTAAGACTGGGACTCAGAACAATCTCCCTTGTCTACCACAGACTTCAGTTAGAAATGTAGGGAGACTGCTGTGTTTTGGGACATCTGTATCCAGAGGGGACACAATTAAAACTCCCCCTCCCCACGAAAGTATCCAAATGATCAACTTACAGAATAGCATTTTGAGGTGCCTATTGTCTAGTGATCCTAGATGCTTTATCCTGTGTCATTTTGATCACCTTCCTGGGAAAAGGCATCTAATTTTTAGGCCTTTCCATACCTAATTGAAAGTGTCTGTGAGAATGATTTGGATCTAGCCATTAAAATGCTCAATGATGCACCTCCCCAGTTAAAAGATAGGGAGAATGATGCACTTCCTTGACAACAACGAATGAGGATATCTACATGAAAAAACATGAGGTCCTATTGTGATGGAAGCAATAAACATGACAAATAGACATATAATAAGGCCTTTTCCTGATTTAGTGATGGAAAAAATAAAACTCACCCCCAGGAAGGAGGTGTTATCATTGCACTGAATACTCCATGTAGCCCTGCAGTTGAATGAAGCCTCTTTTGCAATACCTTTAGAGGCAGCCAAAATTAGGGGAGTCCCTTGCTGTGTAGTTACACTGGTCAGATGAGGGCAAAAGAAGACTGTATGCAATCTCGGATATTGATTCTCGTTCTCTGCTATCACAGGCAACTATCCACATAACTCCATTCCTAAACTGATCAAATCCTATTTTAAAACTAGTTTGGTTTCTTATCCTCCATTTACCTATTGGAAGGATGTTTCAAAACCTTGGTCCTCTAATGGTTGGAAACCAGATCCCCAAGCTCTATTTATTTTCCTTCGGTGCATCCACAAAAGAAGGCATAGTTCTCAAATAATCTGTGAATTTAAAGGACTAATCACCTGCCCATTTTCAGTGGAGTAAACCTTCTCTAAGCAGACATTCTGTGAAAATCTTGCTGAAAGAAAATTCAGAGCTGTCCTCTAATTTGGGGACTTCCATGCTGAAGGATTTTGTGTGGTCTACGTTACACTCTATATACCATGCATGTTATACTATCTATCAATCTGCTCTGCTCTAGACTAGTGATACTGTCTATCACTAATCACTAATACTAACTCACTCACCTTCCTTTCTCTGTGCACTACGAATCAAATTATTATTATTCTATTCACACATTTCTTCCAGAAATCAGAAGGGCTGACCTGTCTCTGAACAACTGTTACTTGACTTTTATAACAAGAAATACTCAAAATGCTTAGCTTCTGAGGGCACAGTGAATATACCCCCTTGCACCAAGCTTTCCTCAGGTTATGCCCATAGCACTTATTATTAACCCACACACACTTCTTCAAGAACCTAAGAGCTGAGTTTAAGCAGACATCACCCTGAGAGAAATATAAAGAAAAACAAAAGCTCAGAATGGCCTAATCCACTTTACAGGGGAATCAAAAGGTAAACCCGCCTGCAGGCTTGAATTATAGTTTGGCTTCAGCATAAAGAACAATCTTTCTCAAGTTTCTAAAAATACAATTATAAGATAGCAGAGGGAACTATAAAGATCTGATTATACTATATTTTGCTTAAGATTTGATTGCATTATATTTCTCTAAATTTTTAAAAAGAAGTTTGTATGGGAAAGTGTACAACAAGAAATCATCCACAGACTGGGTTGTGTTACGTATGGTTTAAACAGGGACTATGGATTCTTATCCCATTTCCTGGATTATCTTTTGTAACCCTTTTGTTTCTCATGGGTTCTTTTTTTGTCTGCTACCCTCTCCTTCCTCCCTTCCCACCATTTATTTTCAAATAACTCACTCTACTTTATACCCCACACTATGCTTATCCTTTCACAGCATCTGATGAAGTGAGCTTGAGTCCACAGAAGCTTAGCTTTCCACATATCTTAGTTAGACTAGAAGGTGCATATCTACCTTGCCTTCTACCTGTCTTTAGACTAACACAGCTAACTACCTCTCTGTGTCATAATGACCATCAGATTTGTAAATACTGTGTGATGACAACATGAAGACACGTGAGACAGGTTTTGCCACCATAGTATAGTGTCATATGGCTCTGTCAAATTATCATATTAACAATGAAACTTCGTAAATTCAAGGATGAGTGTTTATTTAAGCATTAAGTAAACCAAGATTACTTGATACAGAAGGTCACTAGTTAAATAAATAGATAGAAATTCTTGTAAAAGCAGACCACCTTATAATTATTTCTTACTTAATATTATTTTTGTTTGCATTGGACAAATACAAATTTTAATTGAATGCATTTTGAGAAAGTTTAAACTAGTACAGCCAGCTAGTTTCGTTCCTTGATTATCCCATCATCTTTGGTGATAAATGCTTTAACTCTCAACTGGGAATAGTGGTCCTAGTAGTAAAGAGCACCAAGGGAAAGATCAAAATGAAAGGAGCACCAATATGTAACTTATCCCTTTTTTCTTAAAGTAGTATCTTTGACATGTCTATAGGAGGAAACAAATTAGCCTTTTTCAACAAAGAGAAAAAAAGTGTGCTGTCTTTAATCTTTTAAGTAGTTTCTCAAACCAGATGTTTGCTGAGTTTATATGTTCTGCGGGCTTTTTCAACAAAATGTACATCGATAGGAAATGGATCCTTAAAATAGATCCATAAAAACAGAGTGAATATTTTAGAAACTACTGAATTAAAACCTTTATATCTTTAAGGAGACTACACTGATTTTAATCAAATTTACCTTAATTTAAGTTTTAATGAGCTCTACTGAATAAGCCATATCTGATGTTTCTAGCTGTAGCTGTTCTTGGTTTACAGAGATTGTGAAATTGCTTATCAGCACATAAAGGAAATGTATTTTTTCATGCCCATATAACTTAAAACTGATTGTAACAATTCAAAGCACACTTTATAAAAAAGAAAGAAAAAGAAAAGAAAATCATGTTTTGAGCTGAGATCAGAAGAGCAAACTCACAGCTTAGCTTTCATGTCTGAGAAAGTTAGGGCCATGACACAAGTTCTGTATCTGTGCTGGCAAAGACGGTTAATTGTGGAACTGAAGCTTCACTAGAACAGGTGCAACTATCATCAGTGGAAGTAACATAATACATAAAAAACAACACGTCTGAAAATGGACTGAATGGTTTTATGGACATTGGTAAGAATTATAGCTCTAGGAATGCAAGCTCTGAGGGGCTACTTCTCAATAAAAGGTACGAAGTGATCATGCATAGAAACGCACAAGTTCATTCCTTATAAATACAACATTGAGTGCATTATAAAGTCATAATTCTGATTCCATTTCATTACAAATAGAAAAGTCTTTGTTTCTGTATTCATAATTGATATGGGCTACTTATGCACTGCAATAGGTCTTAAGCCTGATTTGGGGAGAGTTACAAATATTTCTAACTTTGCATGTTGTGTGTAGTCTCATTAACTTTAATGATGCTCCTCACAATTCGTACAATTAAGCACATGTATAAGTCTTTATAAGAGTGGGACCTTCCTGCCTGTGGATATATGTCTTACTAATAATTTCCATTTCTATTTCTCTGCCTCAGCCTTGCCTTTGTGCAGTTTTGTTATTACCTAGTTGGCAATTGAAGCAGAAGAATTGTAGAAACCTGATGTCAAGGTCTTGGCAGGTCAGTGGGAGTCATTCAGTTCACCTTTAGCGTTTGAGGCAAGCACAACAAAACTACATAAAGCTCACAGGCTATCCTGAAGCCAAAACATTAACCTGCATGCACTGCCAAGTTGATTTTCACTGAGGAAATGAGTTTTCAACATTTTCTCTTCATAACCTCAAGTACCATTTTACATTCCACCATATAGGACCACTTCTTCAATGTGAATAAACAGCACACACCCTCTGAAATTATGCAGCCCTTCATTACACGCCATCTTAACCTTCCCCTTCACTACACTATATCTGACATTAAATATTTAATTGGAGTTTTTGGTTGTAGCCATGTTGGTCTAAGGACATAGGCAGACAAGGTTCTTTGGGCAGATGTGATATCTTTTATTAGTTGGTTGAATAAAAGATATTACATTTGCCCAAAGAACCTTGCCTGCATATTTAATCGGGTTCGTTTATCATCACTTGTCTAGTGTCTGATTCACCCCCAGCTTATAATTAAAATAGCACTAAAAACCTGAAGCTGCAGAGTGCTGAGCATCTTCAACTTCTGCCAGGATCAGTGGATGATGAGTGCGTAACACCCTGCCAGATGAAGACCAGGCTGCTGGACTCCACACATCATGAGAAATGTATGTGCTTTCCTTGGAAAAACAAAAAACAAACTTTGGAAGGACACTGTAAATCAGACTGGTCCAGTAGGAAGAAGTGGCTCTGGACTGGAAGCTAGAGTACAAAATTCTGTTCCTGGGCCTATCACTGATGATATGTGTGACATTGGACAAGTTATTGCATTTATCACCTCTATCTCCCTATCTGCATAATGGGGTAATGAAGCTTATCTTCTCTGATAAAGTGGCTTAAGATCTACAGATGGAAAGCACTATGGAGGAGCTAATCATTGGTACAATTTCTCATTTCCTACCTGTAGTATGTGAACTAACAAAAATACTGCTAAAAAGCCAACTCTGTTCTATTAAAGTATGCCACTGCTTCTAATGAAATCTTTAAAAATACAGTGGTCCAAATATGAATTTAATTATTAAGGAATTTAAATGTTTCAAGTTACTGTTACAGAGAAAACTGTGTCCTTTTCAATGTATGGAATCTAAAATTCTTCTGCATTTTTTGCATTTCCCACTGCAATTATGTTGCTGGGTTTCACCGTGGATTATAACCCCAAGTCTCACAGATTGCTTTAACCAGTTCTGGAAACAAAACAATCCAAGAATGACCTCCAATTAGTTTAAGCACCACATGGTCAACCCTGACATAGTCTTCAATTGCCTGTGATGCGCTCCTCATGAGACTGTACTGTGAAAAAAAAAGAGGCAAAGAAAAGAACAACATAAAGGACAATGGGATTAAAATAATGAGTGAACTGTCACTGGTACTGTATTCTGTCTGCCAGTGCCCTTTTAGGAAAAAAGATGCAATGTATAAAATGCAACAGAATTGTAGCAGTGACTCAGGTACTAAATTTTAAGGTTAGGTGGTAAATTGGAAGTCTTCAGCTGGGAAAGGCGACTTCAATTGGCTACATACTTCTATTCAGGCAAGTGTTTGACACACAAAGGAGACTACTTTATGCCAATTGCAATCGCTGTTCTAAGGAGGGGTGATATTTATTAGGGATTTCTTTTATGACAACATTATCCAACATTTCCTCACCACTGGCAATTTATGAAGTTATAAAAAGCTTACAAAGTCAGCTGTCTCTGTTCTGTGCCAGTCATTCACTACACTATTCAGAGTCTAAAACAGACTAAGTTAAAGTGCAGATTTATGTACCTTTTTATTATGCTAACAATAACACTGTGTTCTTAGTTACACCTGTTATCCTGGACAATTTTCAAAGTATCAATAATTACATTTGTTAAAAGCTTGTTTAAATTAATTTTCATATAGTCACTTCCACTGACTGACGATGCTCTGAGCAGCCTCTGTAGTTTGAGGTGATTGGTGCATCCAGGTGAGTATGGAGTCGCTAGAGACATGAATCTGCAGGCACAGAGATGAGAATGAGGTGAACAGGAGATGTCATTTTTGAAGTTTCAGTGCTCAGTAGCTGCCCCTTCTTTTCCCTGATTTGGCCACAGATTGCACATGTGGAAGGAGCTGTAACTGCAAGGAGAGCTGTGATACCCCCACCATCTCCCTGACAAGTGGTTAATAAGTCTTCAAAAAAATTCACCTGCTCTCCTTTCCTCCGGTGTCAGCTTTGGATGCAGCCGTCCAGGGGAGTGGCACATATGTGAAGTCATGGCTAAGTATAGACATTCAAAAAGCCCAAGCCTGAAATGATTCAATCTTTGCAAGTTAGTTTAACCTGCATAGGTTGAACTGAGAAGCAAATGAATAGACATTCAGAAAAACAGCCACATGCCTGTAATGGCTCAGGCTAGAAGCTGGGAGGCACTAGAGTGAGCCCTCCTTCTCCTTCCTTAGTGGGCAGAAGGCTGGAGGGAAGCTGAACTGGGGGTGGGGGGACATGGCCAGGCCCCAGCAGGCTGCTCAGTATGACTGGGGAGGGGTTTAAGCCCCCACCCTGGCCTGCAGGAACCCCAGCCGGGGTGTGCATGGAGAGGGAAGCAGCCCTTGCCAGGTTGGTCACCCAGCAGCAGGGGCAGTGGCCAGTAACAGCCCAGGCAGAGCCTCAGTTGAAGTGGGGGGAAAGAGAGGGGGATTAAATCCCTGTCTCCCTCACTGGCATGGGATCCCAGCCAGGGTCTGCTCAGATTTTGCCCCCTGCTCACAGCTCGGCATGGCCTGGGACCCCCAGAACCTGCTTCACCTTCCCAATCCTGCTGCAGCTTGCCAGGCCAGGCCAGGCCAGGGGTTTCACTTGGGGCAGCCCAGGAGCAAAGGCCAGATTGGGTGGAGGGAAGGGAGCTCAGCCTCCAGCATTGTACCACTCAGCTTCTTGGTGCCCTTGTCCAGCTCCAGGCACTGCACACTGTTGCGGGGTACAGGGCCAGCCCAAGCATTGCTCTCCAACAGGTGGAATGGGCCACTGGGCAGGAGCTGCTGCCCAGTTGCATGCTCGGGTTGGCTCAGCCGGCTCTGCCCTGGGCTAGGACGGACCCGCACTCGAGTCTCTATCCTGCCCCCCTCCATCCTGGGTCCCTCTGCTCAGTGGGGCCTGAGCCTGCCATCCCACACACACACTCTGCCCCATCCTCACTCCAGTGGGCAAAGTCTGGCAGGGGCTGGGTTTCACACCCCACCCCTTTGTCAGCCAGCCCTCACTGCTCTGGCTAGGCCAACCCTGCTCTGCTTGAGCAAACAGCACAGCTCAGTTCAGGGCTGCAAAGCATCCTGGGAGGCTAGGGGACTGTGATTTAACTTGAACCAGGAAGGGGTCTGTGACAGAAGTTGCATAAACCGGTTTGACCCAAATCAGTTAAGTCTGATACTACATTCAAGCACATTTATCTTAAACTAGTTTCAGCCATTTTGAAACTGGTTTATGTGCACTGAGCTTCTATTCTGTTACAGGTTTAAACCAGTTCCTGGTCACTTGTAACTTCTGTCCCTAGCCGTTGAGTCAGATGCTGAAGCACCAATGCAGCACAACCTTCTTGGGGCCTTGTTACATACTGCATTTTTTGCTACTCTAATGTTGATCAGTGTTAGTGCTAGCTCAAGTTTGGAGCAGTCACACCTTAAAACTAAAACTTTCTCTGACTGTCACCCACTGGCACAGCTGTGACTTGCCATTAGAGGGCTAGTACGCAGAGGCCTAACTAGAAGCTATAGCTGTTAATTGCTACTACAGGACTGGAGAGTCAGGACAGGCTTCTATACCTGCTTTAGGTGGGGGTATGCAACAGATGGATTGGGGGTGGGAGGCCAGAGGAGAGGCTCATAAATCTGAAAGGCAAAGAGTTAATGGGATGGGGGCGGGTAACAAAATGGGAGGTGGAATGGAAATGGGGAAGGAAGTCAGCCATTGAAGAATAAAATATAGAGAAGCAAAAAAAAAAAAAGGAAAAAAAGGGGGGGAATTGTTTTAAAGATGGTCTCATGTGTTAATAAATTGGGATTTGTGTGTGGGGGATGCTGGTCATACTTCCCTGGGTGGCTTAGAGGTGGGAGTGGAGAGAGAAGGTGCTTTGGGGGAGCTAGTGTCCCTGCCCTGGGAAGGAAGCACCAGCTCATGGGAACCTACTCCTACCTTTTTTCCACTCTCCTAGACCCTACCCCTGAACATGTCTGTGCCCTGCGACCTGGCTTTTTGGCACACGGTCTGCAGGCTATTTGCATAGGGCTGCACCCCTGGGGGTGGGAAGGTCATGCCTCTGGGGGCAGGAGTAGTTTTCTTGGTGGGGAAACAGGAAGATTTGGGATGGGACACTGCACTCCTCAGATTTTGGATGACTGCAACTTGAGCAGCTCATCTGTGGGAAGTGGCCACACTGGTGGGACACGAGCTGGGTAACAAGGATCAGAGATAAACCTGCACTGAAGCAGTGTAACTTTATGCCACCTAAAGTGTGCTTAATATTAGTTTCAGGTGTTAATGTGTGGATAGTCCAGGGGTTAAGAGCTCCAGGAGCCACCTAAAATTTATGTATAACCAGTGATTATACAGTGATCCTTCTTTGGTCCTGTCTCCAAAGGACTAATAAAGTAGATACATGTGAGTAAGAAGCAGAGGCACAATGAAGTGTCAGATGCCTATTTTGTGGAAGTTAGGGGAAAGGGAGATATCTCAAGGAGAACAGGTTTAGGTTGCACTGAAGGGCTCATGGATACATCATTACCGTGTTAAAAACAAAATTCTATTCCAATGCCAGCGTGATATTTTTCCCCTCTCATTTGCATTTACTAGTCATAGTGTATACTAGTCTAGATGTGTCACAAGAGATGGGATTTCCATCACTTCCCTTGGGAGTCTGCTCACAGCTGCACATAGATCCTTGCTGCAAGTTTGTCCTAATTTTCAGCCTTGTATTTCCTGTCATTACTATCCCACCATAAATAATTCTTCTCTGTCCATAGTAATTACATCCTTTTCATAGTCTGTGACAATTTTATCCTCTTCCCCTAAATTACTCTGACTATAATCAACCTCCACCCACTCCTTGAATCTGTCTCCTCACTTTTCCCTGCATCAAATTCTAGCTCCTTATCCTCACTGATAAAGACCAATATTATGTTGTCCCCAAAAGAGGTCTAGCCAGCCCTGTCTTTCTTCCTCTCACTTTCTTATTCTCTTTACCTCTTGCCACCTCTGACATAAGGAACTAGAAATGTGTCCTTTCTCTTCTTAAAATCCACCACTTAGGCATTCTCTCCTCCCTTCCATTAATAATGCCTGGTCTCTTCATTATTATCCTGAGTCAAAGAGGAATAACATAGAATATATGTATTCCCACTTCTGTGCTGCTCTAGGGGCCAGATCAGTAACCTCCTCTGTTCTGAGAGGTCTAAGTCATGGAAGCTAGTATCCAGTTTTCTGCAGATGCCCAAATTGTCAGGAACTCCTGCTCTGCAGTACTAGATATTGCAGTTCCTCCTGCCCTCCCCGCTGCCTTGATAAGCTGTTCCCATGCTGCTCTGGCACTGGGAACCTCAGCAAGACTGGGGAATTTTAAGGTCTCCTGGTACACCAGCTCCTTCACACAAGGAAAAAGGGCTGAAGTAGGGCAAGCATTTCACTCCATGTATTTGCATTTAAACAGTATACTATGTAGAAAATCAATTCTTCAAATGTTGAATGAGGAACTGTACTTAGTAACTGTATTAATATAAGAGGATATGGCTGGGATAAATAGTAGTATGTGCATACATTCCTCCCCCCATACAGTTAAAATAAATATTTTAAATGGGATATACCATAGGCTTTTGCAATGAGCTTGAAAAAGAGGATTTAGAATAATTGTACAGCATACATTTAAACATATCCGTTAGAAGGCAGAAATGGCTATCTTATTTGAAATTCAATGCTCAGCCTTATAAAGCTGCAGAAAACATTTGTAAAGAAATGGAAACATAAACCCATGAAGATATTCCCTTGCAATGAACGATACACAAAGCAAGCAAAGACCTGAATTGTAAGTGAAAGTGGTGACATATGCTAATGGATTTGTCATCAGGAGATAATGCAATGCCATTACCTCGTCTCATTTCAAATTCTAGTGACTGCATGTCATGCTTGGTAACACAGGCTGTCACAAGATGCCAGAAAAAAATTCCAATGGGAGAACAAGAAATTGCAAAATGTGCGTCTCATGGCAGATCATGAGTGTAGAAGACCACAGTATGGTCAGCAGAGTCTGTATTTGTTTTGTAGAACTTTGTGGTCTGTGATATCCTCATTAAAGTTGTATCAACTGATTCATTACAGTCCTGGTGGCGTTGTAGATGGATAGCTATTTTTTTCTAGCACCTATTTTCATCTGATACATTATCAATTAGTATATAAGTCTGGTTTCAAAATTTCAATGGTCAGAATTTCAAAAATAATTTCACTCAGAATTTCCTTTTATTACCTTTTTAGAACTACCAAGTTAGACAAAATATAAGGCTCAGATCTTGCTAAGTGGCAGAATTCACAATCTTCCATGTTATGGCAGTGTAAAAGTGATGCTGTAGTGGTGATGGTCCAGAAATCATGCAAGAGGCAAGAATTTCTTAGGATGATATTGGGATGATATTGGAAGAATGTCCTCCATTTGAAAGCTCATGTAACAAAGTTAGTATGCTGGAGGGCAGGGAGCAGATTCAGGATGACCTGGACAGGTTGGATCGATGGGCAGAGAGAAACAATTTAATAAAGTTAAATATAAGGTACTTCACCTGGGAAGGAGGAACTCCCAGCACACCTATAGGTTGGGGAGTGTCCTTCTCAGCAGCTCAGAGGCAGAGAGGGATCTTGGAGTCATAACTGACTCCAAGATGAACATGAGCCGGCAGTGTAAGGAGGCCATCAACAAGGCCAATCGCACCTTGTCGTGCATTAGCAGGTACATGACTAATAGATCAAAGGAGGTGATGCTCCCTCTCTATGCAGCACTGGTCAGGCCACAGTTGGAGTAGTGTGTCCAGTTTTAGGGGCCACACTTCAAGAGGGATGTGGGGAATCTTGAGAGGGTCCAAAGGAGGGCCACTCACATGATTAGTGGCCTTCGTGATAGACCCTACGGGGGGAGGTTGAGAGAGCTGAATCTCTTCAGCCTTCACAAGAGATGGCTGAGGGGAGATCTTGTGGCCGCCTATAAACTTGTTAGGGGAGGTCAATGGGGAATAGGAGATGTGCTGTTTACTAAGGCGCCCTAGGGACTGACTAGGAATAACGGATGTAAACTTTTAAGAGTGGATTTAGGTTAGATATTAGGAAGACATTTATCACAGTAAGGGTTTGCCAGGATCTGGAATGGGCCTCCAAGAGAGGTGGTGCTATCACCTAGCTTGGAGGTCTTCAAGAGGAGGCTAGATAGTCACCTGGCTGGGGTCATCTGACCTCAGTCCTCTTTCCTGCCATAAAAAATATCATCCTAAGAAATTCTTGCCTATCACTGGAATACAATTAAGTCCTTTTTGCTTTCTTTTCTTTTGGCCCCACAGCTCTTGCATTCTTGGCTGCCCAGTGTCCCAGCTTCAACAGTAGAGATTAGTTCAAATCTTAGGCTAAGTACTTGCACTTTCTAATTATGAAGAGAAAAGCAGACATTTATCTATGCTTTACTAAACAGTTCCATTTATAGCATTCTGGGCTACAATACATGTTGGACATGTCTACAGCCACTTGAAAAAATAAGAGACATTTCTGGGACACATCTTCAGCTGGCGTCATGACTCTGTGACATTTTACCCTAGCTAAAGATCCTTCACAATATGTTTTTCTTATATCCTTAAATATATAATTATGCATTTAGCCAATGGACTGGAAGGCATTCTAGTCTAGTAATAACAAGAATCCAATTTAACATAAGATAAACACAGCTTCTCATAAAGTTTGTTATTTACCAAGCAAACATGTTGGCATCAATTACCCGAAAACATTCATTAGTATCTTTCAAAATATTTTATAATGGAACAGTAAACAAACAGTAGGACTGCTATGGGTTTGTCCAGGCTTTCAGCTTATAGCAGCCATACATTTCTATTCTATTGCTTAGTCACAGAGAGTGAAGTACTTGTCAGGATACACTTAAACATATGGTAAACTGCAAGTGTGTCATAGTTTCACTGAACTCAGTTTGAAGAAGCATTTGCAGGCCAAGGTCATGAATACATCTGTAACTCATTGACCTAAATGCTTCCACAATGAAAGATATCTTTACTCATTAGGGTTAAGATAAACATTTTCAAAAGCAGTTGCTCATTTGCTTTAGTATTTGGGTGCCTAATTTAAACACCCCTATCCTAATATAAGAAGTGTTGAGTGCTCACAACTAACTTAACCTTTAAGGTCTTTAAGTATAGACCTACGTTTTCAAACATGAGTACCAATAAAGAAGTAATTACGTTTTTTGTGCAGGTACTTACAGTACAATGGCCTGAGATTGTAAAGGTTTTTCTCCCGCATTGATTTCTTTCATGCCTGTGTTTCAGTAGTTTGGCCACAGTTGTAAAATGATGAAGTTAGTTTAATTTGAACAAAGAAAAGTCTCAGCCTTTCCTTTTCCATTTTGGAATCATTTAACATCAATGTACCCAGGAAAGCAGTGCTAACATCCAATAGCAATAATCACATTTTTTTTTTGTAAACTCAGCTAAACACAAAGATCTGCCTTTATCTTACCTAAAGGTGCTAATGAAGATCAGTAGGTTTTCACATTATTATTCAGTGTGTTTAGAGCTGCGTTGCTAATGTAAGTAAATGTGCAGATACCTTTCAAACTTATTTTTCTACAGTAATTTGCCTATTTTTATTTTCAAATATTTGTTAAATGATTCAGTGAAGATGGCTGGCTGTTACCATCAACTAGGGTGAGGACCGCTTTGGCAAATATACAGGCCTCCCCCTCCTTGTTCTCAACATTTGTCTCCACTGGGCCCTCTACTCAGCAGCCGGTGTTCATCATGAGAATCCAAGGTATAATTCATGGGGTAGAAGGAAGAGAGGACAATCTACTGGTTACATTTCTGAGATCACCAAATTAACTTAGACTTCAGAAAAGCTCAACTCCATAGCCCAAGTGCATTTTAAGAATATTAATTTCCCCATCAAAGGTGTGGAAATGCTATTTATTACTTAGCTCAAGCTGTGTCTAATTCTTTCTTAGTCCTGATAAACAGAACTTTATGCTCAAAAATGTATCTAAAACCTCATTCTAAAATCTTCTCAGTCTGCCTAGGTAATAATATGTTAACTGTGAGCAGTCCTAGATTGAACTAGATTGAAGACTGAAAGGCTATTTTAATTTTCATAATTAGAATCATAACAAAACAGGGGCAGACAGGGTCTCAGGAGCTCATCCAGTCCAATTCCCCACTCAAGGTGTGAATAGTCCTAACTTATCCCAGACAAGTATTTATCTAGCTTTCACTTAAAATTTTCCAAAGGTGGGGCTTCTAGCCTCTCACAATTAGAAAGTTCTTCTCAATATCCAACATAAATCTCCCTTGTTGCAATGTAATTCCATTACATCTTGCCCTGCCCTCTGTAGATACAGAGAACAATTAATTTTCAGCCTCCTTGTAACACTTCTTTGTATGTGAAGACACCATATTTTACATCTTTTCTTCTCCAGACCAGATAATTTCATTTTATTCTAATATGTCATATTTTCTACACTTCTGATCATTTTTGTTTCTCTCCTCTGACCTTTCTCCAATTCATCCACAACTGTCATAAAATGTGGTGCTCCAAAGTGGACCTGGTATTTGTATACAACATTCCTGTTAATACAACCCAACATGTCCTTTTAAAAAAAAATAAAACCAAAAAACTTATAACTAACGCTTATAATAACACTATAACCCTCAGGTCCTAATCCTAATTTAGTTTAATTTTCAGAAGGTTAGATACTTGTACAAATTACAAACAAAAAACAACTTTGTGAAATGAAATTAAATAATAAAAAATGTTTCGATAACTATATTAGGTAAGTGTAAATGTGAGTGACATTCAAGACTGAACAATTTTTTTTCTTGTCTCTTATTTTAAAACTTATTTTAAAAAGGTTAACTTTTTAAAAACTTTAACTTATTTTAAAAAGTTAATTTTTAAAATGCAACCATTTGGCCACAAGCATTTTGCTTTTTGCATTTGGAAATGGCTGTAGTCACAGCAGACGGCCAGTAAGAGAAGCTTCCTATGCTTCTGGTTTGAGTTTTCTCCTTCAGTTTATAAAGCAGCTCTGGCAGCCCAAGATAGTCTAATGTTGGGGGAAGGTAAAGGAGGCTGGAAGACCAGGGCAGGGTCGTCTACTCCTAAACATGCCTGCGTGCATATGCATGTGTCCTAACAGATGACTCTATGAAGCAATAAGAAAGGTAGACCAGCACTTACATAGTAGCATTCTTGGCTCCATTAAATATTTCACAAATTTTGACTGTGATCAAGTTGACCAGTTAATTGACCAGCATGCCAAACCTAAGAAGGAACAAAGTTCTGGGGCAATTACTTTCCCTAACTCACAAATCTAAGTACCTAGCACATTAAATGAGTACATAGAGGATGCATCTACATGTGCACATTTACTGTGCAGTAACCAAAATTACACATGCATGTCTACACATGCATGTTCATACTGTGCAGTAAATATGGTGACTTATGTTGACTTGAGCATAAATTTGACCTACTTCATGCAGCTATCAAATTTACAACCGGTTAGTTACTGTGCAGCAATGCACATGTAGATATCTTACTGTGCAGTAACACTTTGCGTGTGTGGACTGATTTGAGTCCCAAGTCAGTCCACACACAGTGCTAATAAGATTTAATGCCTGCATGTGTAGATGCCGGCCCATTCCTGCTTACTGCACAGTAATTTACTGCACAGTAAATTTAAGCTGGCATATGTTGACACGGTGACATGCTTAGGAAGAACGGTCCTTGAAAAGCTTCATAAAAGAAGAAAGACAACTATTGTAGTTTGTCATGTTATTTTTCCATAATATATAACATTTTAAGCAGTGGTGAAACCTAGGAGTTGTCATGGTTTTAGGAATGCATTTGAGGCCTGATCTAAAACCCAGGCAAGTCAACTAGAAAGACATCACTGCCTTGAGAATTAGCCCTTCATAAATACCACATTTGCTATTTTTTTTTTAAGTCTCTCAATGTTATATCAAAATGTGTCTATTGATGTGCACTCAGAAGAAATAAATAAATTGGGAGTGGCTTTATTTAAAAATATTCCTTTAATCATTTTTGGTAGCACAGATCGAAGTAAGAAACATAAACTATATGCAGTTTCTATGTTTGCCCTTAAAAAAACCTCCGAGAGAAAAAACGCTCTGAATCTTTTAGCATTGGTGTTATTGAAATATTTATGTGTATCTTCAAATGTTTTATACCTTAAATGGTATAAAGGAAAATCGGTTTTGGCATAATGAAACCAGCCACAACAGCTAGAGCGCAATTTTCTAGTTCAGTTTAAATATGCACTTTAATAGAGCTCAGGAAATACAGTGGTTTATAGTGTAACAGAATTATCTATATTGAAATGGGAAGTTCAGCATCTTCTGAGAGGCAGATATAATAACAGGCAATATTTGGGACAATGACTTGAGAGATAAGATAAGTCTAACTCTTCTATTTATATTTATGAAGGTCAAATGGCAATTCAGCAAACTCAGGTTCTCTGTTTATCCACAAAGTTGAAATATATGATGGCAGTAGAGAAGCACCTTTACAGAAAGGGATTTGGCTTGATTTAACTGGAAGTGGGGCAATCTTAAAATTCTCTTATGAGAAAGCTCTGGGGACCACTACATGACTTTTGTGAACTGCTGGATCATATAAATGTTGAGAAATTGTGGACAACAAATAAGATTCTGCCCCAAGAGGGAATATGATATTGCTCGATTTCTCTCTCAATCTTCATTTAAAAAAATGAAATTATTCTGACTCCACTGACTTAGTTTAATGATAAAGGGTGCTTCTCATTTTTGGTTCTGCATCTTCTTATGCACCTGAGCAGTACTATCAGATCAAATACTGAGAGATGAAAAATACCTACTGAACATATGCCACCCCCAGTGAAGTCAGTGAGCGCTGTGGTGATTAGGGTATTTACTTAAATTATACTGTGTGCTCAGTTAGTATCTATTAGACGGAGTAAGGGCTTGTAATACAAGTTTCTTAGTTTGAATCATATCAAACTGCATGCATCACTATCAGCCTAGATTCCTTTTTAAAGATGGTTTTGATCCACTAAATGATCTGTGACAAGACTTGCCATGATTTTGAATACTTTTTTTTTCTGAGCTCTATTCAAAAACTCACTTTAAAACACTTCAGAGGTTGAAGCATAGCCTTTATAAATGGAGTATAAGTAAGAATTGTGTGTATATGAGCGTTAACAACCTCTAACAGGCAAATCATTAAACCCATCTTCACCGGATCAGGGGTATTGGATGTAGACAATTTTTCAGTATTTTTAATTTTTTTTAATTCACATTTTGTTGCAGTCTTTCATGCTTAGGGAAGGTAGTGGACTGAAAATCCTGAAAAGGAAATGTCTCTTTATTCACTAAGGCCCTGATTCTGCACTAATCCCCTTGGGAGCAGATTCCTGCACTTGCGAAGGCCCACTGACCTAAAGGTTTTGTTTAGGTATGGGAGGACCCCATCGCCATAATAGTTGGGCTGTCAGAATTAAAACCAGTTCAGAACAGGTTTAGATAGGTAGTGACATGTTCCAACATTACTGTGTCTCTTATCTTTGTTACAGAGAGCCTGTCTGGAAAAGTAAGAGGTTCATTTAGGCTTCATGGTTTATTCAATCATTGGCCTGTAGACATGACCATAAAATAACGGTTTTATGAAGTAGGTACTTGCCCAGTTGAGGCCTAATCCAACTGACATTAATATTGACATGTCAACTGAAAGACTCCCATTGAAATTAACAGGGATTAATTAGATCTCAAAAACAGCACAGACTGTTCTCTTATTTCACTAGCTTTCCTGAACATCTGTATGATCATCATCAAGTTGCACAATCACATGTAATCACGATGTATTGTTTTTATTACAATTTTCGACCCTTATATTGCCAGTTCTAGTCAAACCTCAACATGAAAGATCCATTTTTCTATTACCAAAAAACCCACCTTTATTTAGTGTTTAGTATTTTGTGGGTTTTTTTTAAAATAAGTATAAACAAACTCTGGTATAGCAAACAGATTTTCCAAATTATTAAAAGTTTCAATGGAAATTTTAAAATCCTTAATTACTGTATGGATTTGGTCAAAGCTTAATATTTTTTGTTTTATTAATTGAGAACTCGGTACAAGTAATGTAAACATTATTAATTTAAATGTTAAATAGAGGTCTGTAGGAATGTAATAAATAAGCAAAACCTATATGACCGAAATGGAATAATTCAAAGGTCTACTACTGATAGAAAAGTTAAAAGTCCCCTAGGATTGCTTTTAATCATCAAGTAGTTCAATAACAAAAACTGACAATCTAAATAATTACATAGAGAATGACAGCAGAGTTAGTTTTCATGCGCACACTGCAAGTACTGAAGCAAGGTGCAAGCACTCTGCCAAAGGTAAAACTGAATAAAGGAAGTCAACATTATTTTAAGGCAACTTTTCCTCTCAGAGCTCAACTGAAGTGGCTCAAGAAATTTTTTTAAAACTTCATTCAGATGTGTTTGCCATAAAATGGAATGATACAGCATGAAACAATTAAGTATATCACCCAATAGGAGAAAGAACAAAGGTTTTATTCATAACAGCTATGATGAACACTTCTGCAAGATAGTGTAGAGTTAGAAAGCCACTAATTCCTCAATACTTTCTATTTAAAGACAATAGTGCCTCTGAGTCATATTGTCTGTGTTTCTTGTCCCCCATCTTATAACTAGGGGCATTTGCATGAAAACAGATTCTGTTTCTTAAGAGCTCCTTTCCTCCTGCTGCTTGCTCTCCTTCTCAAGTCATTACAATCTCCAGTTTATTATAGTAACATAGGATACTGTGCTAAATGATTGTGACTGCACAAACAGATGATTGTATTAGGTCAGCCACTACCTGCAGAAGCAAATGTACTCTCAAGTCCAAATCCTCTCTCCTGAGCAAAGCCTTGGGTTTAATTTTGAATGCTCATCAAGAGAGAACTAAATCTTTATTTCTTCCTGGCAAAACAAAGATTTGCATTGTATTTACAGCTTGCCTCCCAGTTGAGATCCTGATCCAGGAAGAGGGTAGCCAGGTGCCATAACAATATAAAAATGCATTCACTATGTATCCACTCCTTTTTTTCCCATCAAAACATGCCCTGAGGTGCTAAGGATGGAGTCCTATGGTATACTGAGGTACAATACACCTTACATAAGCTCTTTTTATCCAACGTACCTGTTCCTGAAGAGTGAAACCATATGAGCTCCAGTGCCCATAGAGATGTACTTGTCCTTAGCAAGGAGCATGAGGATTTCCATTTTAGAAAAATTCGAGATTGAATGCACCTTCCCAATAACAATGAATGAAGGTGAAGAAAATTTAGAGTAAAATTGAAGTAAATCTACTTCTAAATAGAGCATTTTCTAAGATTTCCACATGGTGTCAGTGGCTGCTCTCAATTTTTTTCCAAATCAAGGACTCATCTGAGTATACATGCAATCAGACACATCTACCCTTAAGTCATGTTTTAATTGTACAGTGGTTTACACATACTGGTAAATATGGTTTCTTTGTTACTGCCTACCTGCACTTCAATTAATGCCAGTTATGCTTTAAGGCAAGGAACAGACATTCAAAAACCCTGAGCCTGAAGTGATTCAGTCTTTGCAGCTTAGTCTAGCCTGGCTAGGCTAAATCACTTTGTAATTGTACAGAGGTCCCCTCAGGACTGAAAAAATGCTGGCACATGCCTGCAGTGGCTCAAGCTAGAAGCCAGAGGGTGCTAGAGCAGCCTGCCCTTCCCTTCCAGAGTGGTGAGCTGAGAGGGGTGTGGCCAGGCCCTGGCAGGACACTGTGATTAGGGAAGGCCCCCTCTCCCTCTGTGATAAGAAAGCATTTATCAGCACTGTTATCAGCATTTAGCACCCCATCAGAAAACAAAGTCTTGCTCATTAGTTCAAGCTCTTCTTAAACAGCTTTTTCCAAAGGAAGGAATTCAGGAACATTACCAGATGAGCTACTGATTAGCTCAACAAGCCCTAAGTGGACACTGTCCTATCTGCCTGACACAGGATTAGCTAGGATACCACATGCTGGCTACAGTCTGTGCTGTGGGAGAGAGGAGGAAGTGATCTCTTCTTAAGCAGCGAGTGGTGGGAGGGGGTGGGAGAGGGGTATGGGGAAGCCAGCAGACCTGTTTATACCTGCACATCTCTGCCAGAGCTGCAACCAGGGAACAGAGGGGAGGGGGCAGCTCTGCTATGGAGCAGAGAGCACCGCCCACCCCAGCCCAGAGAGCATGCTGGGATGTTGGGGGAAATTGATTTAACTTAAACCAGCAAGGGTCTGGGACAAACTGGTTTGACCCAACTCAGTTAAGTCTGATACTACATTCAGCCAGGTTTATCTCAAACTGGTTTCAGCCATTTTCAAATGGGTTTATGTGACTGAATGTCTGTTCTGTTACAGGTTTAAATCAGTTTCTGATCACTTAAACCAGTTTATGCGTAATGTTTGTCCCTAGCCTACAAGAAGATGTTATTATAAATTACCCTCTGTAAGAATCAGACTTAATGCCAATTGACTAAAGTTGTTTTCTTTCAATCTCTCCCCCTCCTTTTATTCAGGAAACTATTCCTCAAGACAGCCAAAGAGCACAATAAAGAATATGTTTCTCACATAACCAACAGCAAACAAGTTCTGTCTTTGCTAGGTAAACAATTCAACAGTGCTGCTTTTTCAGATACTAAAGCAAGCCCAAAATAGACCTGATGTACTCTAATTGCACTAAGTCAATAGACTGTCCTTTACTATATTCCTATTGATTTATGTCTAATGACATGATTACTGCTTCTGTTTCACTGTTATGGAGTAAAGCTTTCTGCGTCTATTAGTTGCTGTGCTCCATTACAATAAGGCGTGAAACTCAAGGACTAATCTTGAGTTTCAGTTTGACCTGTTTATGAAAAATATTGCATTTTCATGCATGCATTAACAGGATGCATTGTGACTTATGCCTCCAAAACAGTTAAAGATGCTTTCCTGCTAATGCATTCATGGATTTAATGCTTGATCATTTAATAGCTTGTTGAGTGAAGGACATGTGATAGTGATGCTGTTTTCGAGTGTCCCTGATGCCCAAATCTTGACATTTCACATTTATTCCACAATAATTTTCATGTTTTTGACTGGACAGAGAGCAGCATGGGGTGGTGGGTATACCAGTAACAGAGGATGGGACATCCTACTTCTCACATACATGCCTTGCTAAGACAGGCCCTGCCAACTCTTACAGTAAACAAAACTACAGCTGGAGCTTCTAACTTTGTCTTTATCTTTCTTTACCTCTACTGTGTGGGACTAAATTATGTGCCACTGAAATACCTCAACACAAAAGGGTGGGGAAGAGCCTTGTGTATATCTGTATGCATTACCTTCTTCCTCCAGTCTTCCACCATTTGATCTGTAACCCCATGTGGTCATTTCTTACCAACAAAACACTTCCCATCCAAAAACTGAGAGTTACTCTTGGAAGCTATTGGGCAGAGACACCAGGTTTGCCTTGAGATTCAAAACACAATATGGATTTCTGGTAAGCATGCTGGTTATCTAGTTAAAGTCTTACTATGTTCTTTCCAAAAACATCCCCATTAGCCATGAGACCTGCATTTATTCATATACTGAGCTTCAAGTAAGGCAGCTTCCTGATCTCTTCTGACCATGAAACAATTCACCTGACAATCATCACACATGTGATCCGGCTCCTGGTCCTCGCCCAGTCTACACATACATACTTACACTTTGTAGCATGCTCAGCCATAGCTACCAACCTAAATGGCATTAAGTGACTGCTAACCAACCAAGTAATACCTACCATTGCTTTACCACTGTGCAAAAGCCTTATTTGATTTTGAAAAGGCCAATAAATTCGGATCATAAACAGATTCCTCATGTGCATATATGTTTATAATAAAAAAACTATTATTTGTGATTTCTGCATCTTACATGCTGCTACAATGATGATAAGACCATCACGATACTAACTGTAGAGCACAGTAGGTTTTATTATGAAGTATAATGCAATCATCACTTCTGGTGAACTACTGATTTTGTATACAGAATGTCACAATTTGTTTTCTAGATATGATATTTTATCAGAACATTTGAAGAATAAAATAAGGATATATTGGGAGAGGTTGTGGTTCTGGGGATGGATAAAAGAACTGGAACCTCCCCACACAGACAGTAGTATAAAATGAGCCATGATAACTATGAATGAAAAATCATTACTGTTCATTGCTTGCATGAAAGAAGGTGGTGGTTTCATTGCAGTAACTAATGAAGCGACTGCCAACACCAAAGAGCTGCCATCACAGTTGTTGTTACAATTACCTTCACAATGACAGTCTAAGCAAGGGGGGGGGCTGACTGAAAGTCAGTAAAGCAAGCTAAGTGCTTCTGCTGCCTATGATCTATCTGCTCACAAATGAAAATAGGCTCCTAAGGTCAGTGACTGAACATCTTCATCTACAGGTGATGGAACCTATTTCCTGTAAAAATCAGGGCAATTTTTGGCTGCAAGTCTGATGTGGTTTACTAATCTTGATTCTTACTTTAAATGATGGGAGAGCTATGAGAGAAACATCTAATCCAAATATAAACGCAGCCCACCAATCGCATGCTGTAATGTAATGTGATTGATAAACTCTACTATAACACACACCATCATTATCTGGCCGGTATATAAACAAATAGATTTCTTTCTATTTAGTTTATCTGATTGTGGATGTAGCTGAGATTATTTTTGAAAGGAAAAGCCAATATTGAAAACAAACAAAAGGTTATATATATATATATATATATATTCCCAAAAGCTCTTGAGGGAAGAAATACTCATATTAAATTGAGTTATGACTGAGCAACACTGTAATCCTCAATCCAAAATATAGACTAGTTGATTAGATAAGGGATACTGCTTTTGTTAATATTGCTTTTCTAAAAACTGCTGTAAATTACTGGCCTGAAATTGCTCTCAATTGAGACCCCTCCACAACATTTCTGTTTTCAGAACCGAGACATGAAAGAAAGTGCAGACATAAGACAAAAGTTTGACTAGATGTATATGGTCATGTATGTGATGGTGACAATCGTGGCAAATTGTAGAAGGGAGTTGATATGAATGAGGATGGGACATTTTGTTTTTCAAAGATTATGATTACAGAGACTTGGAGATATGGAAGAACATGGAGCCAGATTACAGGCATTTATCTTGGTGGAGGAAATTACCAGGGAGTGCTGGCTATGGGTCAGGTTGAACCAGCTGGGAAAGTCTGACATGTGGTAGCTGAGATGTAGAATAAGTCTGAGCACTTCTTATTAGTGGGAAAAAGTAAAACATGTTAGTAATGATTCCAGTTCTTTCTATGCAGCAAGAGTTGGGCATCTTTGGAAAAGCACTACCCAAAAATTGGAAGTGGCCCTGTAATTACAGTGCGTGTCATACCAGTCAAACCCTTTAAACAGAATTCCTTGACAGCGAGAAAGAGAAATCTTAAAGATTTTTTAAACCCTCATTAGGTCATGTTAATATATATATATTTTAATTACAGCATCCTTTTTGTGAATAGGAATGACACAGGGCCCTGGGCACATCTAAGCCCCAGGGCTGGGGCTGGCAGGGAGAGTTCTCTGGCAGCTGCTGGAGAAGAAGCTCCTGCAGTAAAGAAAAGAAAGGCTCTAGTCTGTGACAGTTTGGCTGCCTGAGATGCTGCTGGTGCTACTGTGCTACTTACTTACCTGTTGCTAATTAAAGTGGTAGACTGGACTGAGGCTGTAGGGGAGGAGGAGACCTCACTAGAACACACTACTGTGCTGTGTAGAGGCCCCAGTGCCAATCAGGACACTCCTTAACAGACACACACGGTCCCACATGTCATGAGTTTTGCTTGTCAGCAGCTTGAAGTGCAGTTTCCCAGAAACCTCTGCATCTATCTTCTTGAAACCTGGCAGACTTCATGGCCTCAAAAGAGGGTTTCACCCTGCTGTGCCTTAACACACATGTGACACGAGTTTTGCTTGTCAGCAGCTTGAAGTGTAGTTTTCCAGAAACTATCTGCCTGGCCTCACCAGGGGCCACCAGTCCTATTTTCATTCGAATCAGACATGCAATAACAAAGTTATAGGCAGTTTTGTGATTCCCCATTATAGCCTATGGGTGAAATGTTGAAACAGCAAAACAGTTTCGATGAAATGAAACAGAACACTGCTTTTGAAACTAAATGAAACACCATCCCTTCGAAATGGCGAAACGGAAGTTGAAATGAAATGGTGCTGTTTCGTGCAGCCCTATTGAATAGCCATTTACCTCAGAGGTTCAAATGCTGTTGCTGAACTGTATTTTGCTGGCATCTGAAAATCCGGCAATGAATATGTTCAATGCAGAAGATATCACAGAGTGATATCGATTTTACATGGAATACAAAACAAATCTTGATAGAAAAAAACTTTAGATAAAAGAAGCACAGGGTTGGACTACATGGCCTCCTGAGGTCCCTTCCAACCCTAATTTTTCTATAATTTATCGTGTTTTATATAAGACCCAGGTTTGTTTATATTTTTTAACTGTGGTGTCCCTCTAATAGAAAACAGACTAATTCAGGAGCTGTAGTGTCAGATGCCATCACTGACCTCATAAAGTGAGATTGGCTTTTTTTTTTTTTTTAAATATAAAACTAGCTACTCCCTTCAGTAATTCCCACCAGAATTCAGAAGGGATTAGGTAGGTATTGGGCTTGATAATTTCCTCACCTTAGTGTAAATGAGGATCTACTCTACTGAAGTTGATGGCTTTACTCCAGTATAATAAGGGTGTCAGAGTAGGATCAAGAATAAACAAACATTCTTATTTTAAAGTTAAGAAATCAATTAACTCTGCTACCTTTTGCTAGTCTCAGACAATCTAATGCTGATTTAATAATTTTTTAAATTATGATTTGTTCACCACCTTATCTTCCCAGCTCCACATCTCTCAAAATCTACTTATTCTCATCCAAGCTTAGTTAGTTCATCATCTGCCACTTAGTAACACTTTGTATATAAGCCCCCGCTACCCTGGGCCCTGCATAGGCTGATATACCCCAGGCCTTTCGCAACCTTAGGGATGGCTGTCTGTCTGTATTTGCTTTGCAGGTGATATCTGATAGACAGGTATGTGAGAAAGAATAATGCAGGTGTTTACTTGGCTAGAAAATGAGAACAATGGTAGGAGAGCTCTGATATATAAGGAGTGGAAAGCATACAATTTTAGGTTAAAAATGACTTTCATTTTAGAAGACATCTATAGGCACCGAACTGCCCCATGACAGAGCTTCCAAGCAGACAGAAGGAGTCGCCTCATAGCTAAAGATGCAGTAATGCAGCAGACATATAGCATCTTAGTCACATAACACAAGGTAGCAACTTGTCTGCATGTGTTCCTCATGCAATATGATAGAGATATGGGAAAGGCGATGCACGATTCATCTTTAAATCATTATTACACTGAGGAAGTCTCTCATGTCAATGCTTATGGTTAACCACAAGCAATTAGAGTTGCTAATGTTCATTAATGCATATGGAAGAATAATTCCCTCTACTGGGGGGAAGTGAAATTCTGTGGTCCAGGTTATAGCCACAAAACTTTCTCACTAGGGGAGTATGTACATGCCATGATTTTGCCCTTTCATGTGCTGCAACTCCAAAACTGTTTGCATGAGCAGGATTTCCTGATGCTTTAAAAGTCTTTCTTGTGCATTAAGGTAAAATTCCTCGGTTGTAGTTTAGTTTGGCTTGCTAGGAAGTAAAGCATTGTGTCCATTAATTTGTTGTGTGCAAAGACAAAGGCACTCAAAGATGTGTAATGAGATTCTTTGTCCACCAGATTGCGCTGTGACTTTTTGTAGTTCACCCCTTCAAATTGCTTTCACTTTCAAATTGCTCCTGCTTTTATTTTTTCTTGTGCGGTTTGCCAACTCCCTACTTCCACAACTGCGTGGCATGGGCATGGGCATGGGACAGTTGGGGGGCCCTGGACTGGGGGGCATAGTGCTGGACCATCTCACTCTCCTGGGGTGCCAACCAGGATTAGTTTGAAAACCTAGTACGTGTAATCACAGATGCGATGCTCCAAGGCTTAATTCGTTTGAAAACCTACTGTGTGTAAACACAGATGTGATGGTCCAAACCAAATCAGTTTAAAATGTATAAACCTATTTAATTTAATGTCATTTAATTATTGAGGATTAAAACCTGTGGTGTGTACAGGTGCCCCAGGAGGGTAGTAAAGCACTGGAACAGGTTACCTAGAGCGGTGATGGAAGCTCCATCCTTGGAGGTTTTTAAGAACCAGCTGGACAAAGCCTTGGCTGGGATGATCTAGTTGGGGATGGATCTACTTTGTGCAGGAGGTTGGACTAAATGGCCGTCTGAGATTCCTTCCAACCCTAATTATTTCAATACCTAATCCTTGTACAGAACACAGAACAAGTGTTCAGTTTCTCTGGTGTAAGGTTCATTAAAACTAATAAAGCCCCCAAAACAAACAACAACCCCCCCATTTTGATTCCTTAACTGAAAAAATGTAAACATGTAAGAGCCTGATGTAAGTATTTGATGCTGTGGGACAAGAGATCCTAGAAAAGCATTAGGTCTCTTTAAAGTCCTGAAAAAGGGAGAGGAATGGTTTAAAATATGCCATAGCCTAAAAACATAATATTTTAGAATAAATAATTTAGCTATTTCAAAGTAAATTATTTAAGTATTGAAGACCTATCTTCATGCATTATTCCTAGCTCTCTGTATTAATATCCTACGTTATAACATGGTGTAATTGTTCCTTTAGTTGTACATCTTCTATTTTCTCAAGGTCATGAGATATCTTTCTAGCCAGGTTTCAGTGAGTTTTAAACAGTAATTACTTGTCTGGGAGTTCAGTAACCATATGCCATTTATTAATTAGAGACTACATCCTGTCTTCCCTTAGGTGGAAAAAAAAGATGGCCTTGCAGTCAAAGTGTTGACCTGGGATTTGCTAGGTTTTCCTTTTGGCCTCAATCACTGTAAAATCAAAGAAAGTCATAAGTATTTATGCAAAACTCTTCTGTGATATCCAGAAGTATCATCAGCCCTATTTTGAAGATTAGGAAACAGAGACATAGAGTGGTGCCCATGGTCAAGGAAAGCTGAGGCAGTGCTGGGTATTAAGCCTAGGTCTTCTGAGTCCCAGATTTACATCTTTACTATAAGAGCCCAGGCATAGATTTGTCTAATTACTTTCAAATAAACTTGTTTTCTATACTAAATATAATTGTGAATTTTGCATCAGACTTGAGAGTTCATGTCATTGCCCCAGAGATCTGGTAAGAAAATAAAGCCAGGGCAGTACAGGCTTTCTGGAAAGGTGTGCATGTACATGGTTAGGAGCTCTGTGGATTATTTCTGGGCTCAAGGGAAATGGCAAGTGTCTCCTTGCAAATGGATGCACAATAAAATAAAATAAACTCAGTTAAATAAAGTAGTGGAGAGGAATGCTCACTGGGAAAGGGCTAGCTGGCCTTTTCTATCTCTAATTTCTACAATTCTGTGTATTTACAAATACATGAGACTCCCCGGAGTCCACACTCCTGTTGTTCTTAGTAATTTGCTCACCACCACAGGAATTCATGGCAGGATGCGGCAGCTGTATTACATTTGCTCTCTAAGGACATGAATGGTGTATAGCACCCTTTCAAGTATGTTTCTTACACTAGAGGGAAAAAATAAGCAAGGGCAGTTCTGGAAAGGCAGCTTTCATCTATGATGTGTAGTTTACAGATCCATGGTCAGAAATGTAACCTAGAAAGAGAGGCTGCTTGATACCAGACATACCTGTTCTCTGAGATACTATCTGTTCACTGTACTGACACAATGCTTCTATCAGCAGAATAAAGCAGCTTAACTCTATCTGCTTCATCAGCAAAACTACCTGCTCAGTTATAATTCCACTGCTCTTGATAATTGTTGACAAAGATAGATGGTCCCTAAACCTTAGACCAGATGCCAAACCAAAGCCAAGCATTAAGCGAGAGATTGTTTAATGAAAAACCCAGTCTTTTCTCTGTGAATACCCCTCACACATCTCTCTCTCTTTTTTTAATGCCCAGCCTGTGAAATCTGTTATGAAGTGTGGAAGTGTGCAATGGTTACATTCTTCAAAGTAGAAGGTCCTCTCTTCAGGACCTCTTCTTCCTTCAGAAATGAACAAGGAACCATCTGGCACCTACCCCAGAAAGCCCATGCGTGTGTGATATGAAGGCACTGACAGCTTCACCAATCTCCTGGACCTGTTGAGACTTTGACAGTATCAAACTAGTCCATTGTGCTAGGATTTGCAGAAAGGGAAGACTGCAGCTGGTGTGAAGAAAAGACAGGTGTGATGTGAGATGAGTGGTGAAAAAGCCAAAGAAATAATTTTTAGGAATGACTGGAGGGCAGTCAGGTATTTGCATGGGGCAAAAAAGCATTTGATTGCATTAGGTAGGAGAGGGCACAAGGGGGAGAAAAGATTTAAAACTGATCTTGACTCAAAATAAGATCCTGAGCTTGACAGAGCTTATTGGAACCAAGTGTCCTGTCAGGTTGTGGGCGGCCAGGTCTGGGGCAACTTGGATCGAGGACCGACCAGTGTTGGGATAAGTGGGGTCATGAGGCCAGGAAGACAATCCAAGAACAGGGTTTACAAATAAGCCAAGTCAGGAAGCCAAGAGATCAGGCAAACAGTGGTGTCAGACAGCAAACAAGATTGAGAAGCTGGGAGATCAAGCAGAAAGCAGAGTCAAAGCAGAAGCCAGAGGACCAGAAAAAAAAGTCTGGAATTAGGTTAAACCCTATTGTCCAGACACTTCCTGTTCCTGCTCAGGACCTTATATGAGGGCATGGGAGGGTCGGCTGACCCTAACCAACCACCCTGGTGACAAGGAGCAGATGGAGGCCTGGACCCTGATGGATGCTTCTGGTCAGCCTTTCCCACTTCACATGGTGGCATGGCAGGCTGGGGTGAACAGTAGTACTGGTCAGGCCAAGGCCCCAAATTCAAGGCTGAGGCCTGACACCAAGTTAAATCTCAATCTTTTGCCATTTCAACCAATTCCACAGGTCTTACACATAATAACTGTTAATACTATCTATCTTGGTTATACTTGTAAATGTATTTGACATAGAAACTGATGATGAATAAATGTGGAACACAGTCTACCATTTAAAATCACCCTTCTTTCTTACCATGACCAAACCCCTGCCTTCATCTGGAACTGTCCAGATTCATATTTCACATGTGTATTGGGCCAAATTATGGAGCCCCTATCTCAGTAAAACCCCTGTTGAAGCCAAAAAAACCCACATCATATTCAAAGGCAGGATTTTTAAAATAAGTTTTGCTGGACAATAGAATTTGGCCCATAATTAAATGACTTCAGATCAGTGCCTGCATAACAGGTTAAAAAGAAATAAATATGTTTACCCTGCCAAATCCACTCCAAACTCCTGGCTACAAACTGTATTCAGAAATGAATACTGTTACCAGAGAAACAGAGCTGGAGCCATTGCTGTCTCAAATTATTTGACCTACCAATTACATTTTAGACTTGTGGGCTTGTGTGCAAAGAATGCTTTTCTGTGCTGCATTCATCTCCTGTATTCTCATATTGTGACAGTAAGGTGAAATGTATAAGGATCCTGCCTTTGTGAGCACTTCAGAGAGCAGGATTTTTATACATTTCACTTTGTTGTCTGCCTGGGAGAACAGAACCAGACAGGCTGAATTGGGGGTAGGGCAGCATACACATGTGCAATCATTGAAAATGGCTCAGCTCAGGTTAGCAGCAGTAGCTTAGCAGAACCTTTTAAACCTAAATCAATATTAAAAATCCACCTTGCAGCCTTCATGTTCTTTTTTTTCCAGCCAATGATTAGATCCCTGCGGATATTGTGTTAGCAGCTTTTATACCCCTTGTATTGCAGCTGCTGTTTTGGAAAAAAAGGAGATCTGAGGGAGTTCATTTTGTAACTCATTGGTGTGGCTACCAGAGTCGCCAAATAGGTTTCTGTTAAGCAACAAGAAACATTACTCACCCTGAGATAAGGACCACCAGCCCAGAGCCAGATCATTCTCTAATTATTCTATGGATGTATTACCATTTAACATCAGTAGATAAAGGATTGATTCTCTCAAGAGTAAGGGACAAAAATGAGAATATTTTACCTCGCAGGACTCTCAGAAAAATCTATATGAAATGATGTAAGAGTTTGGACAGTGTCACAGAGCACTGAGGGCCACTGCTCCTGGAGAGGGGGAACTGCTAGGGAGGGACTAAGGAGCCCAGCTGTGGATTGCCAGGGCAACCAGGAGGTCAGCTGACTGAAAGGGGCAGGGCCTGGCTCCTATATAAAGCACAGACGGGACCAGAGGCAGTTCCCTGCCAGTGGCCCAAGGGGAAGGAACTCTCTCAGGGAAGAAGGCTGATGCCTGACTATAGGAGCAGTGTTTTGACACCGCTGAAGGAAGGCGCGTTCCCCGGTAGGCTGGACTGATGTTTTAGCCAGGCGGCTTCAATTTATTACAGTCCAGGGGCTTGTGTTTTGTTGTTACACCGGTGGTTTGGGTGAGGTTATTAGGGGTTGGAGGAGGCCTCACAGGGGACCCACAGTAGTGTGGGGACCCCAGTGCCAGTAGGGGTGCAGTGCATGGGGTACATAGACCCCAGCCCCAGAGAGGGGGCACTGGTGAGAAGCCCCAGTGTGGGCACGGTGAGCCCCAGAGAGGGGGCAGCCTTACTGAGGAGCCCCAGTGCGGGCACAGAGAGCCCCAGGAGAGGGCTGCATTATTGAGAAGCCTAGTGTGGGCGTGATGAGCCCAGAGAGGGCGCAGCATCACTGAGGAGGCCCCAGAGAGGGGGCAGCATTGTAGAGAAGGCCCTGGAGAAAAGTGCACAGAGTGAGATGCGCTTCCTCCCATGCTAGGGCCAGGGAAAGCTCTGCGTCAAAGGAAGGAAGGCCCAGAGAGAACAGGAAGGGGCCAAATAGTGATAGAATTGAGACAACGGTGAGGTGCGGACTGCGGTGTAGGGGAAGAAATGGAGCCGCAGATGTACTACCCCGCTGCCAGGGGGTGCTACGGGCCCCACTAATTAACACCTATTAATCAATTATCAACAAAGCATGGTAGGCGAGTAGGCGGGCGGTTGCCCCAGGAACAGGTGTGCGGGCCACATTAAGGTCGGCCCAGATCGTGTACCTGTTACAGACCATTGAGGTCATGTTTTGTGCTCATCAGCTTTGAATGTGTCTCTTTATGATGCACACTTTGCCTTTTTAGCATCCGCTTTCATAGTAATGTATGTAAAAGAGAGTAAGCCTTAAAATATCTGATATCTGATCCCATGTGTGAATAACACTGCTCGTATGTATTTACCGACTACACCATGTGCTGTGCAGACGTGGGCTAGGGGGGCCTGGGCTCAGTTCTCTTGCCCCCCATCCTGCTGTGTTGATGGCCACAAGGAGCAGCGGCTAGGGAGCAGAGGCTGTGACAGAAGAGGGGTAAGGCTAGCCCTACTCCACTGGAGCAGACAACACATCCCAGGGCTGCAAAGCATCCTAGGATGTGGGATTTGAGCTAACTAGAATCGGCAGGGAATCTGTGACAGAAGTTTCATAAACCAGTTTGATTTAAGTCAGTTAAGTCTGATACTACATCCATCCAGGTTTATCTTAAAGTGGTTTGGGCCATTTTGAAAGCAGTTTGTGTGTGCTGAACTTCTGTTCTGTTACAGGTTTAAGCTGGTTTCTGACCACTTAAATCAGTTTGTATGCAACTTCTGTCCCTAGCCTGGATGACTTCAGAACTGAACTGGGGACAAGGAGAACCCAACCAGATTAACTATAGACCATTTACAAAAACTCTTAATCTGACTCGTGTTTTGTGATAAGACTTTCTCATCCTCTTTAAAACCTAAACCGCTTCATACAAAAAAATGTATCTGGAGGTGGCTACAAAATGTCACAAACATTTTGGCAGGCTACAAAAATTCATCTGCAAAATGTCATATCATCTCCTTGCCTTCAGAGCTTACACTGACCTGCAGCTGGAGAGGTTAATTGATCATGCATTTAGCCCAATGGTTTTCCTCATCAATGGCTTGGGAGCAGCTAATGTGTTCCAAATGGGGCAACTGCAGATACAGGGAGGAATTAGATTTATACTGATGCCAGTTAGCGCTTCATAAAAAGAAACGGAGCCAACAAGCCAGCAATTTATAGCTCAAGGTTTGCTCCCTAATATTTCCACCATTAAAATTATCCTGTTAAGCTACATGTATCCATGCCACATGCATGCCTGATATAACCCTGCTCCTTACAGCTCTCTTAACACAACTGCTTGGTGTGTTTTTGCTCTCCTTTCCTCTTGATTTTTTTTTTTTTCCCCCCATTTCCTTGATGGGTTCTCTCTGCAGCATTGCCTGACCCATCTATTCCTTTCGGAGGTTTCAAATTCCATCTATCTGAGGCAGCTGCCTACTAATATTAAAATTAGCTGTTTATTTACGTATTTTAAGATGGTGCTTTATTTTGAAAATTTAAGATGGGGTGCTCTTGCATTATTCTGTGATGCTAATTCTTGCTCACTTTTGCAGTCTATTATCAGTGAGTCAAGGTTACCTTATGATTACCAGCACCTTGCAAAAATGTTACTAAAGAAATAATATTGTGCCACTGTTTACTTTAGTGCTTTAAATAGCTCCTGTCAGTTTTAGCCATGTGTCTGTTCTCAGAAACAGGGATCACAAGCAGAGTGGAAGAAAGAGTGAATGTTTTTAAGCTTAGCTCACAGCATGTGCGCAGGAGTGGAACAGTTGCAAATTGTAGGGTTCACAAATGGTGCTGGATGGATAATATAGAGACTGTAGCCACAATTACTATTTCTTCAAAAGAAGTGAACATTTTGCTACGCATCAGCACCTAGATGCCTACTTGCCTTCTTTAAGAGGAAGAAATAGTTTACATTTTGCATCCCTTAATTGACTGGAGAGTCTTCTGAGATTTCCGGAAAAGCTGTGAATTGGCAGCACACTGCGGTGACAGTGCTGTGATGTGAACTTATATCCACAAGGAATGGTCCTGAGCACATCTGCTCTCACCTGAGTTGCAGGATAATGTCAAGTGGGAAGGCTATGACTCCTGTGGTCTGCAGCCCCAGAGTGGTCTTCTCAACTCCTTATTCCACAAGTATAAATGACCTTTTCTTCTTTTAATGGTCCAGATGTTCCACCAGTCAAGTTACCCTTTATTCTACAATTCTGCTGTCTGTTAGATGTTCCTGGTAATGAAGCTCCTATTTTACAGCCCTGAAGATTGTTTTTAACGCCTTCCAATGAGGTTATATTTGTTTTTGCTTCAATCTTAAATTAAACAGTATAGTCATAGGCCATTAGAATATTAGTAAAGCTTCTGTTTTATTTTTAATTGGAGAAAAATCTGTGCTGTTTTATATGCGATGATGCACGTCACCAGCTGCACCTTGCTTTACAAAATTCTAGATCTCCCCATGATTTTGTGAGTTAATAGCATGACATTGTTATTAATGGATGGTGTGTAACCACTGTTATTTTGGGGAATTGTACCTATTTTTTGTTCCCCTGGCTCAAGCAGCCTAACTTTGACATGATAGCAAAAACAAGTTTTAAATACACACCACTGAGCAGGTGCAGATTTATGGTGGAACATGCATTTGGACAACTGAAGGCCAGATGGCACTATGCAAAACTGTGAACTGTGGTGCATATGCTATTCAAAGAATTGGACATGCTGTGCTACAAACATGCAAGGATAATGGGGAATCTTTTATGCAAGAATTGTGTTGCTTTACAGGGCTAATGCAAGCAGTCTGAATGCATATCAACTAGTGGGAAGGAGTCCAGAAAAGCTAGAGAAATAAGGAGCACTTTCCTTTCCATGCTAATATAGTGGGAACATAAAACCAAAGGGGGAAAATTAGATTAGCTAATCACTATGGTAACACACTCACATACCATATTGCACAGTGTATAAGTCAAGGTTTAAAGCCCAAATTTTAACTCTTAAAATTTAACCTCGACTTGTACAACATATCACTGTCCCCTGAGAGTGGCACCAAGCTCAGCTGGCACAGCCCAGACAGAGCTGCTTGCAAGGGATGGGGCTGTGCTAGCCAAGTGCCGAGCCTACTCACCATTGGGGATGTCCCGTAGTGAGCCAAAACCCGGCTGAGCCTGGGAGATTTTGTCTCCCCTAAGGACGCCAGAACGAAAGGATGGCAGCAATTCTGCCTTCAGGCCCTGGAAACAGGGCCTGTTCTCAGGGCCTCAGATTTCTGTGGTCAGGGTGGTCTGGCTGCTGAGACCTGGTGCAGAAGGTTGGCCATTGGGACAGCTGGGGAAGCTGAGGGAAGATAAAAAAATCAAAAAACTTCTGCAGTGTTTCCACAGGGATCTTGCTGGGGTGCAGGAGGCTGCAAGTGCCAAGCCACCTGTCATGTGACTGAGGGAAGTGAGCAGAGCCCAGAGGTGAGCCCTGGGTCTGATTAAAGCAGGGCCCTGAGGCGAGACCAACCTCAGCTAGCAGGAGTCCAGCTGGGGGCAACAGGATGGGGAGCCTGCTAGAGAAGCAGTAACCCTGAGTGTCAACAAGGGACCTGTGAGTGAGCTACCAGGAAATTCGGCTCATTCACCCTGTCTGAGGGGCAGAAAGGGGTGTCATGGATGAGGAGGTCGTCGGTGTCAGGAGTAGAGCCCTGGGGCCATCGAGGGAGCTCCCACTGCACCTACACCTGACTGATTAAGCTTGCCTGAACCAAGGTGACTTCAAGACAACCATAGTCAGCTGAAAGACTGTTATTCTGGATGTCTATGACAGACCCGCTGGGACTATATATAGTTGTTTCTTTGCGGGTTTGGATGCACATACGGTTGCCCTATTGCATGGGGAATAGACTTACTGTCGCTCTACCGTGGTGTGATCACCTACCTATACTTGTATATATGTAGTTACAAAGTTATGTATTTATAAGTGTTGATGTTCATTAATTCTCATGGGTGACCGGCGCCTCTTGACACCAGTTAGTGACTGGGGAGGAGGGGGGAGAGGACCCCGCCAGCCAGTCGCATTCACCAAAAAACACAGGCCAATCTCACTCACGCATGGCCGCCCTGTTCCCCAGCCAGGACTCACAGGGCAGGCACTGGTACTCCCACCTGCCCCCTGCCCACCGGCTAAACAGGGAATGTGGCCTGACAGGGGGTGCATGTTCACCCCCCTGCATGTCGCCACTGTTAATACTATTCCATATAATAATTCAGTTACAAATTAAACCTTAGAATAGATAGCAGTGCATATGAATATAAATGTGTGTGTATGTAAGATCTGAATATAAATACATATGTATCTAACTATATATATTGTAAATAATAAATATTGTAAATAGTTACCTGTCTGGTTCTACAAATTACAGGTCTAGCTGGTTCCACAAATTCCCGCTGACAGTAGTTACCATGCTGTGGCAGTGTTATACATACATATACATTATATATATAAACACACATACACACAAGATAATCATTTCAAAGTATTTCAAACTGTGACTTTAATAAAATATCTGTGCTTTGAAGTTTCTATGCATTTATTTCTCTCTATTCTCAAAGCACTTAAGAACAGCAAAAAGTAAAATGCAAAAGCAAACACTAATAGTTCTGCTGCCTCAAAGCAGTTAAGTGTGAATTATAGACGTGTGCACATGTGTGCGCATGCATGGGCATGTGTACACAATGCCATGTCCCATATACTGAAAAAGCACATTGTCATAGCATCTGCTTTCCTTTCACCATGCCTACAACTGACCATGCTTCCTTTCCATGCTTGAACTGGTTAATCTGTGACTCAGCTGACTGGCTGTGGCACATGTTCACATGATGAAGATGCCATGTTAAGAGGCTGGATCTGGTTCTGGACCATGATCAGGTCTACTGCAGGCCATGGCTTTTATAGAATATCCTATACATAGAACCTCTTATAGGTGCCCTAACGTGTTTGAGAGGACTGGCATCTGGCAGCAGAAAAAATGGTGTTAACAGTATGTCAGGCCATGGTAGCATTAGAAGACATGCCCTTGTTGAGATTCTTGACTGGAGTGCTGTGGAGGAACCCATCTATTTATGTCAAAGAACTTTTTTGTCGTTTGATGAGTTATGGACATATTAATGATTGGAGGGCCTGTTAAGCTAAAAGGAAGCATGTGGGAAGACTGCTCTGCTAAGAAACCTGAAAAGCAATCTGGACTTCTTGCTGAATGAGAAGGGCTGGACCGCAAGTCAGATTCATGTAAGTAGGATGCTGAACTAGAACACGGCTGTAGGGAACCACCACAGATGTGCCTGGGCAATCCTCTTTCTACCACCTGCAGCAGATGCATGACAGACTTGTAATTCTGACAGATTCGGTGAATGTTCTGGATTTAATGCCACCGGCCATGTAATAGGCTTATTTTCTGGGCCACTATAATTTTTTTTTAAACTTTGGCTGCCACTAAAAATGTTATAAAGCTAGTTTGAGATGGCAACCTATGCATTTACAAACTGTGCTTGTGGCATTCCTTCCCCGCGTTAGCAGGCTTTGTTTGGCTTGCCCTAAAAATCCCTGGTTTGTATGCAGAAGTCTAAGACACAATAAATCAGTCCATTTCCCTCCTATTAGGTATCTACCATGGGTTGTGCATACCTGGTGGAAGAAGAAAGCATTACTTAAAATGGCAGTTCTTCCATCCTCAGCTGAAGCTATAAGTAGCAAAAGCATAAGAAACTAATCGCCAGTATGCAACATCTTCCTCTACAGAGGCAGAAATTGGTGCTATTCTGGTACTGATGACCTCCTTTTTCTGATAGGCAAAGCTTTCCCTTACCCAGCTGAGGCTATGGTGCTGCTCCTGTGACCTCTTTGTCTGCTTTTTCCCAAGTCTGTTCCCCCAGCTCTTCCCAAAACAGGCCCCTAATTACCTGAGTGTCCTTAAATAGTGAGCATCTTTTCAGCCTCCTGCGAGACTGCTGAGATGAGTACCCATACCAACTCCACACTGTGCTCCTCCTTGTAGTCCTTGGTGATTATCACCTGGGCCTCTTCTGCATATAGGATGTATATAGGCTCCATGTTTTGGACAGCTCTTCATAAAATAGAGAAATTCTAAGGGAATTGCTAGACTAGAAGCTGTATTCCTTTCCTACCAGGGTTTTACCTTCCCCCAGCACTGTGATCCAGTCTAGTAGATGCCTTCTTCACCTAGTGTCATAGGCTAAATACAAACAGTCAAAAAGCCCAAGGGTTGAATTGATTCCGTCTTGACAGGTTAACCTAATATGCATACATTGAATTGATAAGCAAGTGAATAGATGTTCACTTTTTATTTCAGAAATGCAGCCATGTGCCTGCAGTGGCCCAGGCCAAAAGCCAGAGGGTGCTAGAGCACATCTCCCTGTTTGACTGGAGCAGATAGCTTGGGCCCGGGCCAGCTTACCCACCCTGTTAGGTCAGGTTTGCAGGAGAGGTGCAAAGCATCCTGGGATGCTGGGGGACTGTGAGTTAACTTGAATTTGGAGGGGATCTGGGACTGAAATTTAATAAACTGATTTAGCCAAAATCTGACCAATTATTAAATTAGGTAAAATAAAAATCAATTTAACCTAAGATTGATAATACATCCAATCAGGTTTATCTTAAACTGGTTTGGGCCATTTTGAAAGTGGTTTACCTACACTGAACTTCTGTTGTGTTACAAGTTTGAACTGGTTTCTGATAACTTATACCAGATTTATGTGTAATTTCTGTCCCTAGCCATAGAAGCAGCATTGAGAGACTTTTAACTTCTGGTTCTGAACCCTCACATTAATTGTGCAGTGAAGACATACCATAAGCTACTAATGACCTTGATAAATGTGGGGGAAAATTTTCCTATAACCAGTGCTTTAAACAACTTTGCTCTCTGCTGTGTTTCTAAGATAGCTGCTGCCTTCAGTCTGAATCAGTGGCCACATTTGCATGATCAGGAAGCTACATTTTAGATGAATATAAACATGGGACTTTATTTGTTTTTAGCAAAGTCCACGTTTCTGGTGTGCAAGTCTTGGTAGGATCCCCTTAATATTCAAGACACCTTTATCTACAGAAATTTTGGACAGCACAAGTAGGAACAAAGGCAGGCTATTTCTTGGGATTCACCAGAACCATGATCCTCAAAGATTGTAGCTCTTTGTTTGAAAGTAATTCTCATCATAATTTTTTTTTTTTTTTTGAAGATAGAACTTTTTCCTCTTTTAGGAAACAAATGGGATCCTGCCAAAACTGATGCTGGATCTTTTAGAGCTGAGATGGTAGCGAGTATTAGCGACAAGATGAAATGTTCCCATATATAATCTAATACTTTATTTCTTAGAGAATCCTTCTCCAAACTGTGAAGTATGATGCCAAATACAGTTTTTAAAGCAGGAACAATAACACCAGTAGACAGTAAATGTGTGTGAGCTGCCACATTCACCAGCATTATAGAGTTAGTGTTATGTATCAATTAGCAAGTAGCTTGAAAAGCTGTGGATATAGACAGCATTTTGTGCTGTAGTTCTTCAGCTATACAGAAATTAAAAGGGAAAGTATATTGAATGTTTAGAGCAGAAGTGTTGGATTCTGTTACAGCTGACTTGCTGCCTGATTTGGGGCAAGTTTCCATGCCTTAGTGTATCCATGTGTAAACTGGTTAATACTCATACTCAGTCACCTCTAAGAGGTTAATTTATGCTTAGTTCCCTATCATAAAATTGAATGTAGTTCCTGATGCTACAGTCTGTCTCTAGGGGTCATAGGTTAGATACGTGTAAATATTATTGTCTCTGTATATAGCCTCATCTACAGGAACTGATGAGCCTCTGTTCTTAACCTGGGTCTTCCAAAGAGAATGCACAAAAAACCCAAAAGTAAAGTGAAGGTCTTATTGATTTCAATGGACATTTTGCCAGTTTTTCACTCCTAATTTTTCTGTATGAGGCATATTTAAGGTATGAGTTTCAACAGCACTCAGCAGGGGCTTCATTTGTCATTAATTGGCTGGAGGGCCACACCCAGAGAGTGGTGGTGGATGGGTCAATTTCGACCTGGAGGGATGTGGGCAGGGGGTTCCCCAGGGCTCGGTCCTCGGACCTGCATTGTTCAACGTCTTCATCAGTGACTTGATGAGAGGGTAAAAAGCACCCTACTCAAATTTGCTGATGACACTAAGATGTGGGGGGTTGTGGGCATGCTAGAAGGGAGGAATAGGCTGCAATCAGACCTAGACAAGTTACAGGGGTGGGCAAATGAGAACAGGATGGGTTTCAACACTGACAAGTGCAAGGTGCTGCACATGGGGAGGAAGAACCAGCAGCATACCGACAGGCTGGGAATCTCCCTTCTCATCAGTGCAGAGGCATAAAAGGATCTTGGAGTCATTACTGATGCCAAAACGAACATGGCCTGACAGTGTGTGGATGCGGTCAGGAAGGCCAACCGTACCTTGTCATACACCCACAGGTGCATCTCAAGCAGGTCCAAGGAGGTGATCCCCCTCTATGCAGCACTGGTCAGGCCACTGTTGGAGTACTGTGTCCAGTTCTGGGTGCCGCACTTCAGGACAGATGTGGACAGCATTGAGAGGGTCCAGAGGAGGGCCACTCTCATGATCAGGGGGCAGCAGGGCAGGCCCTATGAGGAGAGGCTACGGGACCTGAACCTGTTCAGCCTCCACAAG
>JAGPOW010001296.1:122585840-122603489 GCA_030014935.1 Caiman crocodilus
TAGGTTGGACATTAGGAGGCACTACTTCACAGTTAGGGTGGCTAGGATGTGGAACCAGCTTCCTAGGGAAGTTGTTCTTGCTCCTGCCTTGGGTGTCTTTAAGAGTAGATTGGATAGGTACTTGGCTGAGGTCCTGTGACCCCAGCACTTGTTTCCTGCCATTGGCAGGGGGTCAGACTAGATGCCCTGCTCTAGGCCCCTTCTGACCCTAGATACTATGAACCTACTATGTGATGGGATCCAGCCATGAAATTATTGCATGTTTTTTGTGTAATAATTGTGTCTTTATTCCCTGTTTTATCACACCATAAACTGCATGGATGTGTGGCCAGGTTACTAAAGACCTGATTAACTGGTTAATGATGTCTTAAGTGCAATTTCTACCAGGGGCAATAGGTACAGACACACAAACACTGTATTCAGGCCAGGCCCCAGTGTATCAGCTACTGGTTTCAGTTCCCGTTCTTGTCAGGTGCTCCTGTACTGAAGACATGTTTGCATGGAATCTCCATGGTAACGGATGGATGCAGATTCGAGGCATCACTTAATCTGCTAGTGTGACTGTTCCCTGAACTGCTCTTCTGCTTGTAACTGAAAGCCATACTGAGAAGGATTAGTGCTTTCATTTCTTTGGCTGCATGACTGAAGAAATGAAATGGGAAAAGCTGGGACAGCCTTAATAGTCCATTAGAGGTTTTAGCCTTAAGTAAAACCGTTTGCTAAGGCTACTTGAAAGGTTCAAGTAGTAATATTGGACATTTCCCACTGAGTCTGAAAAGAGGACATCTCCAAGGGCTATCCTGGCTCTGTGAGAAATCTTGGTAAGGTTTTTAGAAACAGGTTTTCAGAAGAACTAATTAATAAAGATTTCCTTTGAAAAATTTGTGTCTATTTAAGGTATACATCCTTCTATTGAAAACACCTTTGTGCATTTTGTACCATGGTATTTTGAGGGGAGGGTTTAAAGAATGAACATTTGTGAATTGTCCTTAACCATTGTCAGTTGTTTTCAATTTCAAGTACAAACATCAATGCAATATTGCAGAGACACAGCTAACAACAGTGTTTTCTGAAACCCCAAATCCAAATTTGCCTTTTAATTAAATATATAGAGCTTAATTGGAACAGAACAACTGAAATAAGAGTAGCAATAGTAAGAAATAAAGCTACCAAGGTGCCTATGATCCTTATTTACAAGCTACATCTGATTCAACATATTCTTGGATTTGGACTCCAGCTGGAGTTGGCAAGTGGTTTTCATTTTTTTCCTTTTTTTCATTCTACTAACCCAAATAATCCAGGCATTTAAAGTTACCATAGTCACACACAATCACTACAGTTTTAGGGCCTATTTAACACATTCTTCCCCTATAATTTTTAAAATACAGATTTAGTCTTCTGGGATGTTTATAATTCTGATTTGCTCAGAAGTGCCTGTCAGAAAAGACAGTTGTCACTTGCTCTCTGGCTCCTCAGTGACCTTTCTAGATTTTATTTTTCACAGAAATATTTTCTTTTTTGGAGTCCATTTCTATGTGATCATCATCCTTATACCAATAAAAAAGAACAACGACATCCTTTCTCCAGCAATGACACCATCAGTTCTAAATAACATCACAACATCTTTGTTCATGGACAAAGAGAGGTGTGTTATTGGCCTCAAGCTCTCCTTGTGCCCTTGTCCCTCTTCCTTCCTTTCCTCCCTGTAATTTGAAGGCAATGTCCTTTTAGTTTTGCTAGGTGCCATCTTACTAAACAAAAATTAATGCTTAATGACTGTTTAAGACCCCAGTACCACTGGGTGGTGGTAAACACTGTTTAGACGTTGAACGTTACTGTGGTGTTAGTAAGGAATAGGACCACTCAGTCAAAATATTAGGCACATATAGTTTTGTCTGAGAAAGGTCAGAATGATAACTTTGCTTCTGGAGATTTCTAAACTGTGATCTAAGGTGTGTTGATCTCTGAAATAAGAGTCATCATATATCCAGGTTCCTTTCAAATTAAGTTATTTTCTCTGAATACTATTCAGTAGCTTCCCTTTAAATTTAGATTTCCAAACTCAAATATCCAGCTTTCCTTGAAAACTTCTTACAATCTGTTGGCAGAATGACAGCTCTTGGAAAGCATTTTAATGCTCGCCAGGAGATCAGATGCACGCTCTCCTTCTTTGTTTCTTAAGTGAAATTTTTATCCTATCCTTTCAGCTAGGAATTCAGCTTGGGGAACATAGTGCTTTTAAACACTTCAATCAAATCCTTTTAGGTCATGTGGCCCAGTCCTTCAGAGAAAGATACGTCTTTCTGAACCATAAATGTCCTTTTTAACCAGAGGTAAGTAAATGGATCTTTACTTTGACTGGTGTTACCAGGTGACCTGAAGAAGGGTGTTTGCACCCAAAAGCTTGCAAACGACAATTCGGTTTTGTAAGATTACACCTAACTAAATAGTTGGAAAAATTGTTCTTTGCAAGCTTTTGGGCATGAACACCCTTCTGCAGGTCATCTTCTGCAAGGAGACCTGAAGAAGGGTGTTTACACCTGAAAGCTTGCAAAGAACAATTTTTCCAACTGTTTAGTTGGTGTAGTAAAAGATATCACATCTACCCAAAGACCCTGTCTGACTATGTCCTTAGACCAACACAGCTACAACCAACAACCTTAGAGAAGAGAGAGAACTTGTAGTCATATTTACAGGTAATAGATCCCTAGTGATCCAAGCCCTTCAGGCTTGAATATCAGCTACAACTGACAACATCTGTGAACTGAAAAGTGCTTTGAACCCAGCCAGCCAGGATGTTCCAGATCTTACAGATGCATTGACAGTATAAAGATATCCCAGTCCTTAAAGGGACACAATGCAATTGCACAGGGTTCACACTTCATCCCTGCCACTCCCAAGGAGTGCTGCTGTCAAATTTGCTCTGCCTACCTGCTCATGCCAGGCCTTTGGGGTGCCCCCCTGCCACTCCCTTCCTGCTGCTGCTGCACCTGATGCTGAGTTCTGTCTCCAGCATGCTTGTGAGTGCAGTGGAGGGGGACCTCAGCATGGCTTCACTACTTTCTTCCCAGCTTGGCTGCATAGGTATAGAAATGGGTGCACGGGGCATGACTGAATGCAGTGGTTATCAGGAAAACCAGAGATGTGGTGTAGACATGCCCAAAGAGTCAGGTGAACTAGAAGCTCCAACAACAGCACTGACTCCTCAACCCTGCACAGCTTGTACGTTGTGAGATGTATAATTCATGACACACTGAAATTTTAAGCCATACATTATTAGAACTGGAAAAGAAAATCCTATATACTTTTAACACAAGTGAACAAGTACAAGAATCAAGTCACTCCTGGAATATAAATGTGTTCTGTCTATTTGTGTTTTTACCTGTACCTCATTGCCTTCAAGTAAAAAACAAACCCAGAAGAAAGTGAAATAAGAACATGTAACAAAAGAAATCAAATCAACTAAGGTGGCTGATGAGACCATTTTCATAGTGTCAAGGCACAGATCAGGGAGACCAAGGAACATACAGTAGCAATGTGGTGGGTGCTGTATATGCAGTTACTCTGTCTCCAACCTAATGTTCAGTCTCTTAGGCCATCTTTACATGTGCTCCAGGGTGGGGGTGCTTTAATTAGAGTGGCTCTCAGAGCCACTCTAATTAAAATGCCTACAGCACCACCTGTATTCAGCATCCTGCACTTTAAAATGGTGGTTGATTAACTTGGAAGTGCTCATGCTTCCATTTTGAAGTGTGGGATGCTGAATACTAGGGCTGTGCAAATTGGTCCCTGGTTCGATTCTGCGGAGATTCAGGTCGATTTGGTGGCCAGATCTCCAAATCGGAATCAAATCAGGAGACCCTTTAATCTCTCTGAATCAAATTAAATTGATTCAGAGAGATTCAGAAAGATTCAGTGAGTCAGATATAGACACAGCTTTAAATGTTTTTTCTACATACCTCAAGATACCAGGAGGCTCGCGGATGCTGCGATGCTGGGGCAGATGCAGCATCCCATAGAGGAGTGGGGTGGTCCACAGCATGCTCGGCAGTAGACCTGGAAGTGGACTAGAAGCACTTCTGGTCTACTGCTGGGTACACTGAGGAGTGCGCAGGGGGCCCCCCATGCCGCCCCGGATAAGCAACTTGTGCCTCCTGGGTGTGGGGGAGCACCTGGGGTCCCCCTGTGGTCATTCTTCAAGCCAGAGAGGTGAACTCCCTGCTGGACCTGGAAGTGGACCAGAAGTACTTCCAGTCCACATCCGTGTTCACCACCAAACACATAGGGCCCCGCTCCCATCCCCATGCTCCTGTGGGATGCTCTATCTGCCCCAGCATTGCAGCGTTCATGAGCCATGCCTGGTACCTCAAGGTACGTAGGAGAACATTTAAAGCTGTGTGAATGGCCAAATCAGCATTGAATCTTCAGATTTGGATTCAGATGACTCAAATCAAGGACAGTGATCCAAATCTGAATCACTGCTCCCAATTCGTACCAAATCCACATTGAGTATGTCCCATTTTGTACACCTCTACTGAATACATGTAACACAGCGGCTGCTGGAGCATGGTAATTAGCAGTCTCCAGCAGACTCCAGTAATTGAGATTAATTAGGTTGCTGACCTCTGTCTTAGGATACCAGTACCAGTTACTTATCACTAACTGCTTGATATCTGTAAAGCAAAATGTAAAGGAATGAACTATAAAAAAGCTACTGTAGGGAATAATAAATGTCTTAAAGTGATGCTAATCCATTTTTCTAACTTTGGGTACTTTACATGAGAAATCCATTGGTTTTGCATGGATTCTGGATTTAAGTGGCAACATAATATTGACAGATCTTGCTTTTTGCTCGCCTTCTCACAGGAGTCAGTTTCACTCTTACTGAAATGCCTTTAGCTGGGAGGCTTGGGAAATGCCATTACTTGTGACACACAGCCACATTTCATTTCTGAAATCATAGTGTCATACAGAAGTAGGGATGGAATGGACTTCCAGGGGTTGTTTAGTTCAACTCCCTGCCTGAGGCAGAATCATCCCTATCCAAATCATCCTATAAAACCATAATATAAACTTTACATAAGACCACTCTCAACCCTGACACAACAATCACCTTGATTTCTTCTGGGAGAACAATACAGTAGTGCACAGGCAGTCCAGGATGATTTTGGAGAGTGTTGAGGACAATTTCTGAGTGCAAAAGCTAGAGAAGCCAACTAGGGGCCCTGCTCTTCTTAACTTGCTGCTCACAAACAGGGAAGAATTGGGGAGAACGTAGTAGTGGGTTGCAACTTGTGCAGCAGCACCCATGAGATGACTGAGTTTAGGATCTTGAGGAAAGGAAGGATGGAGAGCAGCAGAGTAAGGACCCTGGGTGTCAGAAAAGCAGACTTTGACTCACTCAGGGAACTCATGGGCAGGATCCCCTGTAAGGCCAGTCTAAAGGGGAGAGGAGTCCAGGAGACTTGGCTGGACTTTAAAGAAACCTTACTTAGGGCACAGGAACAAATTAACCTGACGTGCAGGAAGACTAGCAAGTGTGGCAGAAGACCAGCATGCCTTAGCAGGGAACTCTTCAGTAAACTAAAAGACAAAAAGGAAGTTTGCATGGAGTGGAAACTTGGCCAAGCCACTAGGAGTCAAAGTGCACTTGGAATTGCGGCTAGCAAGGGACATGAAGGGTAACAAGAAGGTTTTCTACAAGACAAGGATCAGGGAAAATGTGGTCATTTATTAAATCAGGGAGGCAACCTAGTGACAGATGATGAAATCGGGGAGACAACCTAGTGACAGATGATGTGGAATTGGCTAAAGGACTCAATGCCTTTTTCACCACAGTTTTCATGGGCAAGGTCAGCTCCCAGACTACCACAACTGGCAGCACAGTCTGGGGAGAAGGTGAACAATGAACAGTGGGAAAAGAGCAGGTTAGGGTCTGTTTAGAAAAGCTGGATGTGTAGAAGTCCATGGGGCCAGACAGGATGCACCTGAGGGTGCTGAGGGAGTTGGCTGATGTGATTGAAGAGCTGTTGGCCATCTTCTTTGGAAACTCATGATAATAAAGAGAGGTTCCAGATGATGGAAGAAGGCAAATATAGTGTCCATCTTTAAGATGGGGAAGAAGGAGGATCCAGAGAACCACAGACCGGTCAGCCTTAGCTCAATCCCTGGAAAAATCATGGAGCAGTTCCTCAAGGACTCCATTTCTAAGCACTTGGAAGAGAAGACGGTGATTAGGAACAGTCAGTATGGTTTTCCCAAGGGCAAGTCATGCCTGACCAACCTGACTGCCTTACTATGATGAGACGATTGGCTCTTTGGATGTAGGGAGACCACTGGATGTGATATACCTCAGCTTTAGCAAGGTTATTGACATGGTCTCCCACAACATTGTCACAAGCAAGCTAAGGAAGTATGGGCTGCATGAATGGACTGTAAAGTGGACAGAAAACTTGCTGGGTCATCAGGCTCAAAGGGTAGTAGTCAATGGCTCAAGGTGTAGTTGGCAGCTGGTATCAAAAGGAGTGGCCCCTGGGGTTGGTCCTGGGGCCAGTTTAATTAAATAGCTTCATTAATGACTTAGAAGATTGAATGGAGTGAGCCCTCATCAATTTTGCAGATGATACCAAGCTGGGGAGTGTAGTGGATAGGTAGCAGGGTAAAGCAAGGACTCAGAGATTTCAACAAATTGGAGGACTGGATCAAAAAAAATATCATGAGTAGGGCCTGGTTTAAATCGAGGTCCCAGCTTGCAGTGTGGCAGCTCCTTTAATCTTGAAGTTCCCCCTTGCACAACCCCTGCTGCTGATTGTGGAAGGACCTGTCAGTCCTACTGCTTGCTCCTGATGGCTTGGAGGAAAAAATACATGGTTTTAAATATGCCACAGTTTTTGTGTCCCGCCACTTGCTCCTGACTGACAGGATGCAAAAACTGCAGCATATTTAAAACTGTGGTTTTCACAGTGGTGGGGCCGATGGGCTTTTCCACTAATCAGCAGCGTGGGGTGGGGACACACATGCAGAGGGAACTTCAAGTTTAAAGGCGCCGTTGCTCCATGAGCTGGGTCCATGATTTAAATCAGTCTCTACCCACACGATTCATAAGGACAAGTGCAAATTCCTACACGTAGGACAGAATAATCCCATGCACGTATACAACTTAGAGACTGATTGGCTAAGCAGCAGCTCTGCAGAAAAGGATATGGGGGTTACAGTGGACATTAAGCTGAATATGCTGCCCTTGCATCAAAGAAGGCTTACAGCATACTGGGCTGCATTGTAGGAACATTGCCAGCAGATCAAGGAAAGTGATTCTTCCCCTCTACTTGCAGTGGTGAGGTCACGTCTATAGTACTGTGTCCAGTGGATCCCCATTACAGAAGAGATGTGGACAAGTTAGAGACAATCCAGCAGAGGGCAACGAAAATGGTTTGGGGGCTGAAGCACGTGATTTATGAGCAGAGCCTAAGGAAACTGGGTTTATTTAGTCTAGAGAAGGGGAGACTGAGGCAGGATTTAATAGGATTTAACTACCTGAAAGGTGGTTCCAAAGAGGATTGAGCAAGACTTTTCTCAGTGGTGGCAGACGACAGAACAAGGAACAATGGACTCCAGTTACAGCAAGGGAAGTTAAAGTTAAGTTAAAGTTTAAGGAAAAGCTTTCTCACTAGGAGAGCAGTAAAACACTGAAACATGTTACCCAGAGAAGCTGTGGAATCTCCATCCTTGGAGGATGAAAACCCTCGGTAGACAAAGCCTTGGCTGGCATGATCTAGTTGGGGCTGCTTTGAGCAGGAGGTTGGACTAGATGACCTCCTGAGGTCCCTTCCAACCTTCATTTTCTATGATTCTATGATAGACCTAACAGCCTAACCTGCTACAGCTAAAGCAGGGAAATCACAGAAGCCGATGTCATGCTTCTGTAAAATGGTACAACGTTTTCATAAATTATTCTAAAAATGTTTACATGCTTCAGAGATTCCAGATAGATGGCCATGCCCTTCCCACTACAGAGGAAGGCAACCCCCCCTTCGGCCCATACCAATGGGATAAAGTTCTTTCCTGATCCCAAATATGGTGAGCAATCTGACTTGGAGTGGAGGAGCAAGACCTTCTAGCCAGGAAGCTCTGGTTTTGCTCGTAACAAGAGAATCAGGAGACCCTGGTTGAAGTCTCCAGCCTTAGCTGTAGCCAACTCCCAATGCCTCTTGTGAGGCTTAAAAACACTTTCACATATAGTAGATCAAAGGGGGGTTTCACATATAGTAGATCAAAGGGGCAGGAGGGACGGAGCAACCAGCAAAGCCCAGAAGCATGGGAAATACCCACGTTAGAAAACAGGCATAGCTATGCCTCGATCATTCCTAACTAGTGGCTGTCCAACCTCTTTCTGAACACCTCCAGTGCTGAAGAGTCCACAACTTCCCTAAGCACTGTCTCACTATTCTCACACTGAAGAAGTATTTGCAGTTATCAGTCTAAATTGACTTTGGTGCAACTTCAAGCTATTGGTCCTATGAGACAAAGATTAACATACAAAACATCACAGCAAAAGCCACTACATCTAATTAAATGCGGTGCATCCAAATGCAGTATCTGAAATGATACAGCAGTACTATTTATACAAGAGGCATGTTTTATTGATCCACCAATACCTCTGACACTACTGGGACATTAACAATTCAAACCAGTATTGGGTTAATGACAGCTCGATCACCTAGTATTCTTAACAGCATAATAAACTATTGTGTTCCATAGTATATGACTTGATTTAAGCGCCCAGGACAATGCTTGTTTGTATTAACAAATTAGATTTCTTTGACAAACTGAAAGTGCACTTGGGTAATCAATGCTAAACCAACCTCTATTGTGAAATTAATTGACAACTTAGATTTACTGTTTAAACATAAATTAGAAATGATCTCACCTTTATTGATTGATCTATCTAAAAAAATTGTCCATGACTTAAAATTTTATTGTTCTGCCTTAAAAATGATAAAAATGGAGAAAATGTAATTACAAATTACAAAGCATCTGGATAGATGGAAAATTTACAAAGCAGCAAAAATGATTGATGGATGAGAGATCATTGGGGAAAGTGGTTTCATTTACTGTACACTTTATGGACATTAGTGAAAGTGAAATGCCTAGTTACCTGGTGAGTGGAGTACACAACTAAAATCAGTGAAAAGCATAAGTAATGGAAGTGCTCTGCGTACTGGTTATAGTGAGCTTGATACATGTATGAAAGCGAGCATATAATGTGGAACATATAATATGGTGGTCTGCAATAGCATATCCCAGTAGTCCCTTCCAGTCCCATAGCTTATGTTTTCTTGAACTCCTACTAAATAAAAAGAGATGATCCTAAGACTATTTTAATAAATAAAAAAGGAAAAGATAATGTTGGGATTCAGTGTATAGTCAGACTTCAGTTTCTAAATGCTTGGAGGTCATGAGAAATATGTTTAAGAGAAAAAAAAATCCTTAAAAATATCATTACATTTTAAAGGTTGAAAGAGATCCATAGTTTTTCACACATTACCCTGAATGTAATAATTTTGCTATACACAAAATATCTCCTTTCATTAATTGGTAGATGTATTCTTTTTGATATGCTATTCTGAGGCAAATGTGTTGTAGGAATCACAATATAAAGAAAAATCTTGCCCGTGGATAAATTGCTTTTCTGTTCAGAATCTTGTTTTTCTGGAGAAGAAGAAATCAATTCCATAATGACAGATCATGTTGGAAGCTACATGGTAGGACAGAGTTTCTTGAGCTAGAAGCTGAGCAGTACATTGGTTTGATCAGTCTGAAGGGGGAAAGACTTTATTTTCACTTTCTGTGCTCATTCTGTCTTCATCTCTCAACATGCATGGCCCTGTACATTACAGCTATATAATACCACCAATGAAGAGTTAAAGATCTCTGAATGCGCTAATAAACACTTTAATTTCAGAAAATGGTCTTTAATAGAATCAAATACAATAAGATAACCAGGAGGAGGGGCAGGTTTTGAGGTTTCTACAGATACAGCATTATAGTGTAATGGGAAATTTAAAGCATGATGGGCTTACTCCAGTTTAAATTACAAGGACTTCTAAAAGAAAACAGTAGTTTCAATGAAATGACTATTTCCAATCACACAGGCCAAAGTGAATGCCATTCCCAATGTCATGAGAAGTTTCTAGTACCCATGCAGAAAAAAATTATCTCACTGCTTAGAAGTCAGGGGTTGAACCTGCTCACTTTTACTGGTGTACATATGGACTCACAGCATTGACCATGATGAAATGATACCAGATTCACACCAGTAAGAACAGAACTTTTAATGTGTTTTTCAAAGTCAAGACATTTTTGTAAGGTAAAGCAGAAAGTTTTAGGGCTGTCTTCAAACAGTGGCTAACTCATTGTGGCCATGGACACACAAATGAGAACTCAAAAATCCCATATGCCCCAAGGAAGGAAAACAAAACCAAAAGCCAACAATAAAATACTGAGGGCACATCATGCAATCCTACAGCTTAAACTGCAGTAAATTTGCCTACCAAAGAAAAAATTCTCTCTCCTTCAATTCATGGTAATTTTATCTTGGGAAGAGATGTTTTTCTCTCCAGACAACTATTAGCATGCAGTTGCACTGAAGCCTCGTATAGACTTTTGCTTTGTGGTTCTCTGTCTTGGGGCAACCCTCTTCATGAAGCCATGGCTCATGTCAGGGTGAATGTCCAAGAATTTGCATGACAAAGTGCCGAGAAGCATATTTTCTATCATAAAGCCCAGCTGGATAATATTCTTATGGGATGCAACCACCACGGGAGTTACATCATTTCTTCTGCCTTCCTCCAATGAGAAAGGGGAGGGGAGCAGGTAAGGAGTGGTGTTTTCTTGTCCTCTTCTAAACTGAGGGTTTGGTCCACAACTGTACTCCTACTGGCCAAAGTCAATGTGTCAAGATCTGCAGGAGGCCCCTGCTACTGCAGTGCAGGCTTGTGCTGTTATGGCTGGAGCATGAGCTTCCCACACATCAGCTGCAGGAGCCACATAGTATGGACTGTCCAGGGATTATTAGTTTGGCTTCCCTACTAAACCAGTACCCGTGGCTCATACCCCACTCATCTTCCTAAATAGCCACTGCTGCTGCCTCATGAAACAGGTCTTCTGAAGTTGCATTGAAGAGTTTCTTGTGGCAATGGCTGACACAGGGCACCCCACTGATGGAGATGCCCATAGTGGTGGTGATGACAAGAAGCAAATGTTTGCAGGAGAGGGGTCAGAGCAGGGGTGAATCTAGAGGGCATGCAGTAGTGTGGCTGGACCCACACCACTTCAGACCACGCTCCAGGAGCAGCAGGGGAGGATTTTAAGTTCGCAAAGCAGGTAAGAATCCTTGCCCACCCCCAGCACTTCTCCCTCCCCCACCACACCACTGCCCCCAGCTATGCTGATAGCAGGGGAAGCTGCAGGACTGCTTCTGCCATGCTCCAGTTAGGCTGTGCATGGAATTGGACTTAGCCCTGAAGAGCAGCAATGGAGGCAGTGGCCAGTTTCCTCATCCCTGCCAGGTGCCCTAGGTGTTTCCTGCCAGCCAGAGAGCAGGTTCAGGGCTGGGAGACCTGTCTGCTGCTACTGCTGCTGCCACCAGTGCCTGGCTCCCTGTGTGCAACCACCAGTGGGCCTATCACCGTAGCACCTGGGGGCCACTTTGTGAGGCTCCGTAGCACTTGGGATAATCAGTAACCCTAACAGAAGAGTGAAAGATAGAAAGAAGGACAAAGATGCTCTATCTTGTTGTGCAATGACCTGCTATTGAACAATGTCTCTGATGAATAAAATCTTTTCCTTCCACAGACAAGTGAAGGAAGAGGTTGTTGGTCAGATTCTTGAGCCCACCTACCTGAAAAGTGTAGCTGAGGATGCCTTTTTGTGTTTTCCTTCACTAATTCCTCCTCACTTCCCATTTCTCAGTTGTTTTCTCCCTTTCTGAATATTCCTTTATGGTCATCATCTCTGATATTTTATTCCACTCTCTCCCCTCACTGATCTTGCTGAGCTCTGAACTGACTCTCTCTCTCTTTCTCTGTTTCACTCCCACAGAAGCAGCAGGAACTTCTTCTGTAATCTCTATGCAGACAGCAGCCTCTACTGCCCTCTCTAGTACTGCTGCAGCTGGTTACAATACTTTTTTTTCCAATTTATGAGACTCAGTACTGCTTCTGGGTGACTGCGGTGGCTGCAAGGTTAGGCATACACACATAGTAACTTCAGAAGGGATGCGTGCTTCTAGGAGGAAAATAATCCTGCAGAAAGTTAACGTATGCTCAAAGAGCAAAATTGGTCATTCATTCACCCTGGCCTTCACTTTCACCCTCACTCATCTCATATATCCTCATTAGCTGGAATGTATCACAGTCAACAACATGTATTCACAAATAAGGCACATTTGACAAAACAAGAGAATGCAGTTATGGTGCCAGAGGTGAGGCAGTTTCTTTGTATGCTACATAAGGTTGTAGCAGCAAAACTGTATTGAGCACTGATAAGGTGCCTTGCACATTATGCACTGTACAGATTTTTGTAATAATTACCCAAAGATAAGCTTTCCAATCCTGTCAGTTTGATACTATTTTGTTAGCGCTATCAGACCATAACACGTTCACAAATAGTTAATTTGCACAAAGCAAGTGATTTTTCACAAGTATATCACTGGGTAACCACACCTCAAAGCTCTTTACTATACCCATATGTACATTTATAGATAAAAAATATTTTTCCTCACTTTTGTGAATTCTTTTTTTTTTAATCATAGTATTATATCTAAGTAGGCTTTCTTTTCACTGAAGATATTCTAAATGAAGACAAAATAAAGATGGCAAGATAGGTTTGTCACAACTTAAGAACCAACTTCCAGGCTAGGGACAGACGTTACATATCAACTGGTTTAAGTAATCAGAAACTGGTTTAAACCAGTAACAGAACAGTGCACAGAAACCAGCTTGAGATAAACCTGGTTGAAAGTAGTATCAGATTTAACTGATTTTGGTCACCCGGTTTATGCAATATCTGTCCCAGAGCCTTGGTTTAAGTTAAATCAGAATCCCCTGGCATGCTCTCTGGGCTAGGCTAGGCTGGGCTGGGCTGGGCTGGGCAGGGCTCTCTGTTCCACAGCAGGGCTGGACCCTCCTTTCTGCTCCCTGGCCAGAGCTCCAGCAGACTTGTAGGCACAGCAGGATCTGCTGGCTTCCCCATGCCCCCCTCTCACCGCTCAGTGCTTAAGCAGAGATTCCTTCCTACTCTCTGCCACAGCACGGACCATAGCCAGGATGTGGTATGCTAGCTAATGCTATGTAAGGCTCCAGCAGAGACATTGGTTTCTGCCTGACTTCCCCCTGCCCTTCTCCCACCCCTCACTGCTCAAGCAAGAAATCCTCCTACTCTCTCACTTCCTCCCATCTCCCACAGCAGGGACCCCAGCCCCTGAGACCCTAGGCATGCGGTATGCTAGCTAATGCCGAGAGGTGTTTGCATGCATGTCTCTCTCCAATTTCACTGGGATAGGCAGACAGAACAGCGACTGCTTAGGGTTTTTGGAGCTAATCAACAGGTCAGCCGGTAAGCTGTTTAAGAAGTTTGAAGTCATGAAGAGAGGCTATTGTTTTGCTAATCAGATGATAAAAAACGTTATCACCTCCCCTCACCTCCCCCCCGCTGGCTTGCTCACCTGTCAGTTTGCTGCAGACAGTATGATGAAACAGAGAGAAACTGAAAAGCTCCATATCATCAACAGATACATACACTGCATCACCCCCCGCCACCTTAGAGTGCTAGCAGGGGGCTGGGGGCTGGCAACACTCCTGCCCCTTGAGCCACCAGCACAGAAAGGCCTAAGACCATGCAGGCATACCTCCTTAATCAGAGGTCCTGCTGGGGCCTGGCCACGTCCCCCTCAGCTCAACACTTAGATAGAAAGGAGGACTGCACTTGTATGCCTCAGCTTGTTGCTTGAGCTACACTGCATTTCCTCAGTCCAGAGAGAACATCTGTCCAGTTTCAAACCAATTCAGCTTAGTCAGGTTATAGTAACCTGCAAAGATTGAATCAAATCAGACTCAGGCTTTTCAAATGTCTGTCCTTAGCCCTAATGCATAAGACAGTGAGATATATCTATGCTGGTATTTATGGTTGACCCTGAGGGTCACCTCCAGCTCGCTTGAATCACATGAGCTGCTTCTTCCCATCTTTATTATTTGTGGTGGAATTCCTAGAAGGTCTATTCCTAGAAGGTAATTCCTAGGTGCTTCCTAGAAGAGCTTCAAAGAACAAGAAGCAGTCCACCCACTATTCATCCCTCATTCTGTCCTTGGCTCTAATTTCAAGTAATAGGGTAGGGTTCCGAAGGTCATGTTCAGAAAGTCATGGGAATGCTGCTGGTAGACTTCCTGTATTGCCTGCAGCACCCAGGTAAGATCTGAGAATACTGCAAGTAAGATAGAGACTTTCACAGGGGCCCTGAAGTTCAACAAAGGATCTGTGGGTTGGTTGGCATGGTAAAAAGGAATGGGCTAAAGAGGTTTTAACATAGATTATTGTCAGATTTGGGTCAGAAAGCAGCTCCAACCTGTCGTGGCATTCCCATAGACGGCACACAGAACAATCCCTTACACTGCAGGGCAGGTTGTACAAGAGCTGGCTATGGCTACTATCCCTGCACCTCGCGTCCAAAGACAGCATGTACTTTATCTCAAGGAAGAGTGTAACAATAGGCACATTTTTCCTGCTCTCATAACAGCTCCAGGGGACATCGTATCTTTCTGAACTACAACACTGAATGCTTCTAGGGGGCCAATGCAGTCATGACTCAGAGCCACAGATGTTGGTCTCTGAGATAAGCATTTTATTAAATACTTTATACATAAGAACAGGTGGATTATTTCCAAGGGGCTAGAGTTCGTATGTTTGCTTCTTTATTTTCTATTTAACAACATAAGATTTCTTCAGAAAATGCACCTGGATAAAGTACCATATCCTGTGTATTCTATGAACTACCTGGCATTTCTGAGTGCCTCCAAACAAGCATTGGGCTCAGAGGGTAGTAATCAATGGGTCAATGTCTAATTGAGAGCAGGTATAAAGCGGAGTTCACTCATGAGGTTCAACAAGGACAAGTGCAAAGTTCAGCACTTGGGATAGAAGAATCTCATGCACTGGTTCAGACTGGAGGCTGATTGGCTGGGCAGCAGCTCTTCAGAAAGGGACCTGGGGTTAAAGTGGACAGTCAGTTGAGCCAGCAGTGTGCCCTTGTTGCCAAGAAGGCTAATGGCATATTGGGCTGCATTGGTAGAAGTGTTGCCAGCTGATCGAGGGAAGTAATTATTCCCCTCTATTCAGCACTAGTGAGGCCACACTGAGAGTACTGTGTTCAGTTTAGCACCCCCCCCCCCAACTACAGAAAGGATGGGGACAAATTGGAGAGAGTTCAGTGGAGGGCAACAGAAATAGTGAGGGGACTGGGGCACATGACTTATGAGAAAAGGCTGGGGGAGCTGGGCTTAATTTAGTTTAGAAAAGAGAAGATCAGGGCTAGAGAAAGAAGTTACACACAAATTGATTTCAGTGATCAGAAACTGGTTGACACCTGTAACAGAACAGAAGTTCAGTGCACATAAACCAGTTTCAAAATGGCTGAAAATGGTTTAAGATAAACCTTGTTGAATGTAGTATCAGACTTAACTGACTTGGGTTCCCACAGCATCCCAACATGCTTTTCATCCCCTAGTTGGATGGAGCTGTGTGCTTCAGCAGAGAAAGGTTAGGAGGCGAGGACTGACTCTCCCCAGGCAAACCCTAGCTGTGGTCTGGGGCCAGGGAGAGGGGTTAAACGCCGCTTCCACCAGTTCCCCCAAGTACTGAGCTGCCCTGCTCTGCTAAAATTACTGAAAGTTTCTGCTGGCTGAGACTGGACTACAAATCCCAGAGGCACCTGGAAGCAGGAAGAAGTGATAAGCAATCCCACAGGGTCCTGCTTCTGTGAAGCTGGAGTGCAAATCCCACAGACCTCAGTGGTTGCAGAAAGAAAAAGTGCCAGACAGCTGTGCTCTAGCACCCCCCTGAGCCACTGCATGGATGTGGCTGCCTTTCCTGAATCAAAGGTAAATGTGTGTCTAGTTGTTTCTTAGTTTAATCTCTGCATCTTAGATTAACTTGCAAAAACTAAATTGATTCAGCCTCAGGCTTTCTGACTGTCTGACTTAGCCTGGCAGGGGACTTAATAGCATCCTTTAACTACCTGAAGCGGGGTTTGAAAGAGGATGGAGCTAGACTGTTCTCGGTGGTGGCAGATGACAGAACAAGCTGCCATGGTCTCAAGTTGCAGCAGGGGAAGTTTAGGACAGATATTAGGAAAAAAGCCTCATTAGAAGTGTAGTAAGCCACTGAAACATGTTACCCATAGAGGTTATGGACTCCTGATCTTTGGATGATTTTAAGACCTGGCTATACCAAGCCTTGGCTGGGATGATTCTGCTTTGAGCAGGGTTGGATTAGATGACCTACTAAGGTCCCCTTCAACCCTAAATTTCTATGAATGTCAGGTAGGTAAAGTTAAACTGCTGGGCCTAATTTTATTTCTTTAATTGGAAAGACTTGTGTCCTACAGGAAGCAATGAGTCTGCTAGTTCAAAGTACATGACTAGGAGTTATAAGACATGGATGTATTTCCCCTCCTGCCACTGACTTAATACACAGTCTTAGTCAGTTTACTTGCCCATTTCTTGTTTCAGGTATTCCGATTTGTGAAATACTTTTCCACTTCTGTAAGCATTATGCCAACTTCCAAGGAAAGGAGGTATGTGAATGCAAAATGCTATTTGTGTAGGTAGCCTGAGCAGGGGGGATTAGAGCCTTCTGCGTGTTAGCAATAAAATGCTTTTATACAACCTCCTCCACAAAAGCAGCATAGAGCATGTTATAATCAGTAAATTAAAATTATCAATATTTTTAGGAAACCTGAGAGCAGTAGAAAATATGTTTCCTCAGTTTTGTTTTAAATGCTGCGACAATGGGCAGTTCAGACGGTAATAGTCACTAACTTCCAGTCAGGAGCATAATTACAGAATGTCCTAGCTCCCAATGTCTCAAGGTAACTAGGATAAAATACTGTACCTGCTGAATCTGCAGAACATAACAGCACAGCAATCAGCATATCCCAACCTGTTTTGGAAGGACTAGGCCAACTATTCTGCAGCACATCTGCTGACAACAACTTGTATTGGGAAAATGGAATCTAAAATGAACAGATTTCCTGACTATTTTAATGGGTTTAAACATCCAACCACCCAGAGGATGAACAAGGTAAGATCAGTCCCAGAACAGATCTCCGTTCTGTTTCTGTATGGCAGATTAAGAACTAAGATAGTTAGTCTATAAACTCACTAAGGGGGACCAGAAGGGTTTGGGGGAGACCTTGTTTCCTCTAGCGCCCCCCGGGATAACAAGGAATAACGGCCACAAGTTGTTGGAGAGTAGGTTTAGATCAGACAGCTGCAAGAACTACTTCACAGTTAGGGCGGCTAGGATCTGGAACCAACTTCCAAGGGAAGTGGTGCTGGCTCCTACCCTGGGGGTCTTTAAGAAGTGGCTCGATGCCTA
>JAGPOW010001296.1:122603589-122692975 GCA_030014935.1 Caiman crocodilus
TACTTCACAGTTAGGGCGGCTAGGATCTGGAACCAACTTCCAAGGGAAGTGGTGCTGGCTCCTACCCTGGGGGTCTTTAAGAAGTGGCTCGATGCCTACCTGGCTGGGGCCATTTGAGCCCAGTTTCCCTCCTGCCCAGGCAGGGGGTCAGACCTGAAGATCTGCAAGGTCCCTTCCGACCCTACTTCTATGATTCTATGATAGAAAATGTGACAATCCTTAAAAGTTTACAAGAGGTTAGTGAAGTAAGTGAGACAAACAGATCCTCCATGACACATGGTTACTTCTCTTACTGCAACTCTGCTCTTCAGAGAACTGCTCTATTGCGTCTTTTGGTCAGCAATATAATAAAGCCTAACAGAGACACCCAGGAAATACTCATACCATCAGTGAAAATACAAGCACAGAAACTTCCAGTGGCATAGATCAGGAAATGGAATCCAATAGAGATCATGAACTAACCTCACAGAAGCTGTAAAATTTGTGTGTGGGTTTTGATTATTCTGAATCTCAATCAATATTGCAACTCAGCTAAGTATTTCCAAAGCACTGACCACTTTTGTATTTAACTCCAACCAAATCATACAAAAACACAGTCAGCCTGATGGACTGTACTCCTCACCTCTCCTTGTATTATGTTGCTAGACCACAAAGAAATAGTATAATATATCATAGATCTTAACTGATTCCTTATCTTTAGGGATGCTAAGCCATTCTTCATGCTATCAGTTATGGAACAGATAGCTCTCTCGTTTGGCAACATGAGAAAACTGATAGAACTGATGGACAGCTTCATTTCTGAGGAAAAGGAAGTTCAGTGGAAGGTCTGCTACAGAAGAAGCCATGACCCTGTAAGTTACCATTTAAATATGGTTAGGTCAAAGGCTGACCGTAGCTGCCATAAGGACCGAAACAGCCTCTTTGGCAAGTCTGTTTATTGAGACTTCTGAAGATCAACAGGGCCTTGGCTAGGGACAGAAATTACACATAAACCGACAGAAGTGATCAGAAACTGGTTCAAATCTGTAACACATAAGTTCAATGCACATAAACCTCTTTCAAAGTGGCTGAAACCAGTTTAAGATACATTTGGATGGATACAGTATCAGACTTAACTGATTTAGGTTAAATCATTTTATTGAACTTCTTTCCCAGATCCCCTCCAGATTCAAGTTAACTCACAGTCCCACAGCACCCCAGGATGCTGTGTACCTTCCCTGCAAACTGGCCTTCACAGGGTGGCCCAGGTTGTTTGCTCCAGCCAAACAAGGAGGTATGCTTTAGCACCCCCCGGCTTCTGGCCTAGGCCACTGTGGGCATGTGGCTGCATTTCCAAAATCAAAAGTGAACATCTATTCACTCAGCTCAATCTATGCAGCTTAGACTAACCTGAGAAAATTGAACCGATTCAGCCTCGGACCATTTGACTGTCTATACTTAGCCTTTGAGTTCAGTATTGGACAGAGAGCTAATGCTGTGAAAAGAAAACTACATTCTTGCGATCCTAGGTACCTAGCAGATGGCCTGTACATCATCGAGACAAAATGAAAATCTTCACAACCATTAATATGCTCCAAGCAATTCCGACCCCCTTGAAGACCTACATATTTATTAGTGAATTTGATGCAGTCTTTGCTTCCTGTTATTTAGTGAATGCTGTTATAATTTATGCCATGTCTTTTCAAGTATTGTAACTATAATCATTTTTTCCACTGTACTTCGTTGTCATTTACTTATTTAACTAGAAGTAGAGGTTGACTGGGAGATGCAGCTTTATTGTGCTGTGCTCGTCCCATTGCAAGGTTTTTCCACGACCAGGTCTACTCACATTCCATCACCTTGAGGCTATGTATATTTCTGTCAGTGAAGTGTCTTACTGCTGAAAAATTTAACTCTTAGATTTAAGGAATGATTCCCACACAGGCTTTGTTTGTTTGCCTGCTTTTAGATAAGTCACAAAAATTTTTAAAAAATCCAGTGATAATTAGGGAGGTTTTAAACCAAATGAAGTCCAAAACCTCAATTTGTCTTCCTCGCTCCTTTATTTCCTTGATGCAGGGAAGGCACTGAAGAGGAACTCTAGCTATTCCTCCTGTAGGGTCATCCGACCTGCATATAGTAAAGGTCCATTCCTATTTCCCCTGCCATCACTAAGCAGTTTGTCACTGAATTTAGTGGAAGCAGGATTTGTTCCTAAACCCTAGTAATCCTACTTCTTTTTAGAACAACTCACAAACTTCTTCCCTTTCAATTATTTTGGCCCTTAGTACAGTCACACTTTTCTCAAGCAGTTTTAGCACTTAAAATACAGGATTTTCAGGCAGATTCAGTAGGGAGTACTTGGATCACAACATGTTTTCTGCTGTGCACACCTTGTGGCAGGCACACTTGGTCACTTACAAGGAGCTTCCTGAATTCCTGGCCATACTTTCCATGCAACCCATGTCCCTGGCATTTACTTCTCACTCCATCAGGAGAAAAACAAGGGGGAGGGAGGGAGTTGAACCTCTTAGACAGACACACAGAAGAAGGAAAGTAACAGAGGATTGGCTGGACCAAACAAAGACATCCTAAGTGAGGGCCAAGCTGCTAGACTGAGAAGGAAACAGATGACTTGAGAGGAGACAGGGGTAAGAACCCGAGGTCAGCTGACAATTTAACCAGGTTCAAAAGAGGATTGTTCAAATTTATGCAGGGAAGGTCCATCAGTGGTTGTTAAACATGACAGTTGGGGCTGCAACCTCCAAATTAGGACTTCTAGGCCTCTAAATCCTGGCAGCTATACAGATAGGGGACACATCAGGTTACACAGGCCCTGCATAAATCCTCTGTCACTGTGAGATACAGGACACTGGGGCAGATGGACCTGTGGTCCGACCTGTTGTTGCATCTATTATGTTCTTATACAGATGACAGAAATATTTCATGTGCTTGCTCAACAAAATTATTTCCTGTCTTTCATCAAACAATTTGGGGTACCTTTGATGTGCAGATCAGAATAAACCATCCTGTCTTCAACAAACACTGGTGTTGGTGTTCCATTTTTCATTACATAAAGGGGAATCACTAATACTCAGGTACATGGTCCAGTCTAGTAAGGAAAAGCACTTCTGGATCTGGGATGAGCTATGAATGCATGCCTACAATTCTCTTTACAAATACAGAATAGTGAAAATTTTGTTTATTGCATCAGTTTTAGTAATTCCATGGGCCAACTTTTGCTCTCTCTCGTGTTGGTGTAATTTATGCCAAAAAGTTTAAACTTGTACAACTGAGAACAGCATTTGGCCCCTTATGCCTATTTACTTCATCTTGCAGTCATGGAACATATGATTTTTGTAAGGGCATTTGCTACTGAAGATAACAGAACAAATGGAAATTGTTGGGCTGTTTGCTGAGTCTACCAGGCAGAACACAGACAATTGTTGCTTTGACTGTTTCAATGAAAATGTAAATTTGTTAGCCTGGTAGAATATGGTCCAAATTCTTTTCTCAAACTAGTGTAGCTTTGCTGAGAACAATTTAATGCCTCCAGATTTACAGGACCGTAGGTGAGTTTAACCTATGTTTTTAACCAGGGAGTGTACTTGCACAGCTCATAGAAAATGACCATCAGAAATGAAGTCTGCAGAGCATCACCATATTTTTTCTCTACTTTCTTTCCAGTCCACCTCCATTCAGCGTACTAAAATTACTCCTATCTATCCCATATATTATCACAATGCTCCTGACACAGCTTTAATTTAGTATGAAAAAAATGCCAATATTTCCTTTCCCATTTCTTAAATTGGAATTTTATTATGAATACCGCCTATATGAACAACTGTTTATTACAACCACAGTGATAGTACTAGGGCTACAGTTTGGGTCCATCTACTGCAGAGGTTCCCAAACTTTTCAGAACCCTTCCAGATTTACCAGCTGCCCACCTACCCTTACCAGCATACAGTTTATGTTTTAACCCTTTAAATGTCCATTTCTATTATAATGAAAATTAAATCCACCATTACATCATTCCTCTCATGCACCCCCCAGAGATGTCTTGCACACCCCGAAGGGTATGAGTACCACAGTTTGGAAACCCCTGGTCTAGTATATTTGGATTGTGTTTATTGCCTTTTTCTTTATGAAACAATTTATTTGCCTTCACTGAATCATTTAAAGCAGATTCCCTCAATGTGTTTCATTAGGTTTGAAAGCTAGTGCGTTCTTGCTCAGCATTAGGCTCTCACTGTTTAAAATAAAAAAAAAACCACACCTGGAATCACCTTGGATGGCTCTCACTTTTTTGAAATGTGCATCTGTACTATCCTGCTTTAAAAAAATATGGTCAGCCTGATTTAGATACATAGCATTTTTATATCATGCATTACTCTTTGTCTGATGGTACTCAAGGAGTATTTTTTCCCCTTGTATTCTCTGTTTTCTTCTTACATTTCTACACTGTAATTGCATTAATTTCCATGAAGCAGCCCATTTACTTCAAGCAAATTATCTACATTTATAAAAGCAGTAATCAGATCTACATGCAGTGTGGAAGGTCTATCGTTCCCCTGAAGAAGCAAAATCGTATTATGCACCCAAGCTTTTAGCTCTATGAAAATCCCATCTCAACAGATGGGCAAGTAACATTGGGGGGCTTTATAACCCTTCTAAGACAACCTGGTTTCTAACTACCACCTAAGAGGTAATGCCTCTTTTACTGACTAAATGGCATAACATTTGTGTCATTTGTTTCTATGGTAGAGGCTTTTAAAACTATTGCTTTCTTATGGTAAATCATAATTTACACAGACTTGTGTCTGTAATAATGCAGACACAAGTAACTTCAAATGTGAAGGAAGTGAAGGCATTTTATATTTTCAGTGATTTTTTTTTTCTTCTGAAGATGAGGTATTAGGCATTCATCAAACAACTTTGGTTGAATTACCTGGAGAATACCCCTACAACTCAGTACTTGCCATAGCCACCCTTTCCATCCCATATTTTCCCTGGTTTTGTGCAAGTAGCTCATTCTAAGACACCCTATCCTCCTAAAGAAGCAGCTTCCTCCTGAGTCACCTCCTATGCCATGAATCAGATAGTATGGGTCGTTACTGAGGAACATGGCCAAGCTCTACCCCCTTCTGTCACCTTCCACATACACCGAGTAACTGAGCTTCTCCAAGAACACCCTGCCTCTGCTGCCCACTGATTTTATAAACTGAACCCTGAATTGAGGAACATAAAATGCTGCTGCTGTGGCATACTCAATAGCCATTTGATACAGGAACCTCTTCAATAAGCACACTCATAGTACAATAAAAACAGTGCATTCCCCCCTACTACTCCCCCCATTGTCTAGTAGTATCTGAATGCAAGCTTTTCCCTTGAATAAGCACACCCTTCTTTCAACAAAGGTAGCTTTATCCTTTCAGAAATGGATTTCTGTTCCAAGGATTTGCAGTTATACCTGTCAATTTCCCTAACACTTGGATTGCATTTTGCTCCTTTACAGTAGATGGTACATTAAGACACATGCTTTTCAGCCCACTTATCTAACTCCATTAACAGTGAAAGGAGCAACATTATTAGCAGCCTTTCTCTGACCCATTTGTAATAAACGTTTCTTGTCTAGGCAGTAGTACTGGCGCAGGTTCTGACTTCCAGGCAGGATCTGTCCGTACTACCATCCTCTGTCAGTGGAGCACAGATTTAAAGAGAATCACACTGAAATGACCAGCCAGACACTACCAGTGAGAACAGCAACTGGAACAAACAACAATACAGGAAAAATGCATGGCTACTCAGAGACCATCTTCCCGGGACTAGGAAAAAGATATGGAGCCATTTTTCACTAGGTTCACAAGAAAATGTCAGCACACAGCTGCTCGTGCACTGTCAGATTGCAGCTTAATTTGGCCAAAGGGGAGCCAGGCAGTCACCCCTCGCAGACAAATTTTAAAGGGCCCATTACAAATCTGATTTATTGGTTGTTAAGAATCTCCCTGCTACGGTCTGCAGAGCTGGTGTGACATGGAGCTGAATTTCAGCTGGAGAGAAACAGATTTTCCTATATGTGATTTAAATCATCTGAATTCAATATTTCTTAGGCACCAGTCAAGCACTTCCCCCTCCTCCCCGCCGCCCCCTTCTTCCTAGTACCTCTAGGCAGTTTACTTCAGAATGAAGCAGAGCATTAACCTGTGCACAATGGGTACTTTGTATGCCAGCCTCTTGCTACCATTAAAAGAAAAACAAAAACCAGGGAACGCTTTCTGTTCAGAAAGACAAGGGAAGAAAACACGTTCGGAAACAAAAGGAATGCATCCACACAGCAAGGGAAACAAGATATTACCGGGACTCGTATTAGATATTCAGACATTTTAATATAACAATAGCTATGGTATGATAAACGCATGAAACTGATAAATATTAACTGCTTTCCTTTTTCAGCCCTGTTTCATTTTGTCAGGAAAGAAAGAAATTCCCGGCGTCTGATGAAAAGCAAGAGAGTGTAGGAGTCAGATGCATTTGGAATTGCTGAAGAAATACCATTCAAACTTGCTCTGCTTGAACTACCCATTGTTACCATTCAAACAATGTACACCAATAACCGCAGTTCAACTTCTAATCATGCCAACATTACAAGAAATTCCAAAAGTCAACAGCTCTTTCATTTCCAGAAGCACAACAATCAAAGCCTCCATTTACAGTCTCCCTGGCACAATTTTAACTGCATGAAAGCTGTCATCTCACAATTTGTGAATGAAATGTGCGTTTTGTCTTATGGTCTGGTCCTTTCTTGCAAGAACTATTCCAAACAAAGACAACACCAAAGACAACATGCAGAAACGCTATAAGCCGAGTCAGACTCAGCTCAAGTTTGGGTTCAGCATCTGGTTGAATATGGTAGTGCCGCTAATTTTTGGTTTTGTTTTATGGGGTTTTAAACCCCACCTAATCATTTGAACTGACCCCTCATCGGGTCCCGGGTCACTGACTCACTGCTCTATGAATGGAGGCAAAAAAAGACAGAAAGAGACACAGAGTCTTATCCCACCTTTCCATGGTGCTCAGCCAGTCTGTCTTCGCATGATCTGCAAACCACCTGTACTGATCCAACCCATTCTGAGGGGAAAAAATATCTTCCTGATAGATGTAGTCTCAGCTGTGCTTTGATTTTTCAGCACGGATGTCTAGAATTTTCTGCTAAAGCCAGACACAGAAACACAAAACTGCAGCTGAGCTCTTTTGTTTTCCCTCCTCTCAAAAGATGAAGCAGCACTCCCCCCCGACACGCATCTCTCCCTCTCTCTCTTTCTCTCTCCACCCCCACCAGCAGCCTAACTCCGCTCCAGTTTAGTCAGGGTCCTTTACATTTCTCAGCAATGATGACCTACTCTATCCCCATCCCTACCTATTACTTTTGAATTTTCTCAGTGAAAGGGTATCTCTAGGTGGCAGTCAGGTGATCCTTCTGTTAAAAGCAGAAAGGACGCTGATGGAGCATTTGAGTCTGTGGTGTTTTTCAAAATGCCCATTTACATTACAAAGCAGGAAGAAAAATATAGCTCTGAGGAGATCATTAGGCATTTTTCTGCTTTTGAATTCTCCCTTAGCAATCAACAAAAGCCAGCATGGTGTAAAGAAATGTAATTAAACTTTTCAGTGTTAATAATCACATATGGTTTGTATACCCTGCAACTCCACAATATTTAAAACTAGCGGATGAATCATAGACCAATACAGCTATTTTTCATATTAAGAAACAGACACCATCCTGATTCAATACATTTCTTTATGGCTTCTCAATTTTATTTTTCTTATAACACATGAAGCTGAAAAAAAGGAAGAATAAACAACCTATGTGTAGGGAAAATATGTCCTTTACTTGATTATTTATGCTGTAATTTCAAGTAACTTTGACCCAAGGGCTACATAGTATAACCCCAGTTGTCTAAACCTTGGCTTCCTGCTGGCAGACTCCTCCAGGGCTACACAGGCTGAAGCTGTTCTTCTGCGGGTTCTCCCATCTTAGACTTTCTGCAGGAGCGAAGTTCTGGGTTAGCAGAGTCCTCCAGAGTCCCATATATTAGCACCATCCAGAAATCTTCCAAAATCTTTCTAAAAATGGGGTTGACATTCAGGTGTGCATGTATGCATGCATGTATGTATGTGTACATACATGCATTTATTTGTATGCGTGCATGGCTGCACAAAGAGGCAACTTCATTATTTTTTTAAGGAGTGAAATTCTGGCTTAAATTAAGTCAAGTAAGTCATAGTCCTTATTTAAGTTAAAACAGAGACCCCCAGCATCCCAGAATGCTCTGCAGTGCTGGGCTGTGCTATGCACTCTGCTCCTGGGCTGGCCCCACCCCTCTGCTCTCTAGCCTAGCAGGAGTGGGGGTGTGGCCAGACACCAACTTGCCATGGCCCCCTGAGGGAAAAGGGGGCAGGGAGGGGGTTTATTCTTCCCTCTCTCCCTTCTCCCTCCAGGGGACCCTAGTCAGGGTGTATCTGGCCAGTGTGTACCAGCCCCTGGCAGGCATCCCCCCCACCTTGCTGCTCCAGCAGTAGTGGTGGGGCATGGCCAGCCCCATCGGCAGCCTCAAGCAAACTGGGTTGAAGGAGGTTTAATTCCTCCTGTCCCACCAGCAGGGAGCTAGCCTGGGGCAGAGCATGAAGCCTGGGGAGCAGCTCCTGCCTGGCAGCCCCTTCTACCTCCCAGAGAGCAGGCCCACCGCCAGCCTCTGCAGCAGTGCGCATGGCATGGGCTCGTCCCCTCGGTTTCAAGCCCTACAACTTGTTTCCCCCAGGCACTGAGCGCAACACGCCCTGCTCACTGTTCCCCCAGCCACCATTTTCACTGCTTGCGCCCAGTCAGGCAGACCCCAGCTCGGGTCCCTGCCAGTGGGACTGGGAAGGGAGAGGGGAATAAACTCATCTCTGCTTGCACTCCTGGGGGGCCATGACAGAAGCTGGTGCCCTGTCTAGGTCCCCCCCTCCCCTGCTCAGTCCAGCAGCAGGGGTGGGGAAGTGGCCAGATACCGTCCCAGCGTGGCCCGCTGAGATGAAGGGGACAGAGAGGTGATTTACTCCTCCTTCCATCCCCTCTCCCCCCAGGGAACAGCAGCCAGGGTTTGCTAGCCCCAGCTGCTGGCTCTGCTGCTCACACCTGGCCAGGCAAACCCTGACTGGGATCCCCATGGGGAGAGGGGACAGAAGATGAAATAACACCCCCTACCCCTTTCACCTCAAGGGGCCATACTGACCTGAACCAGCCAGCATCTGGTCCCACTCCTCCCCTGCCACTGGACTGGTATGTGTGTGGGGCGGGGTGGTGTCCCAGGGAGAGCAATTCTCTTCCTGGTGGGGGAGGGCTGCGCTGTGGGAGGGACATGTGGGACACAGCTGCCACAGCCTGCAGGGGGCAAGTGGCAGCAGTTCTGGGGCTGTGGTCACCCCAAAATTGGGTCTAGCCCCTGTAGCCACCCCTCCAAGCTTTGCTGCTACCACCTGCCCTGTACAGGCTGTAGCAGCTCTGTCTCCCTGCTCTCACCCACAGTGCAGTCCCCACACTGGGAAGAGTCTTGAGCTCCCCAGGGCACCATCCCCCCACTTTGCAGTCCGGTGGCAGTGGTCAGGGTGGGGGCATGGCCAGATGCCAACCCAGCTGGCATGGCCCCCTGAGGTGAAGGGGGAAGAAGGAGGTTTATTTCTCCTTCTGTCCCCTCTCCCAGCAGGGAACCCCAGCCATCATGTGCATCACAGCCCCTTGTACCAGACATGGGGGACTACCCCCCACCCCCTGCTTCCCTGCCACTGTCTTCCCATCCGGTGACTGACTACAGTTCAGCAGCATGGGTGGCACCTACCAGTATGGCCTGGGTGGACCCTTGACAGTGACAGCAGCAGGGAAGCTGCAAGAGTAGTGACTTGTGCCTGGTGCCTGGTATAAGGGGCTGTGCTGTACTGCTTCTGGGCAGGGGAACAGTGAGCACAGCATGCCCAACTTGGTGCCTGATGGAGAAAGGTAATAGGGCTTGGGGCTGAAAGTGTGAGCCCATGCCCTGAGCACTGCTGTGGGGGCTGGGGCCGGGCCGGCATCACTCTCCAGCAAGTAGAAGGGACCACTGGGCAGGAACTTTCCTTTATGCAACTTTGCTACTGGGCCACTCTGTGCCCCATTTGGGCCTTTGCTCCTTGGCTGCTCCAAGCAAAACTTGGCCCTGGCAGCTGGGAAGGGGCAGTGGCATCATTTACTGGCTGAAAGAGGGGCTGTGAGGGTCTTGGGCTATGCTGAGCCAGGAGTAGGGGTGAAGAGCCAGGCAGACCACGGCTGGGATCCCTGTAGGCCAGGGTTGGGGTTTAAATTCGTCCCTGGTCATATGCAACCTGCTGGGGCCTGATCATGCCCCCCTCAGTTCAGGTTCCCTCCAGTCTGAAGGGAAGGGAGGGCCGCTGTAATGATCCAAAAACCCAACTTGTTGCCTCATGTGTTGCATACAGTCACTGTTGTGATGAGGTAAGATTTTGTCCATTATTTTTAAGTTGTTTTACTGAAAAAGTAGAGCCAATCCATTTCCACCACTGCCCCTTCAGTTTGGGGGAGGGAGGAGGTAGGAGTTCTGCTGTATTCCCTTCTCCCTTTGTCTTGCTTTCATATTCAGATCTCAGTTGCATAGGGTCCCTACTTCTCACATACCTTTCTCTGTAAGATGGAGTTAGATAGTTTCCAGACTCATTTCTGCCCTTTGCTCAAGGTCTGTCAAAGCTCTGCAAAGCATGCAACTTGTTCCACAAATCAATGACCCAAGGAATCAAAGAGTTCCGCATGGGACCCTGGACTTCCCTGCTTCTTCCTGAATCGCAGAGCTTTACAGATTTCCAAGCTCCCTTGGCTCCCAGCTAACTTGGCCATACACTATTCTATGGTGCTTGAATGATGTAGGTCATATGCAGGCCTGTGCAGCATGGGCTATAGAAAACAGCTTGTGTCATGTTACCCAAATTTGACCTATGTAGTAATGACATATGAAGCACGCACTGTAAACAGTGATTGATAAGGTGTATTAATGTAACACAAGGAAGTGAAAAAGGGATTGATGTAACCAAATGTGTTACACGCTATTTTGCTATAACAGATATATTTGTGTTAAGATGCCTAGATAATTTGTAAAAAACTATACAGCTTGGTTAGAGAAGATCATAAACTAAAGTAAAGAAGAAACAGGCCAATGTTAAACAGCCTTCCACAATGGGGAAGGAAAGGATTTTATTTTCCCAAGGATATAAACATAACTAATTGACACCTTCTAAGTTCACAAGAGATCTGGCTCAATCCCATTACAAAAGTTTCAGTGAAAAGAAGATATTTAAATAAAACCAGAAGCTGTTCATAAAAATATTAAAACCAGCCATCTATAAATATTGGGCATAAGCTGGAGGAAACTTTGGACTTCTTTGAAGATGAACCAACTCAGCAAAAGTCCCCATAAGAGCCTGGCCAGAGGACCTGTTTCTCCCTTGAATCCGATGCTATGTACGCATTGTCTTTAATAATACAAATAAGTCTTTCCTAGTGGGTATCCTAATAAAGTTTTTGAGATGTGACTGGAACAGTCTCACTGGTCCTCAGTTTTCCCCCAGGTAAATTTTGTAATAACAAGGTCACAAATGGCACTTGCTGCACCTGCATTAGCTTTAGAAAAGGCTTGCCTTCCCCTATGGACTATGTACAGCACAAATTACCACAACCAAAACCATTACCACAACCAAACCAAAAATGCTGATTCTTGCTAACAAATTCTGAAAATTTGTTAAATTCTTGTTAAAATTAGTCCACAGTCTTGAATTTAAAAATACTTCATATTAATAAATGTTTTGGGAGTGAGGCACTAATATGGATGTCATCTGGTCAATGCAGGCACCACAAAATGATACTCTGTAATGCTGTATATAAAGGGACCATAAAAAGGACCTCTCGGACATTTTTAAGAGATGATGCCTTCTACCTATGTGCCTGCTGCTGTCTGGAAATTTTCCCCTGGATTGTAGACATTAGTGTTTAGTTGTATGAATGAGAATATAATTTTGCTGTTTCCTAAGAAAACAACAATAAATGGAAGACAATGGTGCACAATGGCCAGGATGGATTGAAGCTAAATAGGATTTGGGCCTACTAACACTTTGGGAAGCAGGCAAGCTGGGAGACAATATCCATTACAGAGCCAAATACAGTCACACTACATCCTGATCTGGATTTTGTTAGGTATTAATTTAATCTTCGCAACACTGCTTATGGAGTGATTCACTTCAGTATTGACTTGGAACCAGAAGCCACGATCCCATCCTGGCAATGCCAAATTGAAGCTAACATATTAGCTTGGGTCTTGGCTTGGGACAGCAGAAGGCCAATCCAATCCCTGCTGAAATGGAAAGCAGCTGATAGCAGCATCCTATCACTCATTTCCAAGTCTCTGCATGGACTGGGGAACCAGATCAAGGAAAACTCAAAAGCTTTCCCTCTAAATTGCTCTTGGTTTTAGTGGGAAGGTTATTGTGCCTGTCCTCTTCACCTAAAGTTTGGGCTTTCAGTCTCATTGGAACTCCCACTGGAACCAACAGGATCACAGTTCGCTGAAGAGATATGAGATCAGATTTTATGTTCACCACACATACTAAAAGTACACATTGAGCAAAGCACATTGGGCTTTCAGTGGAAACTCCATGCATACTCATCTTTGCAATCACAAGAAAGAGTCACCTTGACATCTTAGAAAGGTCTTTTTTAAGTTCCCCATAAAAGCCCCTAACTATTTGAGCTGTCATACAAATTGACTGACATATGTTGTGTTAACTTTTATGCTCAAATAAACATCAGATATAAAGTGTGGGCCTTATTCTCTTCTCCCTTAAATCGACTGAAGGTTTGCTTTCCACTTAATATACATATTACATGTGTATATATATATATTTTTAAAACAAAAAGATATAAAACCTCTCTCAGATCAGATCAGATCAGATCAGATAATTATTACGATTTGCAGAAAGACTGTACAATAATGCTGACCAAATTAAGAATCTGCATCAGCTAGTCCTTTGGTAATCAAGAAGCGCTCAATGCATTCTTTTATCATTTGATCTGAAGGCTCTGATCCCTTGAGAGGAATACGATAACTACCTTGCAAGAGCAGCACTTCTAATTTACAGTTTTAAAAATTGGAGCTCTGATTTCAGCAACTGTGCATGAGATATATTACTCAGATGCCATACATTAAAAACTCTTCATGATCTACTCTTAAATAAATAGTTTATAGAAAAGTTAACTGAAGAATAGCAGCCATAAAATCACAACACACATCACTCTTGCAACTAAATTTATTCTTAACAAATCCTTATAGACTTATGCTGCATTCTGTTTTACAATACACTTACATTCATGTAAAAAAGTAGCTACGTGCAAGTAAAGCCATGTTCCATTAGAAGGAAAGAGGAGAGCTCATCTAAGTGTGTTTATTAGGTCTGTGTGATTTCATGCAGCAAACAGGGAAGAACACTTTCCTTTTTCATTACACTGAACATGTGAAATTTCCAAGCTGATAGGTCAAATGGAGAAGTGATGTGTATAAAGACAACAGCACACTTTGCTACATTCAGACTCCTTTACCCCAATTTTACTGAAGAGGGAAAGAGTCTAAAGTGTAAGACTCCTTTCACCTTAAATTCAGAAAACCAGAAAAGGTGCAAGAAACTGTAACTTACAGACTTACTAACAACTTTAGTCTAAAATATGGCCACATATTTTGTGGGTACTTTTACTATCCATTTTGCACCCTTCACATGGGTCACCAAAGCTAGGGACTTAAGGATTGCTCTTTCAAAGACAACTAATAGCCCCACAGTGTGCTATGCATCTAAAATGCTGTTTCAGTGACATGGAAAGGACCTCAGTGCTAAGTGAAATAACTATAGTGACCAGCAAGCTTAGTATAAATGCCTTCTGTAGGGGGTAGCATCTTCCTGATAAACATGAAGGCAGGGGGAGGGGATCACCTTCTCTCCTTGCACTGTCTAAATCAAGAGAAAATGTGAGGTTCCAGCCTACTAGGAGGACTGTGTTGATTCTGTACTGTGGGAACGAATATTTGAACAGGAGATGACCAAAGAAAGCATAGAAAGGGGTGGTGTTACAGGGTACTATGATGCAACAAAATCTTTTGGGGAAATAAAAATGAAATTTTAGATCACATGTTATCACTAAAATATCCCACAGGTCTTTTTTGAAAGGCAGAATTTTTAAAATTAATGTCCTGGCTAAGTTCCAGTACCAGTTCACATATTGTGCTGACCTAAACTGAAAAGCAGAAGGTAGGGTAGATTGTCACCTTATTGATTAGCTGAAGTGTGTGTGTGCACATGTGTTTGTGTGTGCACGCATGTGCGTGCATAGGCACATGCAGCAAGTTTTCATGAGCTGAATTTCACTTCATCAGATGTTGTGAAAGGAAGTACAGAAAGCAGAATATAGAAGGAGAGAGAGATTAGACTACAAAAGGCAATGGAGTGGGAGAGAGAAAAAAATGGGGAGAAGAAGGGGGCAGTAGTGGGAGAGACACAAGCAAGCAGTAAATCCATAGGAATAAAGGAGTCACCAAAACTAACCCATGTAATGGGATAATAATCCATAGTCCATGTTGAAACTATGCTGAACACAATCCAGTCTGTTGATGAGTTCTTGTTCCACAATTTTCCATTGCAATAGTTTGCTTTCTTTAAAGATGCTGTCAGAGAACAGCCATCCTCAGGTCAGCGATGCAGTGTCCAGGGAGGTTAAAGTATACTGCCACAGGGCACGCTGTCCTTCTGCAGCTGATGTCACAGTAGTATTTTTTCTTGTCACATAGGAATTGCCCAGTCTGTTCAATGTAGACAGCAAAGAGGCACTGTAAGGAGTTGATGGTGTATATGACATTGGTAGAGTTGCAAATGAATGAACCTAAGGTGTTACAATTCGTGTAATTTGGTCTGGTAATGATGTGGTCTATATTGATGTTGAGATACAGAAAGTATTTGGGTGTTGTGGTGTCTGGTACCTTGGTGAAACCGGGAGTTAGGTAGCCTGTTGCTTGAGAGATATCATTTGAGATTGGGGGAGAAGGGGTGGGATGTCTGTAAGGCAGGACCAGTTTGTCCCCCCATGACTATTTTGAGATTGAAAACACGGGAAGATCTAATTATTTATATTTTTGTTTGCAGTCTGGGGTCCTGTGACCCTGGCACTCGTTCCTGCCACTGACGGGGGGTCAGACTAGATGGCCTGCTCTAGGCCCCTTCTGACCCTAGATACTATGATACTATGATGATACATACATGTGAATCTGTCCATCTTTTCCTCTTGGCAATTTCAAACAAACAGGACCAGAAAATCAAATATATTCTCAGAATAATACCATCTAGTAAAACAGTTATACAACAAGTAACTTCTGATTCTCAGCTTTTTACAAGCTTTGGCTTTACATTCCTTAATTACAAACAATCCACATTCCATCAATAAGATCATTTCATTTCAGTGAAAGATAAGTCATCTTGATGCATATAGTTTGTACCGGTGTCTGATTTGTAAAGAGTGTGGGATATTTGCGAGTGGAACATGTTACAAGAATGCAAGACTTCCTTTAAAATCGCTCCCGGTAGCTAATTTATTAAGTAGCATGGGACATCTGTTTTGGAGGAGACTGAATGCCTTGGTCTTACTATTAAGCATATGAAGAGACTTGGTTGTTATTGCTGAAACAGTTGGGATGGAGGGAGAAAAACTGTTGCTCTGGGTATATAGAGACAGAAAAATGTCTGGTTTATTTTTGGAGGTTGTAAATTTAACTTTCTTGGGATGGTTCTATTCTCTCACTCTCTCGCAGGGTGAAAAAATATGTGTACACTGATGTGATGTGAAGAAGATAATTACAGTCCTATTCCAGATACTCTGTTCATTAAGTGTGCTATTTTGGATACAGCAAATTTTTAAATTGGTCTCCAATGCTTTGGGGAAGGTTGGTCCATGGTAGTACAACACTGAGGATTCATATCCCTGCGGCCCTCCCCTGTTGAAATTCAATAAAGTTTAATTGGATTACAATGGAGAAATCCACAAGATGCCAATTGTTGGTGCATTCACAGTGTGGAATGACTCTACCACTGGCACTTGATTGACTCACACTGCATACTATTCTTATTACAGTACCAGTAAGGAGTGACTGTACTCTTTATTAAACAGCACCATAATTACTCTAGCAAAATTACACAAGTTATAAATGGTACAGTACTGCAAAAATTAAAACTCCATCTTCCATGAGTTTACAGTATGTGACCTACTTTTGAAAAATATTTCAATGGATAAATAGACTTTATTTAAAGCCACTGTGGGAATGTCTTTTTCCATCTGTGACTCTACCCAAGTGTGGGTAGCTTCTTTCCATGCTGGGAAAAGAAAGGCTTAATGAATTATGTACAGCTGTAGTTTATGCAGAAAAGAGCATTATTTCAGTTGTTCATATGTAAGATTTAGAGAAAAAGTGTAGGTCTGTTTACAAATAATCTCCCTAGACTTTCACCATTCAGTGAATGTGAGTGAAAGAGTCAAATATGATAATTGCAACCCCCCACCCCGCACCCTTTGCCCCTATCAACACCTTTTCTTCTAGTGTATTCTAGACATTTGATTTAGGCTCTGATCCTGTAAAACATGCTAAGCCTTTACATCAGGGCTGATTATTGCCTGAGCTATTTGTCTTCTACAGCTGGCAAAAAAGTTACTTCCCCGATCCTCTCAAAAACAATTATTTTTAGACTAAATGAAAATTTTCATAGAAAAACCTCTCTTTTTTGGCTATACAAAAGAGAATGTCAAAACAAACAAAAAACAGTTGCCAAATATTTGCCAAAAAGTTTTGACAAAAAGGTTTCAGATCTTTTGCAATTTTTCACAGGAAAACAGTAATTTCTTGATATGCTCCAGAGTCAAGTAGATGACACATCAATAAAAATGACGTAACTTCTGTCTGTTTGACTCGCTCTGTTTCTGCTGCCTTTGGCATTGACTTGGGTAGAGTTGCTTTTGCCATGCAACAGTGTATTTGGAGGAATAAGAATTTATACTTGTAAAACACCTAATAAGCTCTCTTTAACTCAAGTCTTTTAAAGAATGTGAAAATTCAGAGTTATATTATGCTAATCCCAAAACTGGAAAAGCCACAAGGAAAATAATCTGTTAGTCTCATTTTACCATGATTTTTTTATATTATATTTTAATTATGCTAAACTAACATTAAATGAACTAGGAAAGAATGCAAAATCCATTCTAATTCTATCATCTTTCTCATACATCTTATTTAAAATTAATGCTGCTCTATAACAAGTTGCTATAGTACATCTGTTACCAAAATAGTTTTGTACTAAGAAATGATTCGTGGTACACCTGTTAGTGAAGAATTAAGCACAGTAGCTCCAGTGTCCATTCCAACTATTCACCAGGTAATAAAATGTACACCCAACTGTAGTCAATAGTACTTTTCCTGAGAAAGAACTGAGCACAAATTAAGGACATGATGATCTTACGGATATTCATGCATACAAAATCCCCAACATACTGTGCTCTTATGTCATATACATATGCACACATGTGCATAGTGTCCCCTGCATCCCACTCCCCCCAGCCCTTTACAGGATGGAACTCCGCCGGCCTGCAAGGGGAAACCTACTGTTTCCCAGGTTTGTCTCCTTTAAAGGAGAAAATCCGTGTTTTTCCATGGCAAACAGAAAATTCAGATTCCTGATTATAACTATGTTTACAGTAAGGTTTTTTTCAGAAATATATATATAAAAGCTGCCCTGAGACTGTTGAGAGTCAAAGTCTCAGGGCAGCTTACAAAAGAGGACAAAGTAACTTATAAAACAGGAGAATGAACAAGAGGACAAAGCAACTTAAAAGAGAAACTAGAACATTACCTTAAACTAGAAGCTCCCTAACCAGAATCCTGGGGCTATTTTTATTTGTTAAATGCCTCCCCCAAAGAGAAGGTCTTATGGTGCATCTGAAAGATACCCAGGTTCAGGCTGTGGCAGACGTCAAGTGGAAAGACGTTCTAGAGATGAGGACAACTGCTGATGATGACCTCCCACAAGTTTATGCCAAGCAGACATAGTGAACTGATGTTACTTACAGAAGCCTGCACTTGCCTGACTGTGGGTACAGCTACATATGCCCCCCAGGGCCCAGTTGTTACTATGCCATCATTTACTACCTACTTTTAGAAGCAGTAACAGCCATTACTGCTCTGCCCTGGCAGCACATAGTTATTTTTAGCAGCTATGTCGTCATAGCAATGTGCTATAACGAGGTAGCTTGTCACTACGGCAATGTAGCATCGGTGTTATGGTTTATGCCCGCCAGTGCTACATTGTTGTAGCAATGAGCTATGTCACCATAGCATGTTGCTATTGTGATGTATTGTCGCATGTAGACACACCCACTCAGTATCACAATGGGGCAAAAGGGAGAAGGTGTGCCCTTATATATGTAGGGCCCAGGTGATTTACAGCCTTGTGTGTCAAAACCAGTGCCCTGAATTGTACCCAAACAAGCTACTGGAAGCCAGTGTCAACTCTGGAGCACTAGAGTTATATGTCCTGAGCAACTCATGCCCATCAGTAATATTGCTGTCTACAGGACTCAAAAAATATCCATTTCAAGAACATGGTGAAGAACTGGATATTTACTTCCTCTACAGACAACAAAAAAATGAACCCTGATCATTTCAGTTTTATGTTTAAATAAATTCTGAATAGAAATGTAAGTTTCTGCCAAGCTTAACTTTCTGGCAAGCTTTTCTGACCATAATGCTCCAATACTAGCTGCTAAAATTCTATCTAGTTGTAAAAATAGTCAAACATATACATGTCTGATGCAGACAGCCGAGCTGGGAATTGAAACCATAATAATTAACAACAGATTTCTTGATCTCACCATGACAAGCAAATGAAACATTCTTCACTTTGCTTTCCCACTGGAAGAGAGAATTATCTCAGTAGGAACAGTAGAGTGGAAGCCTCTAACTGATTAGATGTAAGATGCAAGTAATGCAACAACAGGAAGCTCATATTAACAGAATCACATACAATTATTGCACTGTATTTTGTGTATGCACATGTGTAGGCATATTCGCAAACTTGTATGTTCTAAGAACCTTAGTGGAGAAGCACTACATGCCTGTAAACAGGGAGATGGACTGTGAAAATTTAGGAGCCCTAATAAATCCCACGAAGGAATTTCATGTTCTCACTTCCCTGCATACAATGTGCTAAAATGAAATTGCTGAATTTCTTAAACTATGCTTTTTCCCCCTGATAAAATCCTCTCTCATGTAAATGACTGCCTTATTCATTATTGCTTAACATATTCCTCTCATCTATTTAAATCATTATTTAAGCTGGTGTTTTATCTGTGTTCAGGACCTTGGAGAGCAACAATACCTGAAGGATTTGATCTTTATCTTTTGAACGTGTGATTTAGACAACAGGAATAAAACCACTTTGGTTTTATTTTACATGCCTCTCTCCATCCCTCTGCCTACTATATGTCTCTCCTGATTGCTCCATTTCTCTTTTTTCACCATTCTTGAGTTTTTATAATGCCACTTACAGTTGGAGTAGCCTTCCAATTTGTCATAACCCAAATACTCTCCTTCTCTTTCTTTAAGTCCTACTGCAAACCAATTTGGTGTGCAAAGCTGTTTTATGTGTAACAGTAACAATGTTTCCATGGTATTTCCACTACAAATCTTATTTTTTATTTATCCTATGTTAAATTGGACCCTGTCTTTCATTTATATTGTGTTAAATACTGTGTCCCTTTAGTGACTTATTAAATAACTTGCAATAAAAAATAGTGTAGTTCTATCCATATGAATGAATTCATTATATTCATAATACCTAACATATATTTAAAATTTTCTTTCATGCATTACAGAGACTTGAATGATTCAGAATTTGTTCAAGCTTTAAAGGCCAGTTTAAGTTCAAAACTGTTTCTGCCTAAAGACTTGATCATTGAACTTACATGGGTGAATTATCCCATTATGTTCAACACGTATATTCATATATACAAAGTTAATCACACACGTAGGGTCTGCTCCGGACATGACAATGCTACAAAATTCTTGATGAGATTAAAGATTTGATTCACGCCACAGACTGGTACAAATCATGAGTAATTCCCAGAATTCAGAGCAGAACACTGCAACTCGTACTGGCCCAAGGCCTATAGTTTTTTTTCTTTTGAAACAGAAGGGAACTTTTGAGCATCTCTTGTATTTCTATTTTCTGACTTATTATTTTTTATGGATTTACAGACTTGTTCTTGTCATATAATTTATATGCTATGCACGCACAAAGACTCTCTCAAGAATAAGCAGCCAAACTACTCTGTCTTCTCCTGCCTCGACCAAAAAGTTCAGACAGAATTGACATTTGACCTCAGGACAGATCAATTGGATGGAATGTTAATACCAATTGCTTGCTGAAACTATTGGTATACTGGCCTGAGCATCCTCTGTCCAAATTACCCCCACAGATCACAGTAGTTTCACTGACATAATATATTGAGTGAATCATGAAGTCAAACATAGGGTCTGAAGTCTAATATCCCTTTATTCTCAAAACAGCATAAGGTCCATCTTCAAAAATATATGATATCCATGAAGGCTGGCTAATATACCTTCTTCGGAACCACAACAACATTAATCAACTAATAACTATCCAGACAGTGAGTTTTCCATTTTATCTGCAGCACCTACACCCTCAGACCCAACCCCTCTCAGTGTAAGGAGATTTCATCTTACTCAGGTGAAAAAAGGGAAATCAGAAAAGTCATTTATAATTTTACCATGCAGAAGTGGAAGTTGAGCTGGAAGTAAAATGCTCTCCAACCCAGCATCACTGAAAAAGTCTGTCAGTCACACAAGCCAAAGTTCTGGGAGCTCTAAAACTATCACCAAACAGAGCCCAGGATGGGGATGCCAGATGAAAAACAGCTCCCTTACCACCAAAAAATATCAGTATTTTCTTCCCAAAACCTTGTAAAATGCAACAGATCAGTAAATTATAAAGAAATCTAGAAGAACTATCTTGGCAGTTACCATTGCCAACCTTCCCTTCTAAGCAAATGCACTTAGAGGATGATGGCATCTAGAAGGGGTACACTCCTTAAAGAAAGTTTGAAAACCCCTGATCTAGCTCCATCCTCTTTGGAACCACCGTTTAGGTACTTATAGTCTGCTATCAAATCCCCTCTCAGTCTTCGGGGGTGGGGAGGGGCTGGCAGTAGTGGTGGGGAGGGCTTGCATGCAGCAGCAACAGTGCACGGTGGTGGATGGTAATGATAGCAGCTGCATGCGATCCCCGCCCAACCCCCACCCCCCATGTCCAGCCAGCTGGGTGGTACGTGTGCAGCCCTCAGAGGAGAGCCACTGCCCTCATGCCCCCCAACCCCAGCTCTGCTCCTGGGAGGCAGTGGCACAGGGTGGTGGCACTCCATCTCTGTCCACCCACATGTACTCCCTAGCTCCTTTCCAAGTACCTCCCATTGACAACCCCAGAGCTAGACTTTTCTCAGTGGTGACAGATGGCAGAAGAAAGAGCAATGGTCTCAAGTTGCAGAGAGTGAAATTTAGGTTAGATATGAAGAAAAACTCTCTCATTAGGAGTTCGATAAAACACTGGACCATGTTACCCAGGGAAGCTGTGGGATCTTCATCGTTGGAGGCTTTTAAGACCTTAGTAGACAAGGCCCTAGCTGGAATGGTAGTTGGGGATGGTCACGCTTTGAGCAGGGGGATGGACGAGATGACCTCCTGAGGTCCCTTCCAACCCTAACTTTCTATGATTCAATGATTCTATAATCTAGTGTTAAACACTTTGTTTATAAAATCATTAGAAATGCATAAACAACAGATGTATAGATAAATGGTCATATATATATATATAGTTTATCTATTCATCTGTTGTTTAAGTATTTTAATGATTTTATAAACATTGCTTATATATAAAACAAACAAAAAATAAATAAAGAGCTCAATATTCTGTCCACAATGGTACTTTAATGGGAGCTTTGCCTGATTGAAGGTTACAAAACCCCTAGGTAAAATGCACAGAGTACGGTCTTCTAAGAATGTTGGTAATTTCTGCTATCACTTTCTCCCACTGTCAGGCTTTATCCAATAGTCAGACTAAACAAAAAACTTATTCTTATTATTTTCTTCCCTCTACTATTTTTTTTTTAAATGCACTCTTGCATGAGCAGAGACACATTTTAGACAAATATGTCAAGTTTTCTAAAATCACAGCCTACCTAACAGCAATTCTGATTCAACTCCAGGGACAAGACCCTGGTGAAAAGAGGTTTAGTATACCAAGATCATTCATCCCTTCAGATATTAAATGTTAATTGTATCATCACTTCTGATGTAGATGCTTACAACAAAGTAATTCACATCACTTGCTTTTAAGTACTTATATTTGTCTATTTGTGCTACTTTTTTTAGCATACCAGCAGGTGGAGAATATTTGCCAAAATGTATAATGCAAAATTTTTCTTTCTGTCTTCCCATCTATTTTAAAAATTATCTGAAAGGCCTATTGTTTTATATGAATGAGTAAGGCAGCCTCCTGTTACTCAAGGCAAGTTGAATTTGACTGCCCAAGATGGAAGTCAGTCAGTGTTGGAACTATGATTAAAACATAGGGATTTTCACTCCTGATCCTGTGCTCCTGTATGGATTTATAATATATGATAGACTTATTACCCACCTAATATTAACCAAAGTGCAGACAGCACTCTCATACTGTATATTAAATTTGTTCAAATGCTACTTATGGAAATAAAACAACAGTTCCACCGCTAATAAGTCAGCATTATTGCATACATGTATTGCAGTAACTGAGTAGTGGTTTTTTAAAGCTTTTTTGTCAACTTACTCCGTATTGCGTTAAAGGAAAGAAAAATATGAGTTGTTGAAAAGCCTCAAAGCATAACGATGCTAATCAGTATGTTTTAATCCACGGGCAGCATTTGCCATGTACGCAGTCTAGAACCATATTACAGATATCCTCAGAGGGAAGAGAGTTGCTTAATCAATAGAGGATCTCATCAGCAGTAAAACTGCCTATTGAATATTATTGGTTCTTCCTGGTAATAGAAACAGATTGCATGAACGTTGATTATTTAAATGCAGGATGTGAGTTCATTTAAAACCAAACTATATAAAGATAAAACATGTTCTAAATTCAGAACAACATAATGATTAACAATATTGCTCCTGACCGCTGTTGCAGGTAGAAAATCAAGATGAAGTTCAAGAAACCTCTTTCCTGCCTGCAGCATCCTGGTAGAATTAGGCCAAAAGGGGATAGAGGAGAAAGGGCAGGGATGAGCAGGTTCAGTGGCCATGAAGGGGGCACCTTCTATTCTCCTGAAAGAAGTACAATACCTACTTAGGAGTTCCTGGCCTGCAGCTAAAAGATTTAGGCCCCTCTCCTCAAATGATGGTACATCCAAATCCCATTGAATTTTGATTGAAAACCTATGAGGCAAGTGGCTAAAAGAATTGTTTCACTTGTCCATTGTATACACACAAATGTGCAGCTTTTCATGTGACCATTGGCATTGGTATGAGTTTTCTTCCTTTCTTATTAAGTGCTCATTGCTATCATGTTTGTGTACATGCTTCCGTTGCACACTGTTACTGTCAGCACATGACCCTGTATAATCACCGAGTAAGGTTAACGATACTTTTTCATTAGGAAAAGAAAGCCAGTTTGCTAATATTTAACAGTGAAAGAACAAACTGAAGCATGAACTGATTAAATGAAAGGGCTGGATTACATATATTATAAATTAGCCTGTGTTGGCAACTTAGCATAGTTATTTTGTCCCAGGAAGGGGAATTAGAGTGAAGTGAACACAATTCCTCCTCAGCTCCCAGAGCCCATCTGTTCGGCATAACAGCAGAGATTTTTTTATTTTGCTCTCGACCTCAACTGAGCTCACTTGTCTCTCATTTGAACATTACCAAAGGATTAAAGATTTTAAGAGATTGTCAAGCTTGCACCAGTGGTAACAGGGATAGAACTGACTCTCAACTGGAACGCACAACTGAGCATTTAGCTAGGAGCTCTGCTTATGATTCACAATCCAGTGCAGCCTCAATTAGCTGTACTGGCTCTAGAGTGCTAACAGGAATAAGAACTCATGTTTGTTACAAAATTAAACAGCTAGAACTCTACAACAGACAAGAGAGCTGTTGAATTAGAAGGCTGTGCCTTTATAATGTGTTTATTAAAGCAGAACACCATTTTAAGTATTGATAACTAATCTGCTCTGAAAGCAGATGCATGGTCAGGAGAAAAAAAAACAAACAAGAAAACAACATACATAGATAGGAACTCTCCTAATACTATATAAATATTTAAGAAGAACAGATATTTAGCAAGTTATTAAGAAGAGCAGAGCAGAACAGACAGCAGAATTAAATGCAGCATGCCTAGAGGTAAGATAGCTGACATAATTAGGGAGGAAAAAAAGTCAAAAAATAAAAAAAAAACTTTGATGTGCCATGAAACTTGTGCTTCAGCAAATATGAGATCGATGGATTATATGGCTTTCAAAGTCTTTCATTTGCAGTTAAATACAAACTGAAACACCAGAGCATTAAACTCAGAAAAGTCTGGAGGTTAGCATTTTTTTCAATGAACAAAGTATTAAAAGTACTCCCTAAGTGAGCACTTCTTTTGTTATATAAATCCCTGTTCACTGAACCGATTTCCTGTTAGTAGACTCAACCAGGATTAGGTAAATTTGATTTGAAGAATGTCACTAATGAAACAAATCATCAGGAAAGAGAGGAGAGGTTTAAAGTGCACATAGTGCAGTGCAGAGTTATATTTATAATGTTTTGTAGAGCAGTATGGACATTCAGCACAAAAATAGGCAAGTTTAAATATGATTGTATGACCAGCAAATTCAATTCCAAAGGTAGGAAAATTGAAATCTCTGTTATACACATGTGGACTTGACACCCCTGACATAACATAAATATCAACACATTACAGGTTAATACAAATGAAATATAATTAAAAATAACAGCAAAAGGAACCATGCATAGGTACATTGCTCCAACTGGATCCACTATAGTTTACTAGGAAGCAGGGCTGTTTTAGTGCAGAGAGCAGACAGCAGATATTTAGGATATTTAGATAGCCTAGATATTTAGGTTCCACTTCTAATGTTGTCAGTATTTCACTGTAGTTTAGTGAACAAGTCAACAATACAAAACCTGAGTTTCTTAATGTATAAAATGGAAATGTTACAAGCTAAAATGATACAGGGCTAAATTAACATCTATGAAGTAGAGTGAGATTAGGCTAAAGTAGAATGATATGGGAACACGAAAAAGTTACTGCTTCAACAGGTTTCTTTCCTTTAAGGGGAGCTTCCCGGCTGGGGAGGTAGGCTGGGCCCACAGAAATTTTCCAGACTGAGCAGATTTCTGGTTTACACAGATTCTGTCTTTCGTCTGTATTTAGAATGTATGGAGATTAGCAATGTATTTAGAAAGATTTCTATGAATTGGGCTATATAAATGAAAACTGGGAAAAGAAAACCCATCTATATTGATGATTCTTTTACTAAGAGTAACAAAAATGCAAAACCTGCAGTGTTAGTATGTCACAAAAAATTGGTATGCTTTTAGTTTGGTAGAATTATACTGTTAAAACTGGAATAGTGTTAAAGCTGTATTATACTGTTAAAACAGACACAGTTTATTTTCTTCAGACCCATATCATGTTGCTTGAGTCTTTTTCCCATTTTATAATCAACTGCATGCTATTAGAACAAAGAAAAATTGTGATAGGCTAAAGTAACACTGTATCTGCCATGTGACTAATACTAAGGCTCTCAAAGGTGTAGTTGGCCTTATGACTTTTGATTTGGAAGAATGTCAAGGATTTGTTCCACAGTCTAAAAGCCCAGATCAATGCCTATTGTTCATATTGTTACAAATCATATTGCTTATCAGTGCGACCCAGATGGACGACACGTGATCAGTTACACTGTTCATTCTAAATGATAATATTAATAGCAACATTTGCATTATCAGCCTGACCAAATAGATCAGCATGTTATTTTGACATTCAATATACACTGCTTTACATATTTTAAAACAGAACTAAGTATATCTTCAGAATGCTCTCTGGATTCAAGTGCAACCTCAGCACCAGGTCAGAAACTTGAGAAAGCAGTGACCTTTGGCGTAATGTGTGTGCTTCCTCACAGACCTGAATATTTGTGTGAGGCTATGTAGGGAGCAATGGCCTAGAGTCCTCAACCTCAGCTCCCTTTTAACTTCTGATACAGTCAGATAGTTGTAGAATATTTTCTGTGTTCCTTATGCAGATGTTCTGGATTTTAGTCAGACTTTTTTTTTCTTTTAAGCAGTTACTATTCCTGTGAAAGCAAATATAGATGAATAAATATCTCCTGGCATTTATTAATCCTATTCTCTGACTGATAAAAAAAAATAACCCACAACCAATACCACTACTGTTAATACAGAGTTAAGGTCACCCGGTAGTATTTTATACTCTTCCAGAACATCAAGTTCAATAAAACTAAAATTTCTGCAAAGAAGCAGGAAACAAAGAGTTAAAGGATGTATCAGTCAAAATTATATTCTGTTTTCCACCCCTCCATGTTGTTATGGTGGAATATGATCATTCTCCTAAGGTAGAGGGAGCATGGAGCTACTGACAGAGTGAAGAAACAAATCACAGTTGTAGCTTTATGACCCACCCCCTAGACATTTTTATTCTATGCAAGTTACAGTAACTAAGCACATGAGAGTAAACGGTTGTACCTCTTCCAACACCTTCTTCACCTTCCCCCGTAATATATATCCCTGTCAACATTTCCATCTCATTTCCTGTATCATTAAACGACTATCACTTTAGAAGCTATTAGCATATAAGAAGTTGCACTTTGCTATCTGACACCTTTCTATTTCTTCATATACATGACAAGCAGCAGTTTGATGGAGAGTCATGCCCTTCTTTGCATATATAGGGCCATGCGTCATACTGAGCAAGGCATTGCACCTGCACTCTGCCTCCTCCTTTTGCCCCACCTGCAGCCAGACTACCCCAGCCATGGCCCTGGATCTTCTAGCTCAGTCCTTCACTTCTTCCCCCATATTCTGGCCCCACCTGGAGTCAGGTTGTGGGTCAGGGAGCTGGGGAGTTATGTCCTTTAATTTTAAGTTTACGTTCCTGAAAGCCCATGCCATCAGTGTCTCCTCTTGCAAGTATTTTGAATGAAGACCAGAGGGAGAAGTAGCACCACACTTTTTCCCCTTGTTCTCAGCATAAATCTTTCTGGGCCTTTGCAAGTTTGGGGAGGTATGATAGGAACACGTACTGGCTACATTTCACCGAATCATTCACTGCAGTCTCTCATCCTTCCCTGGATTTCTGATTAGGAGGGCTTGGCTCCTCAGATCTCTTCACTCTAGGGGGCCAATTTGCAAGGAGCCCAGTGAAGTTAACAATGCAAAACTCCTAGACCTCCAGCTACTTCCCATGGTGCTCTTAACTCTTACTTAAATATATCAGCCCTATGACCCTGATTTAGCAAACCATATATCTGAGTGTCACGAGTCCATGAACTCCACTTCATCAATCTACTGGACACAAAAAGTCATGGACTAAATATAGACATTGGATTTATGACACACTATAACCTGCCTAACATCTGACTCCCCAGGCAAACCTTTCACTTTTTTCCAGATATTCTCATTCTCTTCCACCCCACCCTCCTGTCTCCCATTCTCTGACTACAGGTAAATTTGTTCCCCTCCACCTCCACCGGTCTCTCACCTACTGACCATCTCAATTTACATTTTCACTGCCTGGCTTTTTTGCATACGCACTGACCTCTGGTTGCTTTACCACTCTATCCAAGAAGAGCACAGGCCATCTGCAGGCACTTCCTCAGTCTGACAAAGGGTGTTTGTGCCTGAAAGCTTGCTAAGAATCATTTTCCCAACTATTTGAGTTTGTTTAATAAAAGATATCAGATTTACCCAAAGAACCTTGTCTGCCAATGTCCTTGGACCGACATGGCTACAACCTACACCCCTGAGTCAATTACCATAGCATTTAAACAGACACTAACAGTTACTGAATAGGGATGGACTTAAATATGTAAATACATGTATTCCACATGCTTAAATGCTTAGTCAGAGTGGAAACTAAACTGGCATGCTAGGTGGGATAGAGCAGTGGTTCACAACTAGGCGTTCATGGCTCCCTGGGAGGCTGCAAGAAGGTTTCAGGGGGTCTGAGCTGCCCCGACTCCACCTCCCCTCTAGGACAGAGCCACAGCCTGAGGGGAATGGCGGCGGTGGCAGCAGGCAGACCACGGCAGTGGGGCAGAGCTATGGCTTGGTGTGTGAGCAGTCGGTGGCAGAAGGGGAGGACAGCATGGCTTCCCCTCGCTCCCTCATCCATTATTCTTCACTTTGCTGTTGGTGCATCTGGTGCCGGGAGCCCAGCAGCAATGACAATGAGTCTCACCACCCTGGTCTGCCCTCCCATGTCCATACAGGGTCCCACCTGCAAGGCCATGGAGGTAGCTCCTGCCCATGCTGGTTTGGCCAGGCTGCAGCCCCATGCCTACTGCAGGGTCACAAATCTGGGAAGGCATGTGCCCTCCAATGCCCCACAACACATCGCCTAAGCCCTCCTGCTTATGGCCTCTCCTCCCCACATCCTGGATAAGCAGAAAAGTTTTGGCACAGGTGGGTCATGGAGTGTCTATCATACCGGGGGGGCCCTCAGGAAGAAAAAGTTTGAGAACCCCTGGGATAGAGTAAATAAATGAATCAGCAAATATTACACCTTTAATACTTCTCTTGTGGTCATGAATCATGAAATACTTTCTAGTTTCAACAAAAAAATCTTACCTGGATGTTAGGCAGTTTACAGAAATTGAAACGATTGCACAGGTGTCTTTTTAACTATAAGACAAAGTAAACCAAAAATCTACCCAAAGGTCAAATATGATCCAAAAGTGTTTATGGTGTACGGTTTTTTGGTTGTCATTTTGTTTTTGTCAAAATGACAAAAGGAATAAAAAGAAGGTTTACCAATTAGGTGACAAACCATTCGTATTCTGGGGCAGATTATCTAAAACCTCTCTGTTCTATACATTTTTTTTAAAGGTAGATGGTACAAAAACATAGTATTTTCAAGAGGAATACAACTACTTAAGATACATTGGGAGAAAACATTTAAAAATGTAATCAAACTATTGCAACATTCAGCTAACTAATGGAAGTACATGTAGTGAATTTAGGAGACAATTTTTCTAAAAAACAAGACAGACTACAGAAATTGGTTGTCATCACCTGCAGTGTTAGCATTTTAGAAGGTCACTTCAGAGTTCATCTTCCACCCCCTGATTTCTACTGTATCTTAGGAAAGGATTGTGAAAAATAAATACCAGCCCATAACTTGAAGCACCCTATCTGAGCTCCAAGCCACATTCTGTTTTAGATGGCAAACTACACATCACCGTGGGCTTTCTGAATTCCAGAAAAATGCAGATAATGTATGTATTCAGGAGAGGTGCTTACTGCTGGAAAAAATGTGCATTATACAGAAGAAAATTTAGAAGCCATGAAAGTACTGAAGTTTATCTGAAGATGTCTTCCAGGAAAAGATTTGGGTTACTGTGTTCAGCAAACTGCATGTTGATTTGAAATGGAAATATAGCTCTTTAGTAATACAAAGAACATGCAGATGGTCTTGGGTGACTGAGAAACAAAATGAGTACTAGCACAAAAATGAGCACAAACTGTTCATTTTATGAATCATCATGGAGAGAATTATGAATGGGAGAATATGCTTATATACTAATGAAGATACAGAGAACACTAAAAATAGCATTAATTATAGCATAACTGCTAGATTCTAGTATGGACAATTTACAGAGCAGTACTTTTAATTCATAGTGCTTACATATTACCTTGGGATACTGGAGATAATCAAGTAATTTTCCTGAAAAGCAAAATGAATCATTTAGCCTATGAGGAAAGGCAATAGCTCTTTAAATGAAAGCAAGCCAACATTGCTCTTTTCTAGAAAATTAATTTAATAAAAATAAACATGCCAAACCTAAAAAAAGATCAGATAGATCAACAGCATTGGATTTCATTTAATACCAAGGCTGAATATTCAGCAGGATGCAGGAATCATTGCGCCTTATTCTGTAAGCATATATCTGAATAAGTGATACAGTATCTCAATGAATGCAAGGACAGATAAGAATGACTGACTGCTTTAATACATATTTATGGGGTTAAGGTGACCCATTACTCTTCAAAAATATGGTGCTTTTAACTGATGAGAATCAAGTGACCAAATAAAGTCCTAAGTATCGAAACCCTTTTGTTTCGATACTTTATCTAATAGGCAGAGTGGGAAAACTGTATCGAGTGTGGAATTCTAGAATGCTATATTTGTTCACATGCTACACATACCTTTCCCACAAAAATCAGCCCTCCAAAATTGGGGTGGATCTCTTAAGGGGAAAAGCTGATTTTCTTTGCCAGAAATTCACTGTACGGGGGCACAGAAGGATAATGACGCTATGCTAAAAGCTGGCTTCCAGCTTCTCTGTCCTGTCTAGGAAAGAAGAGTGGAAACAGTCTCATGCTAACTCTTTCACAGTTACTCTCAAACTGGCACCAGTTTTTGGTATGTTTTATCGTATAAAGGTACAGGAGATAAGTAACACAGATAGGATGAAGTTCTTTTCAAAATACAAAAGTGGGAAACTGAACCTCTCTGCCCCGCTCTGCCCTCCTGTGCCAGGTCCTGCCCACTGGGCCACAGAGGTCCTGTGGGGAAGGCAGCATGGCAGGGAGCCCTGAGCCCACAGCAGACAGCCTGCATCCACCCCTGCCCCACATTCAAATCTGGGGGAAACGCTTGCCCCCATTAGCGACACATAGGGGGTGCATGCGGGTGCACCGGCACCCTGAGATTGGCCCTGCCCCTTCTGAAATGCTGGCGCCACCTCCAAGTTTGCCACTGGCACTTCCGCTGCCAGTGGTGATTGGCTGCTAGGGTCCCCCCACTCCAGTTGGCAATTGGCCACTGGTGAACCCCTCCTCCCAGTCAGCAATTGGCTGCTGGTGCCCCCCCCCAGTTTTAGGAAGCACCAGACGCCCATACTTGCCCCTCCATTACCCTCTCCCCAGGACTGCACACAGTGGTGGGGAGCCAGCTCCCTTGCCATCCCCAAGACAAGCCGCCTGTGCTTTTGTTTCACTCCCCAGACCCAGGCCACATGCATCACCCTGGCTGGGTAGCGCCCCCAGTCCCAGCTGCCAACTGTACCTCACCCCTCCCTCACTGTGGCCTCCTCAGCCTGCCTCCTGGCCCCGTGTCACCTATGACTCCTCCCCCCCATAGACTTACCAGCAGACAGCCGAGGGAGCACGTGGCACCCCCTGCATCCCACTCCTCCCAGCCCCAAGAAAACCCTCGGAAGCTGAAACTCTGCCAACACGCAAGGGGAAACCAGTGGTTTCCTGCATTTTTCTCTTTCAAAGGAGAAACCCTATGTTTTTCCACAGTGAATGGAAAACCCGGATCCTTGCACAAGATGCTGGGACAATAATTGCTATGGTTTCACAGTGTGAAGGGGAATCTGGAACAAATGCTGTCCCGGAGTCATTCACTCTGGGACTGGGACTTGATGTCTATATTCCTGGACTGCCCCACCCAGTTAGGCACAGGAGGTTACCCTACGTACCGAGGCAGCACCAGGTGAAGAAATAGAGAAACTGGAAGCCATCTTGTAGCACAACGTCTTCCTAAAAAAATAGTGTTAGGTCACGAACCTGGAAAATCTCCCCCCCTCCCCACTATAGTCTGCTTTAAAATAACCAAGGTTTGTGTCCCATATGGAGGCATGTGGTATGTGAGAAAATGCAGTATATTTTTCAATGAAAATGACATTTTGAAATGTCTATGAAAATGTTAAAGCTAAAATTAGGGTTAAAACTAGAGGTAGGGCTTTCCAGTGCACTGAAGTGACTTAGGAGCCTAAATCCAATAGAAGATCCAGCACTTGCATGCTTTGAAAAATGACTCTCTAACTACTGAAATTAGATACCCAACTACATGTTTAGGTAGCTCAATAGGTGGTTTAGTTTTCAGGCATGCTGAGCATCTGCAACAGTCACTGTAGTTTGTAAAAGCTGCTGATGTTTATCAGGGCTGAGAAGCAGGCCCCTTACTTAGATGTTTTAATATGGATTTAGGTACTTAACTTTAGGTATTCTAAGTTTAAACCACAAGTCTAAAAGTAAATAAAACATGATACAACTGAGGAAAAAACCCAGTTAACCTCAGAGAGTTTCAATCTCTAGCTGAGAGAATCTTGTTTCTTTGCCTACTGTGTATATAAATATGCCACCGTTTTTTAAAACCAGCCTGCAATTTCAACTTTAATCTTTTTGATCACTTGCAATAATTCTGAATCTTGCTCTAAACTCTGTACATCTACAACCACTCAGCTGCACCAAACCTACCTGTGAATGTCATGGTGGTGGGACATGCCTCGACAGGGTTCATCACCCATTTCTAGGTAGGGTGTATGCAAGTGGGAGCAAGCAGACAAAATCTGTTACAGAGCATCCCTTTCCAAGAGCAGCAGGGAGGCAGGGTAGATGCACCTTAGAGGAGTCTTCTTCCACCATTAACAAATGGCCCAAACTGAAAATCTGAAAAATTATGTAAAGGCTTTGAAAATAATTAATGGCATTCCAGACATTTCAATCACAGTTAAAACCCTCATCAGAAAAAGGCTAAAATGAAACATTCAATGTCTGGTATGGAAAGAGAAGAAACAGCTGCATTGGTGCCCAATAATTTTATGACATGGGTCAGTGAAACTGTTGTTCCCATCTACTTATTTGATGCAAGAGAAAGCAAGTCATGCAATGTTAGCAGTACTGGATATGTTTATTAAGTTATGATTCTCATATGCAACGTTAAGTCACCTACACTGCTGCACTACTGGTATCAGACTGCTTTTTATTACTGCGGTATGAAAATCTCATTAAACATAAAATCCAATTCTGCTTGGTTGGCTCATACGGGTAATCCTACTGCTTCAAATAAAGTAAGTAAGACTTGGCTTTTGACTCTGGACCTTGTCTGCACTGGGATAGTTTACAGAAATTCAGTCCTAAATCAGTTTTAAAAATCAACTACAATCAAAACAGTTAAGGCTCTAAGTGCCAAAATCACATTTATAACCAGTTTACTTAAAAAAATATTCTAAGAGATTTAACTAAGCCTTTCTCCACCCTGGATATTTGCCACTCATCTCCCTTATTACAGCTGTTGGTATCCAGGTGCCATTTAGTTTGCATTGCTGCAGTCCATTAACTGCGTATTGTGACATCTAACATATTTGAATCAGCTTTAGCATAGCACATGCTTAAAGTTCAGCATAAGAATAGTTCCACTGAAATAACCAGAACAAACTTCTCATGCTAAACATGAAGCATATGCTTAAATGCCTTGCTCATTCTGCTCCTACCTAAATAGTGTAGGCCGGGGGTGGCAAACCAGGGAGTCTGGGGAGAAGAAAAGCAGCACATTGGCAAATAGGGCAGCTAACAAGAAGCAGAGCAGCAGCTCAGACAGGGAAAGGGGATCAGAGTGGCAGTGAGGGAGGGTCAGAAGCTAATTTATAGCATGCCTGGCAAAAAGGCTGTTCCCCTCTGGTGTAGGCTTTGAAATGAACACCTCATTTGAGTTTGTGTCTGGGAATGCAATAAGAAAACTTTCTGTAGGAAGGCAATAGAAGCACAGTAAGTGCAGAAAAAAAAGATTTTTTTTATTGAAAACTTCAAAATTGGGTGGGGGAGGGCAGTTGAGGGGTAGAGGAGGGAGAGAAACAAAATGTTTCTCCTAAAATTGAAAGAATACCCCCCAAAAAATCACAAGATTTGAAGCTCTTTCACACTTACATTTTCCTTTGTTCCAAATCTTAATGAACTCATTGATAGCATATAAATTAATCATACTTAGAAGTTTAAAAGCATACGAGTTCATCACAATCTAGGACATTTTAAAGGATTTTTCCTTTATATTGCTACATCATATGATAATGCTTTGTCAAACATATTCATGGACATATTTAAAGGAAAACAGCCCATAATTTAACAATTGCTGATCTGGAACTACCATTAATATTGCATTAAAAATAGATGTAAAACCACGGACACGTGGAGCTTTCTGAACAGCTATTTCACTGAGGCTCCAGGACTGATTTAATATATACAGTGAGGTTTTAGTTTGGAATGAAGAGTGATGTGTACTTTTTCTCTTCACTCCCTGAGTGTATCTGGAGGCAGTTTGTTTTGGTAACTAACCTGTACAGAATTTCCATCTAGGAGAAAATTGAAAACATTCCTATTCAATGCCTGGCTCCGTCTCCATGCTTTGTTCATTTACTTCTTTAGACCTGTAAGTTCAGTCCCTGCTTTGTTTCCTTCTTGTACTTTATTGTGCAAGTTCATCTTTAATTTTTATTTTTTTGGTATTTGTGTTAAAACAGGAGCAATACGTGTTTAGATGTCAAATAGTTTTTTATCACGTGCATACAAAGATGCATGCAATTAGTTTAGTTCTATGCCTATACAGCTAATGCACATCTGTAAGAATAAATCATTGCTTTCTATTAAGCATTCATCAAAGCTCTATGTGCAGAGATGAGGAAGGTAATGGCAAAGTCTCTCTCAGAGGTTGCTGGTTGGCAGAAGGTTGTAGCAGGCTGCTTATATCAGGATGCAGCAGGCTGCAGACTTACAGGGGCTACAGCCCAACTGTGGGAAGTAAAACCTGAATGCAGGCCTACCTGGAGGACTGGGCTAGCTGATGCAAGTAACTGGCTGGCCCAAAGGAAGTTAAACGGCTCCCAGAGCCGATAAAACTCTGAGGCGATAGAGTGGACTATGGAGCTGAGATATCCCTGTCAAGGTCTGGGGAGAGGCCACAGGGTGAAAGAGAAGACTACAAAATGAGAAGCAACAGTGAACCAAAGAGTCCTCTAATGGGGGATGGGAGAAGACCCATGGGTTACAAGACTGGGAGCAGAGGCACCATGACAGGACTGGACTCAGAGTCAGATAGAAAGAAGACTGCAGTGTGGAGGGAGCAGTAGGGACCTGGAAGCACCTTCTCAGGGTTGGAGAAGACTCAGGACAAGAAGTGTACTCTGTGTGGGCTATGCTGAGTTTGGGTTTTTAAGGATTGATGTATGTAAGAGGGGTCCTGTGAGGCAAGTGTGCACAGGAAATAAAAGACTGTGCTGAGTTTAAAGACTCTAAGATACTTGAATTGAGCTAAGTGATTTCCCAACTTGCTATGGGCCCTACTTCCACAAGGGTATATAGGAAGTAATAGGGAAGGGAGGTAGGTAATGGTGGTATTTGGATATAATCAGAGAGCCTGGAGTAAAGGAAGGTTTTGAGAAGCCAAAGTTAATCAGAGAAGCCAAAGGAGGCTGAAGATGTACTGTGAGGATGGCATCCTATGGGAAAGGGAGACTTGGGAGGGGCCTGATATGGTAGTGAACTCTGGTGGGGTGCTGAAAGAACAGAGCTTCCGGACCAGCATTACAAGGTACCTGGGGATAGGTTCCTGCATTCTGGGTACCCCCCACCTCTAATTCTGCCCCAACTCTTCCCCTCTTCTAATATCAGCCCATGCCTGCCCCCGCTTTGTCTTATACCCATTTACCTTCCTTAGCATACCCCTATCTTGACTCCACCCCTTGTTGCCCCCTACCCTATACTGGCTGAGAGGAGAAGTGAGAACAGACCAAGCTGACTAAAGGCCATGCAACAGAGACCTCCCAACTAGCCAGGAGGAGGAACAGCAGGGGAAATCCAGGCTTATTAAATGCCCATTAGGGCTTACTGCTGTGATTACAATAAAGGCATCCTCTTTCAAAGAAGTCCCTGACTAACAACTTCCATCTAAGTTTGGAAGTCTTTTCCTCCCCAGCCCGTACCAACCAAACTGGACTCCTGAAAGGGAAGGGGCTCACACTTTCTCTCTCTCCACCTCTAACTCTAGAGACATCCATGTTCAAGATCCAAGGGTTGTTTTGTTTTTTGGGGTTTTTTTTTGGGGGGGGTGTTATTTTGGGAAGGGTTTGGAGACAGGGAAGGATCTTCTGCCTCAGTGAACACCTCCTTGCCTATCTTTGATGTTTAGAAACAGTGAGTATGGCATTAACTTTGTTCTTGTCGGTGTCACTGCTGTTCAGGGAACTGGACAGCAGCATTTAAAATGAACTAGAGACTTGTTCATTTTAATTCTGCTGCTAACACAGAAGCACTAGTCTTAAGGGAACAGCACTGGATGGGTTCACATTGTGATGGTTATCTCCTAGCCATCAATAGAAACCACTCATGTTTTTTTCTAATACTATACGAACTGAACAAGCCATAAATTGAATTTACCATTAAAACAACCCTCTGAGGTATGAAAATATGATTAACCCCATTTTACAAATAGAAAACCTGGGCACAGAGAGACAATGGCTAGATCCAGTAAAGGATGTACATGCCCCAAGTTTTGCAACAGCTGACTCTTGTGCCCCTATAGAAAGCATTAGGAGAGACAGGCATTTCAGAATGGAATACAAAACAGAAATCACACTGAACAGGAAACAATGTCAAATCAGTGTTCAGCTACATAGAGCTCGCTAAGTGGATGGCCTTAACGTTAGAGCAGCAAAGGTCTCGAACAACCATTCAATCAGAGTACTGGGGACAAAAACTTAAATTCTTGTAAGATGGACTTCAGTAAGTTTATGAAAGGGGTTACATATTGTGGTGTCTGTCCTAAGAGGGGACTGGACTTCATAATGCGGTAGGATCCTTCTTTGACAAAATTCCCTTCCCCCAAAAAACCTCAAACAAAGATAGGAAAAAAAAAGCCCTTTCCAAATCAAGTGAAGAGTTTCTTTCAAAGAACTGAGAAGAGATCTCAGAGTCTTTCTTGAGCATATCTGGAGCAGTGGTGCTACTGAGCTCTTCTATATGCTACAGGGCTGTCCAAAGTGGCACAGCTATGAGCTGCACACCACTCAAGCCATACACTCCAGGGGCAACCTGTGGCATCCCTCCCCACTGTGCAGGCTGTGCCAGTGGCAAACATCCCCTGCCTCCCAGGCAGCACTAGTGACACACAGGTTGCCACTCAGCACATGAACATGTGTCCCCCACTATGCAGGCTGAGCCAACAGTTGTGGTTTCTTGCTTCCCTACCCTATGCCCCCAGTAAAGTTGGCTGCAGGGGTATATGAACCTTATGTTAACCACTCACCATGGACCAAATGCTGTCTCCTTGCAGGGCTGCATGTGGCCTGCAGGTTACCACTTGGACATCCCTAATAAACCAGTTCAAAGGCTAAGGCACTGACCCCAAAGTTGGGGGGATAAGGGTTAAATTCCCTCTTCTCTTTGAGATGTTTCCAGTCCACATTTCCTACCTTCAGGAAGAATACTTAAATTCCAGAAAGATGTAGGGCCTTGGCCCTCCCACTTGCCAAGCAAAGTGTCCATGTCAATCAACAGCAAGAGAACATTTCCAAGGTTCTAATTTGTTCATTTACTTTTTAAGAGTTAATACTCAATCACCCTGATGACAGGACATTCAGAAGAGCCCACTGATTTTTAGCAGTTGATTTGGCATACAACTGGCTTGATGTTCAAAATACTGAGCATCTACCCCCCTCCCCGTTCATTTTAATTGGAACTGTAGGAGCTCAATCCTTTGAAAAATTGGCCTAATGCAAGCTGGGCCCAAAAACATTAAGCTCTTCGTATCAGTGGCAACTTGTGAAAATATGAGTATTACCTCTTTAGAACAGCATGCATCTGTAGATGCACAAAGCTGTGTCAGAATGCCTCAGATATGGTTTCAGAGAGATTGTCTCTGAGGGTGAGACGGTAGATCAAAATCCATGACAATTCAATTATTAAATACTCTGTTGAGACTAAAGAGCTCACAATCAGTATTAATGGTAATGATCATGCATCATCTTGAACAGTCCTGCATGATACTTCATCTTAAACAGCAATAATTGATATGGAGAAAGTAAAACTAGGTTTCATTTCTGCCTTAGTATCTTTGTTTGCACCTGGGAAATTGTCCTTTAAAGCAAATCTTCTACAAGGAAAATAAATGGGAAAGATTTACAGACATTAACATTCTCTACAAAGAGCATTACAGGAATAATGTTACATTTTAAGTATAATAGCTTAATTCATGTTGGATTTACAGTATTTTTTAAGGGGACCAATATTTTACTACACTGACTAATTCTAACAATATACATCTAAGCAAGTGCAATTTCCACAATACCAGTGAATGAATAACAATATTACTCTGCTTTTTAAATTGGGAGAAATATTTTACTGCAGGCAGAAACTCCTAAATTCTAATCTTTACTTTATCATAAAATTCACTGCATGGCTTTGGGCAATTCAGGTAACTTGTGGGAATCTCACTTTTTGTAACAACGGGGACAACAATATTAATTTAACTACTTCCCAGGAGTAATGTTTTAAGGCATTGATTAATTCTTACATTGCAGAAATGTGCAGTATCACTTTGGAGAATGAACTACCTTCCTAACTAAATACCGAAGAAAAGGATTTTTGTGTGTGTTGTTGATGGAGACTTATCAATTTATTTGATTTTCTTTATTATTGATCAGATCTAGATTTGAAATGAGGAACTCATTTGCTGTTCCCTAGCAGACAACAATATAGCAATCTTGGTGTGGTGTTGTAGTCCCAATGGTTCACAAAGCAAAATGTGTTTGATGATATTGTTTACTGGTCCAACTATGTAGTAAGGAGAGATGTTAGACAATGTTTTAAGCACTGCATTTCCAAATAAGGCTTATCCATTTCAACTGCTTTTTATATGGTTTGTGCCTGTTCTTGATAACTAATTTGTTCCACAGGTTTACTACCCTCTCCCCCATCTTTAAGTGACTAGTCTCATTTATGTAATGGAGTTAAACTCAAATAATTGTTTTTTCCTGTTTTACATTATAACTACTATATTTCCAGACCTGAAAGAATGTTTTTTGCCCAAAAGCTATCAAAAATCTCTCCTACCTACATAGTTGGTTGAAGAATGACTATTATCAAACAGATCTTGCTTCATTTGACAAGTTTGTATTTTTTTAATAATAAATTAATGTTCCACTGAGGGTGGTGTGTACTTATTTTATGCATGTGGAAACAAAAGCACTCAAGATTATTTAAACTTGCCCAGCGTACTGCAATTCAAAAGTGGAATGACTGTAGCTCAGTAGTAGAGCACTGTGAAAACCTGAAATTCTTTGGTGAATCGTGACTCTCCCCTCTTCCCCACCTGAACCCTCCACCAAAAACTTTATTTTGTGCCAGACAAAGTATTTCAGGTCAACCCCAAAATAAAACATTTCAAGTTTAAGATGAAAAACTATTAAAAAATACGGCAATTTCAAAATAAATTCATTATTTTGAAATAAAATGTCAAAATATTTAATTTTAAAAGGTTGAAAAGAAACAGATTTTTCCCTTCTCTTCTCTTTTTTTTTTTGGTCTGAAACTCTTATCTGAACTTGACTAGAATTTATTATTTCTATTTTCCTCACTGCCTATTGTAGTTATTTGTGAAAAATAACTTTTAATCTAAGAACAGGTTCTCTTTTACTGTAATGGGTTTTGCATTTTGAGAACTTTTTGGTAAAAAAAGTCTAGCAAAGTTCAAAATCCCAGAAATACAAAATAAGCAAAACTGGAAACAAAATGAATACTTTTGTTCTTAAGTATTATAAAATATTTCCCTATATCCAAGACACATTTATATTTGTGTCACAGGGCACCTTGGTGCTCTGCTCCTAGAGAGGGGAAACTGCCAGGGAAAAGAGCTCTAGCAGGGAATAAGAGCCCACCTGCGGGGTGCCAGGGCAACTGGAAGCAGCGAATGACCCACACCTGACAGCGGTTAGCTGGCTGTAAGGGGCAGGGCCTGGCCCTTATAAAGCTCAGGGCTGAGGCCAGGCTGGCAGTTCCCTGCCAGCAGTCAGAGAGGCAGGAGCTCCTGGAGTAGGGATACGAGAAGCAGTGAGAAGCGCAGGTACTGCCTAAGCCAGGTAACAGAAGGCAGCTCTAAGATGTCAGAGCAATGTGGTTATAGCCAGGTGGTTTATAGTTGTGTTGTAGCCTAGGGGCTTGTGTTTTGTTTTGTTTATTACACCGGTGGCTAGGGAGAGGCTATTAGGGGTTGGAGGAGGCCTCATCAGGGACTCACAATGGAGTGTGAGGACCCTGGCACTAGTGAGGGTGCAGCATACTCAGGAGGGGCCCACAGTGGTGTGGGGACGCTGGTGCCAGTGAAGGCGCAGTATCCTGAAAGGGGCCTCACAGTGGAGTGTGAGGACCCTGGTGCCCAGGAGGAGGCAGCATATAGGGTGTATAGACCCCAGCCCTAGAGAGGGGCACTTTTGAGAAGCCCAAGTGTGGGCATGGTAAGCCCCAGAGAGGGTACCATATTGAGTAGCCCAAGTTGGGCACAGTGAGCCCCAGAAGGGGGGTCGCACTTCTGAGATGCCCCAGTGAGGGTGGGGCAAGCCACAGAGAAGGGGTACTATTGAGAACCCCAGGGTGGACGTGGCGAGCCCCTGTGGAAGGCAGAGTACTGTGGTAAACCCTGGAAAGGGCAGAGTACTGCGGTAAACCCCAGCGAGAGGATGTAATGGTAAAGTGAGCATAGGAGAAAGGGGGTAGCAGTGTGGTGGGCCCGGGAGACAGGAGGCTCAACCAGGAAGTTCCAAAGTGGGCGCAGAAGTTCCCAGGAGAGGGGCGACATTACAGGGAAGGCCTTGAAGAGAGGTGACATTACAGGGAAGGCCCTGAGTGGGCTCAGAGAGCCCAGGAGGGGGCAGCACAACAGAGAAGGCCTGAGAGATGGGCATGAATATAGACCAAGAGACAGACCAACGTCTATCCCATCTGTGAGGCTTGGGGTGTGGTATCAGGGGTGGTTGGAGCCACGCATAGCCCATAAGACTAGGGTGCCTGGGAAGGACCCATCATACAGGGAGACCCCCAGTGAGTCCAGGAAAACACGGGAACAGAGGTCCCAACTAACCGTGCCCAAGGAGACGTGAGGCAGCTTCCCAACTTTACCTAAACATCAAAGACGTGGCAGACAAGAATCTGAGGGTGCCCTTAGGCCGACTTGGCATGGAAGAGGGGGACTTAAGGAGATCACAGCGCTCCTACAGGGCTCTGCCGTGACAATTTGTTTTCTAAACTGTTTCTGAAAAATGTTTTAATGAATGGTTTAGACATAATTACAAAGTATTTTCCACTCAACTTACTGTTTTTGTCTGTAAGTCATAAACCTGCACACACTTGTTTAGCTAATTTGTCTGAAACCAAACATTTATCCAGTGGTTCAACTGATTTTTGTCAAAAGCAATTTCTTTCTGTGCACTTAAGACTTTTCAAATACAAATAAATCAAAACAGAACTTCAATTAAGTCCTAACATGGAAAGTTTTAGTTTCAAGTTGCAATTCTATTAATCACAGGGTGAACAGTCAAATGTTTCTAACCTCTTGAAAAAACTCTTATGTAGCACAATACAGCTTCAATTAACATATTTCAAAGATGTTTCTAAGCTTAGGAGAATGTACAACAGTTGTGCATTAAGTCAAGTTAATGGAAACACGGCATATTTTGCTGTGGCTCCACACAGGGTACATAACTTTGCTTTACTGCTTTTACTTTGCAATTTATCCTGAGACAGGCTTTCTAGTCTGTATTTCTAGCTGTACCAAGGCCCTGAGCTGCAGCCATGTATTTGTACCACTGAACATCTGGCCACTTATATACTTACTACTTAACTTGTACCTGCAGGCTTGTATCTTGAGGCACAACTACTTAGTTTGCACCACTGCTCAATCAAGCTGATTGCACTGATGTCCACACATCATTTTTGAGATTTTTCACTACTTGCAAACTTTGTGGGCCTTGTTGTTTAGCAATAGTTAACTTAATATAATTTAGGTCTAAACTAAGTTACTAGGAATGCAGTGAGGTATGAATATACACTAATGCACAAATGTATCTTGGATTACAAATCAGTGCTATGCAACACATGAAAGATGAAAATAATGCTGGCTTAGTTTACAAAATGGCATTACTGGATTATTTTCCTCCTGACTTGTCATTTTTAAACTTGGACTGATGTTTCTGAGACCAAAGCTGCCCATCTAGAAAAGGTATAATGCTACTTGCCTATTCTTATATCATATCTGTGTTGATGACTCAATTGTAATGTTATTTTAAATCTTTGACTGACAGGTGCTGAAAAGGCTTGACCCAGCAAACATTACTAAATTTAATTTCTATTTGCAATAGTAGTCTCAGCAGATTAAATACTGCACATGTGCACACATGCACAAGCGCATGCATGCATGCATGCATGCACACATGGGTTCTAGGGATACTAAATATTATTTTTGTACAACTTCTATATGTTGACTCTTGTCAGAAAAGTGCTGCTTTTCTATTATGTTAGTCCAAGCTATGTCATTCTTAACTAAATAAAATATGACTGCATAACAGCAATACAGCTTTGGCTGTGGCAGTTAAATACTTCCCCAGGGAAATGCACAGGTTCTAAAAACCTAAGATTTGACACTTAAACCATGAAGTAAATTTTTGAGATGACAAGAGCAGACACCCTCTTTAATAGAATATAGTAACTGCTTTTAGAGATCCTTCCATGAATCCCACAAGTTCAGATAAATGTTTCAATTGATAGATGAATAAATGTGTAAGTCTTTTTATGCTTCATAACTTTTATAAAATATTTTGATAGAAAATATTCTATATGTTGGGCTTATATGTGGAGATACGAGCTACTTGCAATATGCTTTACCATTGTCATTGTGTATTGTCACTTTAATCTGTAGTTTGGAATTGGAGTATAATATTACATACTCCAGTGCTGCAAGCACAATCATTTTGGGCCCCACGCTCTTGGACAGTTATGCATTTTTTTTTTTATCAAAAAATGACTGCAACACAGTTACCCTACTTTATTTACCAAGTATATTCTAACTGCAAATCAATGCATCTCATTGTCAAAACAGGTTTTTGACATCATCCGATATAATCATTTTCATTAAACATTCTACTCAATATTTTTCCTAATGATTTTGAGTTTTTCTCTGGAGAAATGAATTTCTACAGTCTTGTTTTTAACATGAATACCACAGCCCACAAAGAATCAACTCCCTTCTAGTTTGGTCACAAATATTGATAATAAAGTGGGGAAAAAAAATCAGGGATGATTTACTACACTGTACCAACCAGTGATGGAATCGAAGGGGAAAAAAAAATCCCTGTCTATTGTGTTAGCTTCTTTTTATGTTAATGAATGTGATGATGCCCACCTTTCCACACTTCTTCCAAAACACTGTTTATTTCTAGTTGATTTCTCAATAATACCGCATAACGTAAAGTCACACAAAGACAATCATGCAGGCCTGTTTGGTGTAGCGAGGGGCAGATGTTGGTTTCATTCACTTAAATAACCTGAATCCTGGGTTTTCAGCCATTAATGACTGTCATCTTTAGTGATTTAAAAAAAAAAAAAGGAATAGTGTTAGGCCATGGCAAATCACTCAGTGATGGGTCAGAGTGAGGACTAGTGATACCAATGGTCAGTTTTAGCTTTCTAAGTTATGCCTTGGAGAGAAATTACCTTGCAAACTGGCACTTGAAATTCCAGAGGGAGAAACACCATACAGTGTAAACTTTGGCACTAATGACTTCTATTTACCATCCAGCTGTGCAGACAGCAGCTGTGGCAGGATTGTGCTGTGAGAGCAGGTGTCTCTACCAAGAACAAGATTAACCTTTCTCTGACCCTGCAATTGCCACACTTCTTTATGGCAAGCAGGAATCCAGAGCTCTGAATTCAGCAGAAACTGCAGGGCTAGTTGCAAAATGGCTGAAACTGGTTTAAGATAAACCTGGTTGAATGTAGTATCAGACTTAACTGATTTGGGTCAAACTGGTTTATGGAACTTGTGTTCCAGACCCCCCCCCCGGTTTAAGTTAAATCAGAGTCCCCCAGCATCCCCGCATGCTTTTCAGCCCTGGGCTGGGCTGCCTGCTCCAGAGAACAGGGCTGGCCCTGCCCCTCTCCTCCCTTGCTGGATCACTGACTGACTGAGAAGGAGGTGGAGACTGCAGGCACCACGGCATCTGCCTGGCTTCCCTCTGCCCCCCACCCTTTTGCTGCTCATTGCTCAAGGAGGGATCCTCCCTCCCTCCCCTCTCCTACAGCATGGACCCTAGCTGACATCTGGTCACGGTTATGCCACCCCCATGGTAACTAATGCTGAGCGGTGTCTATGTGTGTGCGTCTCCAATTTCACTGTAACAAAGATAGACAGAACAATGTCCGCTTAGGGCTTTTTGGAATTAATCAGCAGGTCAGCAGGTAATGTCCCTCCATTCTTCTTCACAAATGCTTTGGAAAAAGCCATTTTTTGTTTTCTTGATGGGCTGATAAGCTTTGTGTTCTGATAAACTCCTTGCTGGCTTGCTTAAAAGGCCACAATCTGACAGTGTTCAAGAGGGGACAGAAAGAGGTGTGAGAAATGACCTGGTTTGCAATGCATGGGACCTGTGAGTGTCGTTAATTTACTGCAGATGGTATGAAGAAGCAGGGAGAGGGAGATTGAAAAGCTCAGTATCATCCACAGATTCGTGCGCTGCACACAATTAGTCCTCCCTCCCCCGCTGCTCCACCTTTGCCTCAGAGTGCTAGTCAAGGACTGGGGTCAGTCAACACTCCCTACCCCTTGAGCAGTGAGTGGGGGAAGAGGGAGGGAGAAGTGGAGTGGGGAAGGAAGCCTGGTGAGGGCTGTTTCTCCTTACTCCTCTAAACACACCCCAGCTGGAACTGTGTAGATTAAACACCTCCTTAATCATAATGTCCTGCTGGGGCCTGGCCACACCCCCACTTCAGTTTAGCACTATGGAAGGGAAGGAAGGGCTGCTCTAGCACTGTCCTCCCCCCCAGCTTGTAGCCTGAGCCACTGTAGGCCTATGCCTGCATTTCGTGAATCAAAAGTGAATATCTATCCATTTGCAAATCAGTTCAATCTCCGTAGGTCAGACTAACCTGCAAAGATTGAATCAATTCAGGCTCAGGATTTTTCAATGTCTGTCCCTAACCTTACTGAGCACCCAGGGTTTACACGCCACACCACAGCAGCTGCCCACACCACTGGCATGTGTGCCACTGATTTGCCATCTATAGTGCACAAGATTCATTTCTTGCTTCATTAGTTTGCATTGTGCTGGTCTCTCAGCCCAAGACAAAAAACATAGTTCTGATATATTCATAATCTAGAGCATCACAATCTTAACCAAACATTCTTCTGCTGTATCAACTGAGAAAACCATTCTTAAAAGATAGAACATAGATTGTAGTACCCTTTGGTGAGGCAAGTGGGAAAGGAAGTTTCTGATCTGCAACTCTAGGAAGGAGACTTATATTACAGGAGTTTGGGTTTAAGGCAAAGGCATCCAAATTGTGGTTTGCAGAGGTACTGACGCATCTGATTCCACAACTGGGAAATAACTTCCATGCATCAGTGTGGTTCAGGTGAGGAAACCTTACAAAAGAAGGTTTGTTATATTTATAAGCATGTGTGATCTTTCATGCTTTACTGCTGCTCTGTTCTTTTGTACTGGTGGCTTTAAAAGGGAATGAAAGCACAAAAGTATGTGTAGTGTCCGTGTATCAAATTTCAGCCACCCTGACTACTACTGCTGCTGGCTTGCACCAGTTACTATATCCTATGCAAGAAAGAGCACCTGACTTTATCCACTTTTCATGGCAATGCCAGCTTCCCAAGATGCATACAAAACAGTAGATGAATGACTGAATTTTGAAAAGAACCTCTTTTAATAAAGCAGGACTGAAATCTTTTCAAAAATGTATTTTGAAGAAAGAATATCACCAAATTTTAATCTACTATTTTTCTAAGCCTTAAACTGCACAGATCTTTCAACAAGACATCCAAAACTGAAAAAAGGAAAGCTGCCTTATTAAATGAGTACCTTATTTATTTAGCAGAGAACTCAGTTCCACTATATCTTAATTCATAGGATTCCCATTGGTGTTAATGTGAATTTTGAATGCAGAGGGGTTTTAGGCTCAAAACTATGGAATTTATCCACTGATTCCTGTAGGCCACATGTTTTCAACCTTTTTAGAATCAGGGCACCCCTCCATAACTTTTTGGTAGGACACAGGCGGAGGACGATTGCTGTGTTGCTTCAGGTTATCTCAGTGGTACTTAACTGAAGTGTTGCTGCAGCCAGGTAAATATGCCATGTACGTAGCCAAACCAGGCAGGGCTGTGGCACACTCCTCCCAGAAGCACAGGTGCACAGGACAGTACCACCTGCCCCTTGTGCCTGTTTCCAGGAAATGCTGTACAGGGTTGGATCGAAAATAGCACTGGGAACTCCTATTTTAGGCTAATTGGGTAACTGTAATGGAGGCAGAAGCGTATCAGCCTTTCCTAATCTGATTATGTGTGAGATACAGGGCATTTTTACCTGGCAGTAGTGATAGTGCCCATGCTGCAGCACCCCTTGAAAGAGTCTCACGGCACCCCAGTTAAAAGCCAGTGATGTAAGAGCTTGTCTTTGACTTCACAAGGAGTCCAACTGAAACCAACAGGCCCACTGGCAGACTAAAGTACTTCTCTTTCTGAGCAAATGTTTGAATCTCTGTAAATGGCATCATTTTCTAGTCCTATTAAACATATTTAGTTTTAAACACTCATATAGTTATATATGCCTGGGGAAAAATCACTATGGAGAGGAAAGAGAATACTGCATGGAGAAGGCATTCCAATGCCAGAGTGATTTTTGTGGCATAACCTAGATATATATATGGATATCTATGACCACCTCTCTTGGTTCATTTATCATCTGACACAGCATAGCTATTCTTAGCAGGTAATTTTATATATGCACTTTCTTAGTTTCAATTCGCACCCAGAAGTGTCTAAGCAGCACTGCTGGCGTCTGAGTCCTAATGTTCAAAAATCGTTTAAGTTGGTGTTCACGCAATTAATGCTCCAAAGTCACACATGCCCACGGTTACTAGATTTAGCATCTCTTCAAGTAGCATTATTTAATGAATGCTCAGAAAAAATTGGGGGCACAGAAAAAAATTCTCTGTGCAGGTTGCTAACTTCTAGATTAGCCTTGAGAATGCAAGGGTTGGAATTCCTTTTCCTCTGGAAGGATTTCTTCCCCCTACTATGCTTTGTTTTATTTGTCTGTTCATTCTGTTTTTTGAATCTCAGGGATATCAATAGTAGAATGCATGATAAACCAGACCCCACTCAGCTACTGCATGCCATTGCCTCCCAAAACAAACATTAAAAGGTAAGTAGCTTGTGCTTTTTGTTTCTTCCTCTGAATCTTTTAACAATTAAACATTTTGAAGTATTGCTTGACTATAAGGACCTGTGACAGAGCCAGAGAAAGACAGAGACACCTAATGCCCAATGAAATCACCAAATTTTCTTTTATCTGTTTGAATCAAAGATAGTCATATGCATGCCATGTGATCTTTACAAACTCAGCTGGTGTCCGATTGGAGATGAAATTTTGCAAAGAATGTGCAGGGATCAGGGAGAGATGTTCACAAATCCCAAAAGAATTTCAAGATGTCGCTTTCTAAATGTAATAGTCAAACAAAAGTTAATAAAATCCTGGTGCAGGTTGTCATCTTGTGTGGGGCTTAAAATATAACTTATTCATTTGCTATAATAAATAGCACTTTAATTGTGAAGCAATTGTTTTTTTCAAAAGGTTATCTATCAGATGTAGTGGCCTTATTTTGAACACACAAGTTGATAGCATTCCTGTGATTACAGAAATGGAGCCACTACTGAACCTGATGATTTAATTGGGACCAAGAATGAAAGACTGCTAGCACAACTGCAATACACTGAAGAGAAACCCAACTCTGCTCCTAATTAGGTGTCTGAAGAACCCAAAGCCTTTTTTTGCTTCAAAAGACAGGAAAGAATTCAATACATGCAAACATATTCAGGTCCTCTCCACATGTCCCCCAAATTAATGCATCATTTGACAATGACTACAAGACTGACAAGGCACTGTGGATACTTATATGCAAATGAGCAGCACGTTGTCTCCTACCTTGCTTTACAACTTTGGACTTGCGCATACACATGTGCAACCTTTCTTAATCAGGATTCTTCCAGGTTGTATATCTTTGAATAGGTACCTGCTTGCCCTCATGTAATGTGAGAGTCAAACCTGAATATAAATAATCTCATTAAAGAAGGTTACATGCATGTATCCTGAGTACACTGATGCACCATGATGCCAGTAGCATAATTTAATAAAAACAGTAAAACCCAAAATATGGATTTTGGGTGCCTTTGAACACAGGCAAAGGAAAGTCCATGAGCTTGTATGCAGGTATTAGGTTTATGCAACAAGTGAAAATGTATGGCTTTCAGTGTTTGAATTCCTTGACAGTCTACTCTAAAAGCATTCTTGGTATGGTACAGACCTTAATCACCAATGTGGCCAAAACTATGATCGGTGTATCCAGAAACATTGCATCTAAAGAGTTAAAAGTGCAAAGTTCCTTTGCAAACCTAGTTCAGATTGTTTTGTGATTACTGGTGGTTAATAGCAATTAATAAGATATGAAATGAAAAAAACTTCCATGAAAGCTGTAAAGCCAATGGACAGAATTACAACTTTTCCACTGTTCTAATGGAACAGCTCTGTTCTGAATAAGCTCTGCCAAGGTCCTTATTCAGAACAGTTGAACAGATTTTTCAAGTTACCATATGCTTAATTGCTCTGTTGTATCATGGCCTAATTGAGCTTCTCTTCAAGTTAGGTCAAGTGGAACACATGCGACTGTGAAACATCACTGGAGTTATCGACTGCTGCCATGAAATCCTATGTGAGGATCTCCTTTCGCTAGAGTTCCAGCAAATATAGCTTAACCTCCTCTCCCTGCAAACATTAGGTCCTGGTGGGCAGTAAATAGGGAAAGGCTTCTTAGTATAGTCCTGCTTCTTCCTGATCACTTAGGGGTAATTTGCATCCCAAGGAGGGTTGGAGCTGACTGTGACTTTTCCTTAGATGGATGGCCACCTAGAAGACTCCATAATTCCACTATACAAAGCCTGTCCAAATCTAGATGGTCTACCTGGCCAGTATGTTTATGACCCACCAGTTTCTGTTGCCCATGGTACACAATGTGATGTGGCTAGCAACATGTCAGACTACCTTTGATTTCTCAGCCCCAACAACCTGGTACCTATTTGCAGCTGTTGTAACTGGGTGCTGACTATAGCACCAGTCCAGAGCATGAATCAAATTTATGTCTCTGGAACTGCAGCAAGAAGCCTTGCACACTCTGTCCCTAGACCTCGACCCCACATACAAAGGCAAGGACAAATTAGTTCTAGTACTAAATAATGGTTTGAGAATTTCCTGTGGAAGGCAGACAAAAAGAAGAATGAGCAAACCAAACTACGTACCCCCTGCCCCCAAATCACAGTATTGTGACTCCTTAGTGGTAGAAAGAGCAATTGCATTTATTACAATTATGCCTAAAAATGCAACAGAATAGATTTCCCTTGTGCTAGATACAGTAGCAGGCTCTCTGTGGGCACATCTACACATGCAATTAATGTGCCAGAATTTTCTGCTCAGAGGCAGGGGCATTAAACTGCAACCCTGTAAGCATATGAACATGCCTCTGTCAGGTGCATATTTGTTCCCAATGGGAACAGTCCACTCCAGGGACTCTCCTATCCTGCTCTTCTTCCCCCCACCCCCGCAGTAACTATGGGAGCTCCAGGTTCTTCCAGGAACAGCGGCTGATCCCAATCTTCAGGGAGTGGGGGAAAGCTGTCTCAGCCATGTGGAGATTGGGTTGGGACCTGATCTCCATGTGCCTTGGATGCAGCAATCCTGGCTGCCAGGACACCTGCAGCAGCAGGCCCCTGGTGCCTGGACTGACTGGGAACAAATTGCTCCCAGTCAGCATCTACACATGCACCACTGCACAGTAGACAATGCATCATTTATCTAGTACCTGTATTTCCTGGTACTAGCAAACAAAAGATTAGCCTAATTTACTGTGCAGTAGGTCCTGTGCAGGTGGTAATGATTTACTGCACAATAGATTAGTCTAATGCACAGTAAAGCATGTCATGTAGACACTCCCTGTGTCTCCAAAAGTTTACAGTCTAATGAGATAAGACATACAAGTTGGGAGGAAAGGATACAATGTACAATTTGATTCAGCAATACAATGGGAGAAAATAGCAGGTTAATGTCACTTTTTTGGTAGGTTTAGTTAGAAGGAGATAAATTAAATAAAAATTAGACTGAAAAAGTTGGATGAAGGGCCAAATCAGGGGAGAAGAAGAGGGCAGGCATGGAGTGATGTGTAGTGGAGGTAAGGAGACAGAGAAACAGAGTCACTAGTAAAGCTGGGGAGGGGGTGGAGGGGGGCAGACTTTCCCCAGTGAGGCCCCAATTCAGTACCTTCCCATCATTTCAATAGTTTTTGCTTTGGCTAATACTGCAACTGCTTCAACAAGGGAGAGCCCAGTTGACACTGACTTCAAGCCATAATCCTCTAACCCGTGTATGGGGCCACTGGTATTCTTAGATTAAGAAAGCTAAACAATATGCACTCACACTCCACTGCTGCCCAAAACAAACTCCTGCAGTGTGCATGTACTACCACTGCCTTAGAAAAACGATCATGGGCTACATTACTTTTGTCGTGCCACTTGAGGTTAACATGTTGCAACCAGATGTTTAGGGCTCTATATTTGGGCTCTATAGATGCAGGTAGACATGTCATTAGATTTCCAAAAGTGTGTGAGCACCCAACTCCACTTGATTTTAATGAGAATGGAAGAATTTTGAAAATCCAAGTCTGTTGCTTCCACTACCCTTTGCTCCTCATTCACGTGGGCACTAATGACATGGCTCGGAGCGGTCCCAGCCAGGTAATGAAGCACTACAGGGATTTGGGTGCGGGACTTAAGGGGTTGGGGGTGCAGGTGGTGTTCTCATCAATCCTCCCAGTCTCAGGCTAAGGGCTGAGGAGAGAGAGGAGGATCCAGGTAGTGAACCAAAGACTGAGGTGCTGGTGTCATCGGGAAGGCTTTGGCTTCCATGACTGCAGTCCACTCTTTGGTGAGAGAGGCAATGAACTGCTGGGAAAGGACAGCCTCCACCTCTCTCTGCTGGGGAGGAGGGTCTTCTCAGCCAGACTGGCTGACCTGCTCCACAAGGGTTTAAACTAAGCCTGCTGGAGGATGGGGGGACTACCATCACTGCTCACCCACTGAGCAATGCTTGAAAAGCCAGCAGACCAAGGCATTTAAGGGAGCCCACCCCTGCCCCAGCCCTGGAATGAACTGTAGGCAAGGCAAGGGCACCCAAGGGGACACTTGCATGCCTATACACACATGCCAGGAGCTTGGGAAACAAACAGGAAGAACCTGTCCTGCTAAACGCAAATAATTATGATGGCATAGGGATAACCGAGACCTGGTACGACTGCACCTATGATTGTATCACATGGATATACCCTGTATAGGAGGTATTGAGTGGACAAAAGGGGCGGTGGTGTAGCTTTCTATGTCAAGGAAAGCTATGCATCCCTGCAAGCTGACATTGGCACCCAGGGTGGACTTGAGAGCCTCTGGTTTAAAATACGTGGGGAACACAGCACAGGGGATACTATGGTGGGAGTCTACTACAGACCCCCTACCTAGGGTCAAGACCTTGACCATGAGTTTGCCAGATAATTGGCTGAGGCTGCACGCTCCTGGTGTATGGTTGTCATGGGAGACTGTAACTACTCAGACATCTCATGGGAGCAGCGCTCAGCCAAATCTGAGCAGTCGCAAAGCTTTCTCTTGTGCGTGGGTGACCTCTATCTGATGCAGGAAGTCTATGGGCCGATGAGAGCTAAAGTGCTGCTCAACCAGTACTAGCAACCAAGGATAACCTAATCAGTGACCTAATGATTGAAGGGAAGCTGGGTGACAGTGACCATGAGCTGATCACCTTCACTATCCACTGTAAAGCTGGCAAGTCAGTCAGGAATGCAGAAGTCCTCGACTTCAGGAAAGCTGACTTTGATAAGCTCAGGAGGCTTGTCAGTGAGGCCCTAAAGGGACACAGCCCAAAGGGGATGGGAGTTCAGGATGAGTGGTTACTCCTCAAGGGAGTGATCCTGGATGTACAAGCAAATCTATCCCATCTTGGAGGAAAGGGAGCAAAAAGGCACAGCAGCCCCCTTGGCTCTCCAGGGAACTAGCGGACCCCCTGCATCTTAAAAAGAAGACCTACACAGGATGGAGGACTGGAACCATCATCAAGGAGGAATACTTTGCTCTGGTCCAGACCTGCAGAGAGCAAACCAGGAAAGCCAAGGCTGTGACAGAACTCCAGCTAGCAACAAATATTAAGGACAATAAAAAGTTCTTTTTTAGGTATGTGGAGAGCTGGAGCAAAAGCAAGGGCAACATTGAACCCCTGCTAAACCAGATGGGACAATTGACAACCAATGCCCAGGAAAAAGCAAACTTCCTAAATGGGTACTTTGCATCAGTTTTTCACCAGTTCCATGGGATGCCCCTGCGCACTGCAGGACAGGGAGGCCCAGGTGGGGGAGATTCCTTACCATCCATCAAAGCTGATCTCGTGAAGGAACACCTTGACAGGCTGGATACCTTCAAGTCAGCCAGCCCTGATGGTTTATACCCCAGGGTACTCAAAGAGCTGGCAAGCATCATAGCTCAGCACCTAGCACGGATCTTTGAGAACTCCTGGTGCTCTGGTGAAATGCCCAACGACTAGAAAAAGGGCAATGTGGTGCCTATCTTCAAAAAAGGGAGGAAAGTAAATCCGGCAAACTACAGACCCATCAGCCTGACTTCTGTCCTGGGGAAGGTCTTAGAAAAGATTATCAAAGAGGCCATCCTATACAGACTAGCTGACGGCAATATCCTGAGGGATACCCAGCATGGGTTTGTTGCAGGTAGGTCTTGCCTGACTAGTCTCATTTCCTTCTATGACCAGGTGACCCATCACCCGTACAAGGAGGAAGAGATTGATGTCCTATATCTTGACTTTAAAAAAACCCTTTGATCTGGTATCCCATGATCACCTCTTGGCAAAACTAGCTAACTGCGGCCTCAACCTCACCACAGTCTTCTGGGTGGGGAACTGGCTCTGTGGTAGGACCCAAAGCATGGTGGTTGATGAAAGTCAGTTGTCATGGTGCCCTGTGACCAGTGGGATCCCTCAAGCCTCTATCCTAGGGCCTTTACTTTTTTAACATCTTCATCAATAATGTAGAAATTGATGTCAGAAGCAGGCTGGCCAAGTTCACCAATGACACCAAACTCTGGGGTAAAGCATCCATACCTGAAGACAGGAGGGTGATCCAGGCAGATCTTGATAGGCTCATGAAATGCATGGATGAGAACCAGTGGTGTTTAACACCGAAAAATGCAAGTTTCTCCATCTTGGGAGGAAAAACCCATGCCATGCTTATAGGCTCAGCAGGGGTTAGCACTATGGACGAAAGAGACTTGGGGGTCGTGATTGACCACAAGATGAACATAAGCCATTAATGTGATGCTGCAGCTAGTAAAGCGAGCAAAACACTGGCTTGCATTCATAGATGCTTCTAAAGTAAATCTCAGGACATCATTCTACCATTGTACTTGGTCTTAGTGAGGCTGCAGCTGGAGTACAGCGTCCAGTTTTGGGCTCTACAGTTAAAAAAAGGATGTGGAGAAGCTTGAGAGAGTGCAGACGAGAGCCATGCACATGATCAGAGGTCAGGAAAACAGACCTTATGATGAGAGGCTGAGAGCTACGGGACTCTTCAGCCAGGAAAAGCACTGCCTCAGAGGTGATCTGGTGGCCACCTATAAGTTTATTAGAGGTGCTCATCTGGATCTGGGGGAACATCTGTTCACCAGAGTGCCCCAAGGTATGACAAGATTAAATGGTTACAAACTCCTCTGTGACCACTTCAGGCTGGACATAAGGAAGAACTTCTTTACTGTCCCAGCCCCCAAGGTTTGGAATAGACTGCCGCCAGAGGTGGTTCAAGCACCCACTTTGAATGCCTTCAAGACACTTTTGGATGTTTATCTTGCTGGGATCTTATGATCCCTGCTGACTTCTTGTCCCTGGCCAGGGGGCTGTACTACATGGCCCTCTGGGGTCCCTTCCAGCCTGAATGTCTATGAAAACTATGAAATGACATCTTTAAGGTTCAAAAATGCTCCTGAGTGTTTCTGAAAATCTTAATCACTACACAATTCAGGGATTGCAAACTCAACAGATGTGGTACATTTATGTATTCACCAGTATCAAGTGACTTATGTATCAAAAAACAAAGAATGGTTTGTACAAACCTCTGGGAATTTGAAAGACTTCAGTCCAAGGCTATAAATGACTGGACAGAAACCCCCCCCAACTATGAGCAGCCAGTGTATAGACTTGAAATGGGTCTTTTCACCTTTCAGTACATTTCTCAGATGAAAGGTTTAATAAAAAAGAATAAAGGTCCAGACACACGTTACGGAGAATGATAGGGAGAATGGAGGGACTGAAAAATCAAATATCAAAGCAGAAATTATCTGTGAGGAGCTCCTACAGACAGAAACTACCCATGTAGTGGTTATATTAATGTAACCAGCTGTGAGGGGAAAATGCACTAAAAGGGGAAGAAATGCACTTGGGAGTGTCATAAATTAAACTTGTATCCTATTAGTGAAAATACAAGACTCTCTCTAGAGCGTGAATCAAGAATACTTTTAAGTAACACATTCCCAAGATGTCCTTTACCCTGTAAAGTGCCTTGTCTATTCATATAAATCTAAGGACAATGATGATGTCAAATTCAGCTGCATTAAAACTCACTGCCAGGGTCCACAAGTTCTTTGCTATATAACCCTCTCACTGAGTCAACCTTTTAAAAGCACTATATTACAATATGTAGGTGATAGAGTTACACAAAAGACTTATTGTTTTTCATTGAATAAGACGTTTTCAGGTACTAATGATATATCACTTAAGGCATACTGTGAAGTGAAATGGTACATTAGCTATACAGTCTGATCCTCTGTTCCTGTTGGCAGGTCCTAAATGAGCAAAACTTTCGTTCTTAAATATACAAGAGATCAGTAAATACAGCAAATCATAAATAATTCATGTGGTCTTATTTGCTTCCCAAATACAAATGGATAAGCCTGACAATCTCTAGCCAGCAGAACCTAAGAACAAGAGCTGTATGAGAGTGACACAGAGTGGTCACGTTGAGTGGGAAGGCCTCAGTGTCTCCTGCATGTGTGGCTAATTGTAACAATCAGGCCAACAGATCTGCCCAGTCATGATCTCAACTGTAGGAAGTAGGTAAAAGTTTATATCCTATAACAAGAATGGTAAAGGGGCAAGAAAAGGAGTCAGAAGCACTGAGTTAGCCCAACCATAAAGTGCTATTGAGGCAGCCTATGGACTGTTTGAATCATGGCTCAAATAGTAGAAGAGGATCAGTGGTGAATAAAATTATGAGAAGGGGCCAGGGTTTACTCCACCCCTCTTCCTTTTTTTTTGGAACTTTATGAAGAAAACTTTGGCAGGCAAGATGGTGGAAATATTTCAAATAAGTGACTATGTCAATACAGAGAACATACGAAGCGCCATTTAGAGCCAGAGTTAAGGTCTGTTTAGTCCAGTATCTTGTCTCCAACAGTGGCAAGTAGGAAGGCATTAGCAATTTACAGCCCATGGGCTGGATTCAACCTATGAAGATCAGGACCAGGGAGACACAGAAGACAGGTAGCATGCAGCTGTGTGGTGCCACTTGCCCCATCCCCTCCATAGCATCCCCACCTCTGCAGCTCTCTTTGCTTCTCTCTTGTGCTTGCACCTGCCTGTCTGCAGAGAGGCCTGAATCAGCAGCAAGTGTAGTGCAGGCAGCTAAGGGATTTTTGTGAGGCAGAGAAGTGTGGCTCTGGGGCAGGACTAGGGGATGTAGCTTGTAAGCTCTGGTCTATGAAAGCAGAAAGTTGCTGACCCCTACTTTACAGGAAAAGTATAAGATTATAGGAACAGGACATCTCTCATCAAACGCTCCCTGCCTCCCCCTTACCACCATTCATAGTGTTAAGAATGTCCTGAGCAACAGGTTACATCCATGACTGCTGTGTTCAACGGCCATTAATGGACTCATCCTCCATAACTTTGCCTTTTGTTCTTGAGCCTCAGTCATCAAGTCATCTAGAGGAACATATGGCTGAGGACGCTGGATTATTACCATTGGACCAGTGAGATCCCAATCACGTATACTAACATTTGTTCTTCCTTTTTCTGACATTTTCCTTTCCACCCCTACTCTCTTTCCCCTTCCCCCATTCCTCTCTCTTCTTCCATCTGTCTCTCATTGTCTTTCTTTTGGTGGTCCTGCACATTCTGAGATCAGCTATGCCACACAGCACTAACACAGCATGATGAGACAGCCACCCTAAAAAGTGCCAATGGAGGGAAGGACCTTACCAGACAATGCAGATGGCATCTACAACCAGGAAAGTAAGGCAGGAACCAGTGACAGCTGTCAGCCAATATACCAGCCAAGACCACCTGTTCAAGACTGACAAAGCTGTCACATACACTTAGAATGTCAACAGAAACTGCATTTCCCTCACCTTTACAATGTTATCTCTTCTCCTTTCTCTGGCTGCCTGTTTTAACAAGACCAGGAGAAAGTAACCATACAAAGTGGTCCACAAAATACTACATGATTAATCTTTCCTTTCCCCCTACGAAAGTGTATGTGGGAGAATAACAGAATGGCTGGTATCTCTGCTTTGAAAAGGAAAGATTTTAAATGATCTGAGTAAGCGTATTTTGTACAACTGAATTCCAATTTCAAACTTTTATTTTGTTTTCAATACTTTTTTTGTCTTAGGGCCTTGTTACACCTTACGCTGTGAGCTGCACAAATATGGATTGGTGTTAGTGCTAGCTTGGAGTTTGAAGCAGTCACACCCTTTTAGTCTAGAAACCTCTCACTGTCCCTCACCTGCACAGCTATGACTTGCCATTAGGGCTAAGGACAGACATTACACATACACTGGTTTAAGTGATCAGAAACTGGTTTAAACCTGTAACAGAATAGAAGTTCAGTGCACATAAACAAGTTTGAGAATGGCTGAAACTGGTTTGAGATAAATCTGGTTAAATGTAGTATCAGGCTCAACTGATTTGGCTCAAACCAGTTTATGTAATGTCTGTCCCAGACCCCTTCCTGGTTTAAGTTAAATCAAAGTCTCCCAGCATCCTGGCATGCTCTCTGGATTAGGCTGTGCTCTCTGCTCCAGAGAGCAGGGCTGGCCCCTCCCTTCTGCTCCCTCGCTGGAGCTCAAGAGCCTGTTGGCTGCTTCCCTGCTCCCCTCATCACTCCCTGCTAAGCAGGAATCCCTCCCCACCCCTCTGCCTTGCTGAAGAGGTGTCTGGGTATTAGCTAGCAGACCATATGCTGGCTATGGTACATGCTGAATCAACAGGTAGAAACAACTAGCTGGTAATGTCCCTCTGTTGTTTTCTTAATTGGATGATAAACAGCGTTATCAGTTCCCTGGTGGCTAATGACAGCATCATGCTAGAGCCTTGCCATGCCTCCCTCAGCTGCATGCTGTGGAAGGAAGGGAGGGATGATCTAACATCCCCTGGCTTCTAGCCTCAGCCACTGCAGGCATGTGCTTGCATTTCTGGGATGTCTGGTTGAAAAACTAATTTAGCCTAGCCAGGTTAGATTAACCTGCAAAGACTGAATCAATTCAGACTCAGGCTTTTTGAATGTCTGTTCCTAGCCTAGAGGCCTTGTGAGCAGGGGCAGGACTAGGGGCTGTAGCTGTGAGCTGCCACTAGAGGGCTAGTGAGCTAGGACAGGCATCTATCCCTGCAGTATGAGAAGTGGTGTGACAGATCCTAGGATACTGGACAGCTTCAACTTGGGTGGCATTTCTGTGGAGAGTGGCTACACCTTAATGGAACAGGAGCTTGATAGTGCAGATTGGAGAGAATCCTGCCCTGGAGTAGTGTAACTTTGAGCCACATAACCAGTGCTTAAAATCACTTTAAGAGTGTGAATGCATGGACAAAGTCCAGGTGTTAAGAGCTCCAGGAGCCACCCAAATTACCATGTAACAAGGCCCTTATATGCCCTAAACAATGCACTCCTAAACCTTGCTTATGGGGTGCAAACCTTCAAGCCATGGTTAAGTCCTTAGCACTGCACTAACAAATGTTGACATCTCTGATGTTTGGGGCAAAATGAATACAATGGCCCTCACTTTATTTTTGCAAGCACAGAATTATTTCAAAATTAAAAGGAAAAAATAAATCACAGATAAGATCAGCATTAGTGCAAACAAATAAAGCCATTTTGTATTTTGTACTCTCTTGTTCATATTGAGATAAATCCATCTATTACCCAATAAAATGACCATCATAATACATCAAAGTAAATGCATCTTAAGCTTTCATTTCATTTTCTTAGCTTTTAGTTATTCAGTGCATTGACCTTTTAAAATCAAAGACAATTTTTATTTCTAGAACACCAATATATCCCTAAATTCTGTAGCCACAAATATTTAACCTATTCATAATTTTTGGGCATTCACAACAAGGGATGATATTATTTTCTTGTGGGCAAACCTTTTCAAAAATACTTCAGGACTGTGAATGATTGCAGGACATGGCCACATGAGTTCAAAGTACCGTAGTAAACACATGAGCCAAATTCCCTGGTAGCCTAACTTTATTGATTTTAATGTAGTTCACTGTGTAGTCCACTTAAAATATTAGATTACTTAAAATATAATCCCACATGAAGTGAGATCAGCATACAAGACAAGTTTCATTTGAACAATAATGGATATTTGCCTTCTCTATGTTTATTTAGCATAAAAATATGTTGTTATGCCTAAAATATGCAGAAGAGACACATATCTGACCCAGTTCACATATTTCTCCTCATGATACGGCTTCAGATAGACAATGTAGAATAAAAAGAAACTAAATGAACAAGTCAGTTACACTATTTAAATATCAGGGTAAATTAAATGAACATAACTACAGGTCTTTCAAACCACAGAGTTGGAAAAGGACTGCATGACCTATCTGCAGAACAGACACTCCATGAATAGGAATACCTTCCATATCCTTTAGCATCACAAAACAGAGTACTTAAACTGAAGCAATTGTAGATTCAGCACACATGACTGGCATCTAACACTGAACAGTAGCCACAATGGTATTAGTTTAAAATAGTAGTAAAATACAATACAATCTAATAAATGACATGCTGATGAATTACCCCAAAATGAAACAGGTTCAAATGAAAAGTTGAAACAAGCTGGCATTTCCAATTTATAAAGAACATAGTTAAAGAACAACATTGGTTGGTGAACAGGGCGAAGCTTGTTTTACTATGGAAGTAAATTAGATTTAAAGCATTGTTCAGTTTTTCATTTAAAACCAGGGAATGCAAACCAAACTAACAACCACTTTTTAGAGATATTTAATTGCACTCCAAATGGTCAAATAATTAAGGACTTAATGTCGTAATACAGTTTATTTTCAACTTAAACCATGAACCTATTATCTGTTCACTCACAAAGAAAATAGAACAGACAAAAGCACTCTGGCAGATCTGCTGTACACTAGAAACTGCAGTGCTTACACTAGTTGGTATCTTAATTACAAGAGATATCATTAGCTTTGTACACTGGGACACTTTTCTTTTATTGCTGCTGTAATTTTATTTTCCAGGCACTGACTTTCTTTGTAGGATAAACTGCTGTGTACTTTAAAATTTTGGCTTTAGCGACTTCAGTGATTTAATTCATTAAATCTCACTTTTTCCCTATATATGAAATTAAAAGCAGAATAGGCTCACCTCAGTTTCTGGTTAGAATCTGCTGAGGTCAATTATAGCTGAGACAGGAATATGTCACTCAGGGTAAGTCATGTTCTCAAGGGAACATGATGGTGTTTTCTGACAAGACTGATCTGTTTCTTCAGCTCTATTTTTAAGGCTCTACATTTGGAATTTATAAAGCAGGGTAGGCAGGAGTGCCCCTCTCTGTCCATGGCATGTTGCATAACACTGAAGTATAAAAGGATCAGTTATACTGGTGTGCTAATTGTCTGCAAGCAATGTAATTGCTCTTTTTTCCCCCCCAGCATCTTTTAGAAAACTGCACAAGGAAAGGAGCTGGGCCAATACCACATGTGAGCAATAGGAAGATTGTCATTCACACCAGAGACAGCATACATTTTCAAAGGTCCTACCTAGCATCCGTCTTTACTTGATTGAGATGGCAATCTCCAAAGGCAGGCTATGACATGCAGTCTTGGTAAAGAGAAGAGAGTGTTGATAGGCCATCTCTTCTACTTTTGGCTAAAAGAGGCACACAGGTAAGACCTTTAGTAACATGGTTTTCTCTATATTTGTACTAGAAGAGATCAGAAATGAAGCTTAATTTCAAGGAACAAATAATCTGTCCATCCACAAAAGGCTTCTGCCAGTAGAAAAACTTTGCTTGGGTCCATGTTCACACTTGAGACCAGAACTGGATGTGTAGGCTTCAGTCTGTGGACCTAGTATAAATCTAATTTATGATAATATGATCTTGAGCTTGCATTTTAGCATGGGAAAATAGAATACGAACCTTTTAGTCAAGGCCACTAACATTAGACTAGGCCAAATGCAAATAATTGCTTTTCGTAAAGTAGTAGTTTACGAAAAGTAAAGTAAAGTAACAGTAAAGTAAAAAAAGAAAAGTAAAGTAAAGTAACAGCTGAGTTTTTGTCTTCTGATAGAAAGAAATATAGTAGGCAGCTGGAATCCTATTGAAATAATATTTTTGGGGGGGTAAATATGACAAGGCAGTAATATACAATCACTTATTGTCAGCCTAGACAATTTCCAAGGGCCGTATACCAAGCTAAAGAACTAGCAAAAGCAGGAAAGCCCAAACACCTATTTCTGGGTGACTGCAGAATGAATCTTTGCAGATATAACAACTAGCCTCATCAGCAAAGGAAAGAAAACAAGTAACATGTCCAGCAAAAGACATGAAAGATGACATTATAAAGGGGTAGATAACTCAAAAACATTATATTATAATTTCAGTTTGAAAATATTAGGAATAGGGATTGGATATGGTTTTGGAGTTTCTTGTAAAAAACAAAACAGTCTTATCACTAATAACAATAATCCAAGGTGATAAGGAAGCAGGGCCATGGCAAGCAGTATTCCATGATGGTGAGCAGTAGTGTAATGAAGGGTGAGCAAGAGGGGCACATGCCCCAGGCACCAATTAAGAGAGGGGTGCCTGAACAGGCACAGCTAGGTGCTACTATGGCAGTTACTGGGTCTGGCTGTGTGGAATAGGGGAAGGAGCCAGGTGGTGACAGCAGGAAGGCTCTAGGGTCTTGGCAGCTGAAGGGAAGAAGCAAGGGATGAAGATAGGGCTGCCCCCTGTCTGCCACCAATTCAGGGTTTTTTGTCATTGCTCAACATGGCAACACCTGCAAAGTGGGGAGGATAGAAAAGAGGCTGAACTCCTTGGCTGCAGGAGCTACTTCCCCAGTAGCTTCCAGTACTGAGGAATAAAGGCTAACTTCTGCAATAGCTTCCAGCTGTGATGGGGTGCCTATCACCCTGGCACCCCATCACAGCTGGAGCCCCCAGTTTCTGGGACCTGAGATCCTGGACATCAGCCAGAGCTGCGCAGAGCACAATGCCTCTGGGTATGCCTCTGGCCTTGTCCCTCTTCCACACCCCTGATATTGCCCAGGGTACCAAAAAGACCTGTTATACCTCTGGTGGTGAGGGAGGAGGATAAGAAATCCTTGCTCCCAAAATTGTAATTTTCACTATGCGATAGAACTGGTTCAGACCCGTTCAAAAGTTCTGGTGAAACAAATAAATCTGAATAAAATGAATTAGAGAACATTAATTAGAATATTAGAATAAACTACGTAGAAATAGCGGGATTAGCCTGCAAGAAGAGTTGGAGAACTATACAAATGCTGCCTCCATCCTAAGTCTCCCCAGCTGTTACACGTGAGAACTTGTATTACGCTATTGTGGGTAGCTAGACAGGCACTGAAATAAGAGTTTGTTCTTATGCTTTTGGGGTGTGACCGTAAAATTCAGGATATAGATTTGTCTCTTGCCTCTTTTCTGGTGGGGGGGTAGTGATAATTAAGAGAACTGTACCTATAACTCCATTCTGTGTCAAATTTGAAAACAATATCCTAATCATAGGCAGGCTGTAGTTTTGTCCAGTGCTGGATTCAGGCACAAGGTAAACAAGCCATAGTTTAGGGCCTCAAATTATGAGGGGCCTCTAAGCCAACCCCTGGGCTGCAAAGGGTCAGCTGCTGAACTGGAAGTGACCGCGGACTAGCAAACCGTGGTTGAGGTTTGACCTACCCCCCGCCTGGGGGGTGGAAGTAACTTTACCTACGTTCTGGCCAGAAATTCTGTCCGTGGGGCTCCGTGCAGTGGTTCTCAGTTTGCCAGGCTGAGGCCACTTCCAATCCACAGTTTGCCAGGCTGCATCATGGAAAGGTTGGAAACCCTTAGCTGAGGGCCCCATCCTGTCATAATCCAGCCCAGGTCTTGTCTCACTAGAGGCTCAATGGTTCTGAGTTTATGGAAGGCTCACCGCATTTTATTTTTGGCTCTTTTAAAAGTGATCCACCATCAGAGGAAATACCTTGTGCCATAAAACATTTGTGTTTTCAGCTACATTTTACACAGAATTACATAAAAAATTAAGTTATCAATCTTGGTCATTAAAGGTAATGTTTATTTATTGGCTTATTTGGTTTCTTTTTCTTCCCCATAAGGAACAAGGCAAGGCTGGGCTTTATTATAAATATATATTAGAGTTGGAAAGGACCTCGAGTGGTCCTCTAGTGCAACCCCCTGCTCAAAGCAAGACCATACCCAACTAGATCATCCCAACCAAAGCTTTGTCTAGCTGGGTTTTAAAACACTCCAAGGTTGGAGAGTCCACCACCTCTCTGGGTAACCGGTTCCAGTGTTTTACTAACCTCCTTGTGAGAGAGTTTTTCCTAATACCTAACCTGAACTTTCCTTGCTGCCACTTGAGACCACTTGCTATTTGTTATGCCATGTGCCACCACTGAGAACTGTCTAGCTCTATCCTCTTTGTAACCATCCTTCAGGTAGTTGACAGCTATGAAAAAACCCCTCAATCTTCTCTTCTCCAAATTAAATAAGCTCAGTTCCCTCAGCCTCTCCTCATAAGTCATGTGTTCCAGCCCACTAACCATTTCCCAATAATCTGGGACCTTCCCTGATTGTCATGACTTTTTAAAGGTAATGGCTAGCAGCTCTGCCTGCAATCACATCAGCTTTAGATGTACCCTCAGGTGCATCGTATCTGGCCCCATGGACTTGTACACATCCAGTTTTTCTAAATAGTCTCTAAGCTGTTCTTTTGCCACTGTTGACTGCTCATCTCCTCTCCAAACTGTGCTGCCACATGCGGTAGTCTGGGACCTGACCTTGCCTGTGAAGACTGAAGTGAAAAAGGCATGGAGTACTCAGCCTTTTCCACATCATCTGTGCTATGATATTAAGGAGGGAAAAATATTTTCATATGCTTTTTTATAGAAATGCTGAACTCCCTGAATTAAAAAAAGGATGAATTTGTTATGGAGGAGCCACTGAAGGAAAAGCATGTATAGCCTCATGATGGGAATTTTCAAGAGAGCCTATGGGAGCAAGATGCTTTAATCTAATTGGTTTTTAATGGCATGTAAGTTTTTTAACCCTCCTTGAAAGTATCAGCCCCTGAAAGTAAAGCTCCTCAGTGGTATCTGGACCTTGATTCTGCCTTAATGCTGGATTTAGCATTTCAGAAACACATTTTTAAATATAAATGGAGAAAATTGCAGTATCTGGTTACCAACTTATTCTAATGTATTTCACTTCAGGATAAATTGGAATAAATTGCGGTGCACTTTTAAAGTGAACGAAGGAAAGATAAGTTGGTGAATAATGTGCTGTAATTTTCTCTATTCTTAAACAAAGCCCATGTGTTTACACCAGAATCCCCCATTATCATAGGATCAAGGTTGAAAAGTTTAGCTCTCATAGAATCAAAAGTTCTTAGAATGTAATGTCTGTTATACTACAGCTTTGTCCATAATGCACATCCCACACACCTTATGACAAATGTAGCAGATCTCAATCCATTATGGTTTACAAAGGGGTAGGCAACTTCTATCACTGTGAGCCCAAATGACCCACCCTGGGTCAGAGGCAGATGAGCAGGTGGGAAGGCAGGTGCTAGGACTCTGTTAACATCACCATTTGCCCCAATGGTGGCACAAGGAGAGAGTCTCTGCCCCTGAAGCCCCATGTCTGTGGGCTGGATCCAAAGGCTCCATGGGCTGGATCTGGCTTGTGGGTTGTAGATTGCCCAACCCCTGGTTTATACTGAACAAAGAAAGAAACAATAGAAGGAAAAAAGTGATTGGATTCTCCTTCTTAATCCTTCATTATATCAACTGTCACAGTGGTATCCCAACTGGCTTTTTAGTGACTGCCTCCTTGTTTCACTTCCTAGATTGAGCTTCAGTCATGGATCAACTCTCTCACTTACCAGCATAGCCACTTTGCCCAAACTTGTCATCACTGAACTTAGTTTCCTTTTCAATCTCTCAATAGACCATTTCCTTTCTGACCTTGATCTTTTATGCTTTTGCACTCGGTATTTTATAAACCTCCAATTCATCACTGTCCATTACCTCTCTGCTCCTTCCAGGCCAATTTTTCCTACTTTCTCCTCTACTGACATAGTTTTCTTTGTCTTTCCTTTCTGTCTATTCAATTAACCCCAGTTCTACTTTCTCCTCCACATCCATTTTCCCTTATCCATTACCATTGCTGAACGCCTATGTCAAAAGTTGTATGAATATGTGGATTTTTTCCATTACACATTTATTTTCTCCTTCTCTCGTTCCATTGTTTTCCTGGTCAAGCAGCACTTCTTCCCTTGCCTTCATATGTTCATACATTAAAAGAAAACCAAAAACAAATTTTAGGTTGACTCTTTCTATGCTTATGATTAAAAATATGAAAACAGGCTACGCAGACACAAGGCAGTCATTGGTAGTTAAGTCTCAGAGTTCATGTTTACAGAGATGCACAGGTTGTGCATATGTTCCCTAGCCTCCTTATCTTTTCCCAATGCCTTAATGTGACTGAAGTGCTTATAAAATATAGCCACAAGGATTTTTTCTTTTAAAATTCCTCCCAAAGTAACACTATAAACTAAGCAATGCACAAGGTTATTTTGCTGCTTGCTGTGCTGTTACTTTATTCCTCTGAATAGATGACACCCTTGAATTCACAACACACAGCTCTTAAGTTAAGAAAAAAAGAAAAGAAGACAGATACATTTACAAGGATATAACTTCTGAAGTGCAAGAACTTTTACTTCTTAAAACTTAAAATTAAGAAACACAATTTTAGAAGAAATATTTAAAAGTGTTTCTTATTTTTTTTAAGAAAATAAGGTTGTCATATTTTCTGATGCAGGTTTCCAAATATATTGCTTACTTTTTCTGTCATTAACATATGCTATAAAACCATTCATTGTATATGGGCAATACAAGTGAGCTAATGTTGCCTATGAAATCTTATCTTTGATATTTCATTTTGGTAACTTTAATGGTGCAGCTTTAATGATTTGTTTATTGTGCACAATTTCTTACATTTAATAGAGGGGTAAATTCACCTGACAAATCAGTGACTAAAGGTAGAAAATAGGCTGTTAATCTTTATTTAAAATTTACCCTACAAACGTATTGGAAATTAAGGAGACCCAGGGCTAATGCAGATGTAGTCATATACAGGAAACACATTACTTTTTCCAAATCATATTAACATTTGCATTCTTGAAATAAACCCAGTCCTGTGGATAAATCTAAATTCTGGCCCTTTTAGATCTGTGCTGCTCCTGCCATACTCCAAAACAGCCACATGTGTGCCAGACATGCAGGAGGCACTTTGTAGGACTGCATATTAGAGCCAATTGTGCCTTATTACTGTTGTAGGGCCTTATTGCTGGCAAGAAGCAGGATCCTATAGCTGGGATCCCCCTTTGCTGAGGGGGTTCCCAGTTGTAAGGGCTACGGGCAGCCAGGACCATAAGTTCTAGTGGGCCAGAGACTTCATGCACCCCTGAGCCTTGAGGATCATGGCAGCTCCAACCTCCAGGGCTGGAGGGTCTTATGCTAGGGCATGGTGCATGCCTGCAGCAGGGAGTCCTGTCAGCTGATGGGACTCCCAGCTGTAGAGGAGACCCTGCTATCTGTGCAAATTAAGCTCAATAGCAAAAAGCTATAAAGTTAGTACACATTTTTAGGTCTAACTTTATAGCTGGTTGGAGTTTTTGATCAGGTGAGAGCTACTTTGCAGGTGTAGCTGGTCGTGCAGTAATTATGCAATTAACCAGTTAATTGTGTGATACCTGTAACGTGTTTGTGTGTGTGTGTGTGGGGGGGGGTATATTTACATATACCAGATCCATGAAAGTTATAGAAGGGATTCAATTTACATGACTTTGGTGTTTCCATAAATAATGCTAAATCTTATGTGAGAATTATAATGTGCAATCATGAATTTATGAAGAAACTGGCCATTTGTACTTTTTCTTATATGATAAAAGAGGGGCACTGCCCCCTGGAATGCATGAAGTGGGACTGGGAAATCAGTAGGAATAATGAGTTATAATAAGACCTTTGTCTTTTGGATAAAATGAAAAATGATGGTCCTGGACATTTGTACTTATTTAAAATATCCCATGGTGCTTTTTCTAAAGCTAATCTCTGTTCCTGGCTAAATTAGATTTACCCTGTCATTTAAATTGGAGATAACATGATTCATTTCTATCTTAAATATTTATATGTAACATTAATGGTACAGAAGGGATATTGTACTTCTCCCTCAAAGTGGTTATATTTTGGTGACGGATAAATGTTCGTTAAATTATTCACTATGAAATATGCTGTAGAAATACAAAGTATTAGTTTAAACTCCTTAAGCAGCTGGCCCTAGATCAACGCCTATAACGTATTGGTGAATTGTCCAACAATTCATGTCAATCTTGCAGAAAAGGTACAACTACTTTAGATCATTAAGAAACAAAAGCAAATACCCGTATTATTTACAGAAACATTCTATCCAAGAAGATTTCTATTGTAGGCAGTATTTGGGCTGTTACAAAATGACTCAATCATTTCAGACAATCTTGGCACCCAGTTTATTTTATAACCTCAGTTATGAGTGCTGCGGGAAGGTATATCTTCACAGCTAGACAAAGCAGAATGCTTCCATCTCTTCCCAATGGTTTTCTTCTACCTTTTATGGCTTAGAGATATAGTATTTATTGTAGTCTTCTTGTGCCAATGTAACTGTAGAAAATAACTAACTGAAAACTAGGCTAAGAAAAGCATAGCTAGTGCTATTGCAGTGAACATTGCTAAAAGCTCTAGACATGAGATCTTAAAAATCATGATCATCATGGATTAATATCACAGCTACTGTTATTCACTCCTTTTTCTCAATATTAAAATGTTATATTTATGTAATATGTTGTTATTATTGGCCATGTGGATAAGGGCAAGGACAAGGACATTTGGAAGCATGGTGTAAAAACTATAATAGAGCTAGAAAAGCTGACACGGGATATTTGTGACTTGCTCAAGTTTATGTTGGATGTCTGGCATTAGAAATCAGGACCCCAGTGTTGCTGTAAATCCAGGGTAATGGGCCCCACTTCTCTATATTCTTGACCCTTTGCTTGACTACCACTCTTCCTAAGAAAATGTTTTTATAGTAAGTTATTTTCATTTGATTTGCACATGGATTTTCAAAGTGACTTAAGGGTGCTAGGTGCTCCACTCTGCTCCAAAACATAGGAATATGGCAAATAAGTGAATAGGTCCTCTGGAATATTATGTATTATTAAAGTTGTCACTTTATAAAGACAGAGTGGGCAAGATTTTTTTTTGGTAACAAGTTTCAGCATGTCTTTATCTGTTTTTTTTTATTCTTTTCTTACCTGTATATAGTTTGTCTGACTTTCCTCTCTCTGGCTTGGTACAGAGATTCAAAAAACTCAAGGCAGAATTGATCTAAGCTTGTGGTTTTCTGTAAGTGGCATCATTTAGGTGGATAGTGAACAGAACACACATTCGCCCTTTGGTGGGGGGGTCAGAGGGGATAAATCTTAGACCAGGTTCTGTCATTTTTAACCAGTCTGTGTGTGCTGAACTTCTGTTCTTTTATGAGTATAGATCGCCTTTGTGTGCTGAAATTTTGTTCCGTTACAGGTATACACCAGTTTCTGATCGCTTATACTGGTAAAAGTGTAATGTCTCTACTTGGCCTCTGTCTCTAATCTTATCTTCATTTTGTGATCAGCCTTTTGTCCTTCTAGTGATCACTACTGTCCAAAATATCCCAACAATGGATAGAACTAGCAATAGAAACAGAATGGAAAACACAGCTGCTATCAGTCTGTTGATGTACTTATTAAGAGGAGAAGATTGGACTGAAGAAAGGTTTATTATGGAATTAGATAAATATAACCTGGGGCTTGTTTGAGTTTGTTCTCCTTGGAAGCCAAAAAAACTCAAGAAGGAAGAAGAGGACTCTACTTTCTTTCATACGCCCATCACAGTCAATAAGACACTGCTGCTGATGTCTCTCTAATGAAATGATGACTTAATTATAGAGTTCTGATAATCATGTAGCGGTTGAGAGATAATTGCATCTATTTTTATCTTCTTTGTCAATCTAGCAGACCAAAATCCCCTAAGATGTCCATAACCAATCAGAGTTCTTGATATAGCCATAGAATGCCTCTCTCAGAGTCGCAATGTGAAGAGCTAGTTAGACAAAAAAATGATTCACACAAAAATAAAGAAAGCTAAACTGAGTCCTCAGCAGCAGCAGCAGGAGGCAGGGCTTGATCCTCTTCTTATTTGCACTAATTTTACATAGGAACATATGAATTGTGGGCTTAATCAGACCTACTGCCCCTCTGGCATGAATACATGAAAAGCCAGTAACTCACACTTCGTAAGGCAGTTCAGGAAATGTCCCAGTTGCCAACTGCATCAGGAAAAAAGAAAACAACACAAGGAAATGAACAAACAAGCAAAGATGTAAATTAGTGATTGGTATTCATCTAGCATTGGTATTTATCCTGTCTAGCATTACATCTAACAGTGTTTGATTCCCAAACAGCTAGGTGAAACCATGGCACTGCATCCCCTCTGGATCTGCTCCTGCATATGCCAGTCAAAAGGCCCTATTCAATTCTCTCACATCTACATACAGAAATTCTCTCATTGAAGTAATTATGTATTCGAGTGCCAATGGCAAAACACTATCACAAGCTGAAGATATGTCCTTTCTAAAAACACCTGTACCTCTGTCTAACACAACTGTATGTCCTTCTATTTTCCTGATGCATCTCTGTTCTTTTGTGTATCTTCCTAAGTTTTTGGCCTCAATGTTATCTTGTGACAGTGAGTTCCATAGAGCAGTTGTACATTGTGTAAAAAACAATTTCCTCTGGTTAGTGTTAAAGTTGTTAAATAGCATTGGCTACTCCCTGGGCATCAGAGTTTTTAAACTGCTGTCTACAATCACTAACATGGGGCAAAGTCTGCCTGATTTTAGCCTGTCTGGTCAGCACGTTCAAGACGTATCTTTTCTGTATCCAAGAACACTCAAGGAAATGATGCGTCTAGCATCCTATCTAGTGTGCAACTCCCAACCGAAACAGCTAGGTACCCATTTACAGCTGAGTCAGATCGGGACAACCTTCAATATAACTGAGGGCATTGGCATAGTAACATATGTAAATTTATGTCATATAAAAACTTCCCTTCACTCCTGCCCCCTTCAGAGGAATGATCAGAGCACTTATTCCCCTGAAGCTGAAGTAAGATGATTTAACCAATCTGCAGATCTAGACAAATGTATACTTGTAGCAGCTTCAAAAGGGAAGGGGAAGATGCTGGTACACAACTGAGGAGCATCTCCTCCCATCCTGAAGCTGTTACAAGTGTGTATTTGTCCATAACTTGCCACTGCCCTTTGTTTCTAGGGATGTGACCTATATGACAAGTGATTTCAATTTTTTTACAGCCCAGGAAGATCTCCTGATAATTCAGATTACATTACCTTACTTTTATCTGTCATTATGCTACCTATTCACTGACATTGTTTAGATCTGCCTGAAATTGCATCTTCTCCATTCTTAAATAACATATGTAAATTTATGTCATATAAAAGCTTCCCTTCACTCCTGCCCCCTTCTTTTTCCAGATCACTAGCTGTAATAAACTATGCCAGTGCTAATGTAACTTCAGTTGAGATATTCCTGATTTATTATGTAAGGGAGAGGAGAGTTGGCCCTAAAGCTTTCTTTAGTTAAAGTTATAAAAAAAAAAATAGGACTGGTGTCAGCCAGACTTCAGATACAGAATGTCATTACTATTTCTTTCAGTACATAGGCCCAACAGAAAGGGAGTTATGATTCTTACAGCCCCAAATCTGTGTTATGATTGAAATTTAAATTACCGTGTTGTACAAAGAAACAGTACATGTGTAAATTTATATAATGGCTTTGGTAGTATGGGTCTGTTAATACTAATGGGCTTTTACTTCATTGGGCTCGGGATCCATATTTATGTCCAATTGCCTGTGCATCGGGAACTGCAGCTTCCTTAAAGTTAGGGCTGGAGCTAGATCATGCATATATTCACAACAGCAGGATATTTGGCATAGCAGTCACTTGACCATTCAAAAAGATTATTAGGTTCACTGTAATATAGTTTCAATATAACATATTAACATTAGAGTGACCTGAAGATACACAACCCAGAAGAGAGCACACACAGGAAATGCAAAATACCAATTTGTCAGCTGTCAGCTTAAGACTAAATGTACTGTTTGCAAAATGCTCTAACACATGATTGATAAGTTCTAATGTCATTCCAAATCTAAACATACAGAAATCTTAAGAAAACTAATCAGGTATTTTCTCAAATGAACTTTGGAAAAGAAATTGTGAGGGGAGCTATGAAATGCTGGACAAATATTACTTTCTTAAAATGACCAAAATTTATCTCCATTTCCACTTCATTTCTTAGGTTTAATACTCTGATTTTTAATCTACTATTCATGCGTTCTAATCATGTCAGCTGTGTAGGCGTTCAACAATTCTTTAAGAATAATATAGAATGTGAATAGTGCTATCTTCACACTCACAGCTGACTGCACTCTGTTGGCTTTCCATCAGCACCTAATTTATCAGCTCCTAATTTTCCGAGAGATAATGTTTAATGCTAGAGGAACAGCTTTTTGCAGATAACGTTACACTGCTGAGGTGGGAAACATTAGAAACATCTGACCAATTACATGTGCTCCAAGATACTCTTCCTAGGCACTGTTAATTGTCTAAGTTTCACTCACCTTATTTCTAAAGACTGTTTAATAAATGTCACCTGGAATTAATGATGATTTTTTGCAATCTCACAAAATATTCAGTTTTCAGCTAAAGACAGAAATTTCCTCATTGAAGCAATTACACATTCAAATGTCAGTAGCAAAAGACCATTGTAAACTGAAGATAAGAAAAAGAAATGCTTAATTTAAAATTATCAGTGTTGTAAACACACATAAAAACATATCATAAAACCATCAGAGTGACCATCATAAATGTCACATAACTGAAAAAGAATGTAGGTCAGTACACCTATTTTCTACCTACACACCTTATATATTTCTGAAAAATTGATCATCTCAGCATCCAAGCTTACCTTATATGGTAAAATGGAATTAAAATATCTGGCAGGCATATACACATTTTCCTAGCTGATATTACTCAATATTTACAATTGATGATAAATTAAAGAAAAATAGGGCTCTTATTTTTAGATCTTCTATGTGCATTCACAATCACTTCTTTGCTATTTTTCACAAACATTAGAATGATAAACACAACTTGGGAAGCAGTTAGTTTGCATAAGCATTATTGTATGGTAGTAGATGTTGGTCCTTAAGAAAATCTTATGTATACGCCTACAGGCAGGTCCAGAATTTTGCCAAAGGGAGAGCAGGAGCAGCAACCAGCGCTGCAGGGGTGTCTGCACCTCCATTCCCAGCCTCCTCCCCTACCCACCAGCAAGGGCAGACTGCGACACAGTCTGGAGACTGTTTTAAAATCTCAAAGTAGATAAGAATTGCCTCATCCCTTCTGTGCTCTGAGGCACAGCCCCTCCCCTCCCTTCCCCTCCCCTCCAACATCCCCAGGTGCTCCTATGCGCACTGTCCCAGGGGCAGGAGAAGCTCCTGCCTGCTCTAACTGGGCTGCATGGGAGATGGGTTTAGCTGGGGACAGCAAGAGAGGCAGCAGAGGCATGGGCAGGTTCCTCCTCCCTGCCTTGTCCCTGAAAAAGAAGGAGAATCTACCAGCCCAGGGCAACAGGAAAAGCAGCAGCAACAGGTGGGGAGAGGAGAAAGGGAAGGGGAGAGGAAAGGATGTGCCTCTGAAGCATGGAGGGACTCTTACCTGCTCTAGGGACTTAAGATCTTCCCGGTTGCTGCTCCCATGGTGCAGTCAAGGCTGAAAGGGGGTCTAGATCCACCCTTGTATATGCCAGCCAAAGGCTCTATTTGGACCTAAACATCTAACAGGCTTTAGACATACAGCATGATTCTCACTTAATAGACCAATGTTCAGTATATATTAGAGTTTTATTTTACATTTTAAATTTGAGAATATATTTTAATACAGAAACGATGTCTTTTTTCCTTACAATTAGATTCTTAGTTCTGTTCTTTCATGTCTCCAAAGTGATGTGAAAAAGGTGTTGTGTGTTTATATCTTGCATATAAATTAAACATACTGAGTTAATGAAATTAACTTTGAAAATCAAAATAGCACGACACCTAAGATAACTTCTAACTCATAAAGCTAAACCATTCTTGACTATATTCATGTGTTTATACGTTATGTCCCCAGTCTCTGCTCTTCTGTTTTGCATCTTTTAGACCAAGGGTCAGAAATCTATGGTCGATGGGCTGGATCTGGCCTGCAAGTCCATTTTATCTGGCCCATGGAACCAGGAGGCTTCTGCAGCATTTTGACAAAACAGAGAAGCAGTGGTGGTGACACTGCAGGGAGGTGGTAATTGTGGCTTGGGTTGGGCGTGGCCTGCACTTAGAGCTGAGATCTGTTAAAGCAGGCTTCTGCCAAAAAACCCCCATTGTTGGCTCCTGTTTTACACCAGGCATGATGAAGCTATGGCATGCATGTTACTAGTAGCATCAGCAGCCTGTGGCAGATTAGGCTTTGCAGCAGAAGATAGGGCAGGAAGCAGTGAAGCAAAGCTGGCAGTGGAAGGGGATTAGAGTGGCACTCAGGGAGGCTGCAGCTCTGATTTGTGGCATGCCTGCCCAAAAGATTGGCCTTTACTGTATTAGCCTTCTAGAGCAGATTGCCTTTTATTTATACCTCAACCATGCTGACTGTAAGAGGTCTACAACCCTTACTGGAGTTCTTGGATGCTACTGTAATATAACTGTTTGCTATTATTACTATTAAGACAGACTTTCATTTAATGACTGTGCTAACAAGTGAAATAGAGTTGATTTATTATGCTACTGAACAGCTAGATTTGTCACTGTTTCAACAGTACAACAGTATTTCTAAAATATAGTGCTGTTCTAAATCAGTTTTAGAGGTATGTAAAAACGATTTTTGTCCTTGACTCTTAAGGAGTCAAAGGTGTCCTTTTTAAGCTGCTCAGAACTTTAAAAACTTCCTCTAACTTCCCTCAACTTCTACAGAAGACAACAGGACATCTGGCATCTTCATTGGTACCTCAGGCCCTTCCAGCTGAGCTGTCAGCATGCTTATACTAGGCTGCAGGGTCAGGCTCCATGTTGCCTGCACTCTTTCTGGCTTCATCACACTTGCATTTTCAGCTGCAAAATGGCCCAGCTTCAACAACAATCATGGTTACTTTCAGGCAAAAAAACAGCTTGGGGAGGAGAAGGAGCTACCCCCTATATTATATTTAAACTCACTGAGAACCTTTATTGGTTCTAGGCCCTCCACAGCCTGAGGAAGTAAAATCCCACATCTTCCACTCTCCAGGAGAGCACCCTAATCATATGCTGAAGTTAGGCCGCTGGCCAGAGAGAAAACAATAACCAGTAGCATTGCTTAGTGATTAGGATACCCAACTGGGGTTCTGGGGTTATGCTTCCAGGATAATTATTTTATTTGTAATGCTTCTATGAACAAGAACCAGGACCTGTAACGTTCTCAGCTGAGTGTCCGAACTCCTAGGCTACACAGCCAAGTTCTATTACTCTACTCCCTGGCCCAGTTTCAACTGGAGGAGCAAAGGAAGCTTCCACCTAGAGAGATTTATAGCCTGGAAATGCCTCTGGGAAGTAAGAGATGTGGGTTTAAATATGCTCAGATTAAGAACCTTGTTTTAGGAACCTTGTCCCACTTCCCTGATGAGCTCTTAGGCTAGGGACAGCAGTTACACATAAACTCATTTAAGTGATCAGAAACTGATTTAAACCTGTAACAGAACAGAAGTTCAGCGGACATAAGCCAGTTTCAAAATGGCCAAAACTGGTTTAAGATCAATCTGGTTGAATGTAGTATCAGACTTAACTGATTTGTGTCAAACCGGTTTATGCAACTTTTGTCCCAGACCCCTTCCTTGTTTAAGTAAACTTAAGTCCTCCAGCATCCCAGCATGCTCTCTGGGCTGGACTGTTCCCTCTGCATCAAAGAGCAGGGCTGGCCCTGACCTTCTGCTCTCTAACCAAAGCAGGGGCAGGGATGTGGCGAGACACCAGGCAGCATGGCCCCATTATGGCAAAGTCAGCAGGCAGGAGGTTAATTTTCCCCTCCTTCCCCTTCTGCCCACTTCCCCTTCAGCAGGGGTCTGCCTGTCTGTGGGTGTTTGGCAGGGACAGAGGGGACAGCTGGGGCTGGCAGACCTTGACTGCAGGGCAGAAGCGACAGAGAGAGGAATTCACCTACTCCCTGCCCCCTCACCTTAATGAGGCCATGCCAGAAGGGCATCTGGCCATGGCCCACCACTGGAGCAGTGAAAGGACAGGAAGCAGCAGGAGCCTTTGTCAGGGTGTCCTGCCTCCCTTCCCTGTCCCACTGGCAGAGACCACAGCCATCCCGGCATGGCTCTGTTAAGGCTAAGGGGGTAGGGAGAAGGTTAATCCTCCCTCCCTCCCACCAGAGGACTGCAGCTGGGGCATAGAAGCCCTCCTCCTCCCTGCCCCCACCCCACCACGGGGTGAGGGGCTCTGTGCAGGGCTGCCCAGCCCTGGAGGGGGACTCTTGCCCCTGCTCCACCCTGCCCCAGCGCAGGGAGGGGGGGCTCTGTTTAGTGCCAAAGGATGCCACTTCCCTCTCTTACTCTTCTTCCTGTCCCTTGCTGCCACAGGGCAGTAAAAGGGGGGCCTCCGTGTGGCGCTGCCCAGCTGGCCCAGCCAGGGTGTGGGGAGCAGCTGTCATTAAGTGTCAGCTGCTGGGGTAATCCCACCACCATAGCTTGGGACAGCTTAAAACAGCAGGGCCAGGCCAGGCCGTAGGGGCAGGACCATCCTCAGTGGCTGCAGCTCAGAGACGGGAGGCTGAGCCCTGTCAATGAGCACATCCAGAGCCGGTGTACGTGGGTGCTGGCTGGCTGGGCACTGGGCTACCTGGACTGTCTTGAAGGTGCTGGTGGGCCCAGAGCTCAGCAGCTGCCTGCCACAGGGGCTCTCTGTGGACCCACAATCCCCCATGGTGCCTCTGAGCTGGGCCACATAGCCCACTGGGGCTAAGCAACCCCAGACAGAGGCCCCCTCCTTGCCCTGCATCAGTGAGGTGTGGGGGGAAGGAGGAGGATGAAGAGGGGGAAGAGGCCCCCTACAGCACTGCATAGAGCTCCCCTCCCCACCCCGCAGCCTTGGGGAAGAGGGAGGAGGGAGAAGAGTACTCCTGGGAGTCAGGGAGCTGTTGGGGGTGGGTGAGCTCCCCTTCTCTTCCTCCTCTGCCACAGGGGTCTAGCCACACGCTCTCTTCCCCCACCCTCTGAAACCTGCTGGCTAAGGTGCGGGTTTAAATCCCTCCTAAGTTTTACTCAGGCCTGCGACAGCCTGGCCACATCCTCCTATCCCCACCCTCGGCTCAGCTTCTCTGTGGAAGGGAAGGTGGGCTGCTCTAGTGCCTCAGGTTTCTGGCCTGAGCCACTGCATGCATGGGCCTACATTTCTGGATGAAAAGGAAATGCTTATCCACTTGCAAACCAGTTCAATCTCTGCAGGTTAGACTAACCTGCAAAGATTGAGTCAATTCATGCTCGTGCTTACTGAATGTCTGTCCCTAGCCGTATAGAAATGGTGAGCAAGGCTGATTCTACCCTCTCTACTTACTATTCCCCATTCTGGTAGTATCTATTATTGGTAAATATTAGACACATTCAGACCATGTTTAACAGTTTCCAAGGACTTTGGTAGAGATTAAGTGCTATTCTGCACTGTATTGGAATCTCATTTGAAGTTAGATGAGAGCTAGGTGTCTAGTTTGTCAGATCAGGCTATTTCTCCAGAAGCATAGGTTTTGATGCCCAAATCTCTTTGAGGTCAAGAAATTGGTACTTTAGGGGTTCTGTGGTAGCTGTGGATTCTGTGTTGCTTTTTGCAAGGTTGCTACATATATTCTGACTAAATTAGGAACCTAATTTACCAGATTTTGCCATGAATTCTTTCACCAAAATAGTTCCCCATTTAAAAATTCCTTATGTACAAGCTTTTAATATAAAATTTGGGAAAAGACAACAATTACTACCTCCAATTCATGTAAACAACAGACAGAAACAAAATAGAAGTAGAGACTGTATTTTATTTTCAAGTCTGCCACTGACATGCCAACAGTTACTTGACCCATTTATGATTCACTTTCTCATCTATAAAATGGGATCCTGATTCTAACTGCTTCTGTAAAATATCTCGAGATCCACAGATTAAAATATTCTGTAAGTGTCAAGAATTATTAGCAGTTACATAATAATTATAGGGCAGAACAGATAGCAAAGACAGCAAACAGATAGTAAAGAACATATAGTAAAATGAATGCTTTCACTCAATATTACAAAGCTCTGCTTCTAGCTCTGCTTCTTGGCTAGATTTTTTTCTGGTATATGTCTCCACTATAACAATAATTGTTAGTTATTTGAAATATGTTGGGAGATAGCACCCCAGAACTAATTCTTAACATACTGGGAAAATACTACAGAAAGATGCACTGTAACAAGGTTCTTATCAAGAGAGATGAGGAAATGTTTTAAACAATATTTTGGGAATGCCAGAATTGCTTGGGGAACATAACATTCTGCATTTGGAATGTATCTTTCCAGTTCTGTGCAAGCATTTGGTTGTTGCTTTGTAATGCAGAAAAAATTGCTAGATACTAATATTTTCTCATATAAAAATACTTAATCTTTCCCAGCTGTGACTTGTCCTATGATGGTTAAAGAGAAGATATTTTCCATGCTTTCTTTGATGTCAGTCCTCAAATATGTACTTGTCTAAACCCTGTCTGAATCTTGCCAATCCATGTGCTGTTTGTCTTGAGGTTTCTGTTAGAATCATGGGCATAAGAACTCCATCCCCTGTGTAATAGATCAACAGCAAAAATTGTTCAATGCCTATAGTACTTTTTTTCTAATAAATCCAGCCCTAAGCTTTTCTTGAGCTAAACATGCCAATTCTGTCTAGTCTGTAATGGTTTTGTTATGTGAACCAAACCACTGACAAAATTTGATGTCAAATTCAATTCACTGGAGACTGCTTATAGCCAAAAGATCAGAATGATTTTTAACCAGACTTGTCAGTACTAAATGTATGGTCTCACTTGGAGACTTGGCCTCACTTGCAGTTCTGCGTTTTCAAAATATTAACACTCTGGAAGCTACATGATTGAACCTTCTCTTTTAAAAGAGAACACCACAACTGACACTCTCTGTATGCCACACGGTGTAGAATGAATAGCTGCTTGCATTCAAAATAATCAAAACCTTTATTTACTTTTGTTCACCGTGAATAAAATAGGATATTTTAACTTTGACTTTTAAAATGATAGATAGTTAAGAAAATTATCCCTTTCAGAAAGGGCTAAGGTTGTGTTTTAGCTTTCTTTGACTAAAGGAATTTGGCCATAATTTTGGTATATAGTATTCTTTACTACTATGTACTAAGCAATTATGTTCAATAAATGGATTGCAGAATAACAGGGGCTGGAAAAGCAGTTTTTTGTTTTCTTCTGCCTTAATTTGTAGAGCACATTAATTAAAAAGATCAAACATTCTAGAGAAATATCATTAATCTCTGAAAAACAGCTATAGGTTATTCCCTACTGAGAAATGGGGATGTAATCAAATTTACAGAGTTAAAATTCTGCAGTTACAATTTAATGATGCACACAGATATTTTTAAAACTTCATTGTCTCAGCTTTTCAATTCTGTTTATTTGTTTTTCCTCCTGTGAAACAGAGTCTGAGTAGATTAGTAAGGCATTTTAAGCTCAAATTTACCATTTCAGGACCTTAGCTGAAATGTAGTTTTCTGAAGTATGGTATCATTAAAAATTCTCTAAAAGGTTTGACTTAAGTTCACATACATAAAAGGCCCCTTTTCCTGTAATAGTAGGCAAACACTCTGATTTATTTTTATATAGATACATAAAAGATTTTTTTTTTATATCGATGGAATGTTTTACGTTCATTTTTGCTTCTAAAAGGGCATTCTTAAAATGCCATTCTAATCTGAAAAGCAACTGTCTACAAAATTGTTCTTTCTTATTCAGCAGATGAGCTGTACATACTTTGGGAGTTTTAACTGCTTGTGTTAGTGATAAAAAGTTTTGACCCTCTTAGTTCTGTGAGCCACACCGTATGAAAAGCAAGCTGCGTGGTACATCATAGACTAAATTTTGATCAAAATACAAAATCAGTAAGATGACAATGAATTTCCAGTGTTGGCAATTATGAAAAGCATACATCTACTGTGAAGTAAATCTAGAAGTTGATTTAATCCAGAACAGTGGTTTTCAACCTTTTTCATTTGCAGATTCCTAAAAATTTAGAATGGAGGTGCAGACCCCTTTGACTTGTAAGTTTGGGTATTCATATGATTCTAATTGATTATAGTTATCTTTCATGAACCCCACAGACATGTTCACAGACCACAGATTGAAAACCACTGATTCAGAAGTTAAAAAGGCTCAATAAAGTGGACACCCTATGATGCCATTTTTCTAGTCATTTTTCAAAGCAGAACCACATATCAATAAGAGATACATTAATATTCATTTTTTTATCACTATATTTGTGACTGGGTTGCATAGTAGGGCTGTGCGAAGCTTCGGTCCCTCATTTAACTCAATGGAGGTTCAGCCCAATTCAGTGGCTGAATCTCCGAATCCAAACTGAATTGGGAGACACTTTAATCTCTCCGAATCGAATTGGAACCCTCCAAATAGATTCAGAGACATTCGGAAAGATTCAATGATTCAGACACAGACACAACTTTAAAATTTTTCTACGTACCTAAAGGTACCAGGTGGCTCATGAATGCAGCAATACTGGGGCAGATGAAGCGTCCCACAGAAGTGTGGCGGGCACCCCAGTGTAATTAGCAGCAGACCCAGAAGTGAACCAGAAGCACTTCCAGCCCACTTTCAGGTCCACCAGGGCACACGTAGGGGGAGCCCATTGCAACCCCTGGCTCAGTGACTGGTGTCTCATGGTTCTAGGGGGCCATCTGGGGTCCACTCACAGCCAATCACCGAGCCAGGGGGACATGCCTCCCCAGTGTGTTCAGCGGTAGACCCAGAAGTGGAGTGGGAGTGGGCCCCCCAATCATCCGGTGGGACACTTCATCCGCCTCAGCATTGCAGCATTCACAAGCTACACCTGGTAGCTCGAGGTATGTAGAAAAAACATTTAAGGCTGTGTCTATGGCTGAATCATTGATTCTCTGAATCAGCATTGAATCCTCAGATTCAGATTTGGCCAAATCAAATTGGGGACAGTGATCCAATCAATAAATTGCATCACTGTCCCTGATTTGGGCTGAATCTGAATCCGAATAGAATACAGCCTGTTTCGCACACCTCTATTGCACAGGATGTTAAACTAGGAAGATTTCAGATAAAGGAAGGATGGTATGGACATTTGTAATAGGTATATTGCAGTACAGTCTTATGTTGATGTACTGACAGCCATCTTTAATTTGTAAACTCATTGGTATGAGCATAATCCTGATGAATAAACTTTGGCAGGAAAGCCACCCCCAGGTACATATTTTACACACACACACACACACACACACACACACACACACACACACACACACACACACACGTATACTCTGCATGGATTTTGCTGGCCTTTCTTCAATGCAAAACTGCATTATGGAGACAGCAGTCTAGTGGAAGGTAATCATCCATTTCAAAGTGTTTTTAAATTTTTTATTTTAAAATGTTGAAATACCTAATAAATAACTTAGGGAGAACAGATAGTTCCTTCCTGTTAAATTTCTGCATTAGAGACTGAGACCTTCTACACAACCTAATTAATTAGTAATGATAATAAGAAATTGCATTTCTTATCGACTCCCAATTCAGTTAGTAAATTTTAATCTGGCACTAATTTTCTGCTTGGAAAATTTACTGCTTTCTGTGCACCTCGGTTAGTGAAAGATCATGAATTTTAAGCAATGAAGAGTGCTCATATTTTGTGTTAACATTAAGAAACATAGAAGTATATATTCCACTGTCACAGAAGTGGAGAAGTCTATTTTCATTCCATTATTATTACAGATGTAATTTTATTCTGTGAGCCACATAATGTAAGGTCTCTTCTTAATGCTCTGCTGGACTTCAAAATATATATGTTAAAAGGCAGAAAATACCATTTAGGTCATGCAGGTCATCATTCTACCACAGGAATCTAGCCTCCCCCTTAGAGTATCTTCTGCTTTATCCAGAGCCCACTGAAAGCAGTGAAAGACTTTCGATGACATCAAAAGGTTTTGGAACTATCCCCTTGTGTCTCCCCTAGTCTAGCTCTCATTGCCCCAAGCAGTGAGATTTCCCCACTAATTCTCTTTAATTAGCTTGCAAGCCAATTTTGTGAATTATTTTAAATAAGGAATCGACTCTTAAAAATCCCTGACTTTGTTCATACCTCAGTAAAAATACAATTCCGCCTGAATTCAAATACTTCATGATCATCTATATTGAGCTTCAATATTCCTTGTAGATTTCAGATATTCCCTTCCTGTCAGGAATTATTCCTGAAAAGAAAATGCACCTTCCCATTTCAAAGGACTCTCCATTTTCTTCATCACAAAGATGTCTCTTATACATCTTAGGAATTTATTTCATTAATATTTGCCTATAGATAGGGGTTCTTTACCCACCCACTAGTAGGTATGCAGGTAATTAACATTTTTACTCCAATATTTTGCAGGGTTTTTTACTAATGCTCAGGATCAATCACAGATGCTCAGTCACTTCTGTTTTTCACTTATGTACTTTCCACTCTCCTTTGTCAAAATGTACTTTGCTGTAGATGTTAATAACTTTGGTACACAGTGGTAAGCTTTCACTATATCTTTTTTGTTTACTTCTTGCATCTATATATAAATATTTTAATATCTTCTAATTCACATTTAGATACGCTTTTCTGACCAATACAGTGCAGATATCTTGTTGCTGTTATTCCTTTGAATTTATTTTGATACTTACATCCTACAGTTCATTGGTGACGCATAGGGGGTGTACATGGGTGCACTTGCAACCTCTGAGATTGGTCATGCACCCTCTGGAAGTGCCAGCCACGAAACTGGAAGTGCCAGCAGAACTTCCGGTTTTGCCACTGGTGGTTTGGGGCTCAGCAATCAGCTGCTGGTGGACCCCCTGTCGGCATTCTGGTCCCCCCCCACCCGACTCGGGAGACACCAGTCGCCCATGCTACTGTTGATTCTCTAACTGATCTGTAATTATATTAGCAATGTAAAATTTGCTTTAAATAATCTAAAACAGCATATGTTTAGGATTTGAGTGGATCACAGAATCACAGAATAATAGAAAATTAGAGTTGGAAGGAACCTGTGGATGTCATCTAGTCCAACCTCCTGCTGAAAGTAGGACCAGCCCCAACTAGTTCATCCCAGCCAGGGCTTTGTCTACCCAGGTCTTAAAAAGCTCCAAGGATGAAGATTCCATCACTTCTCTGGGTAACCTGTTCCAATGCTTTACCTTGGTACTACCCACCTTGGGAAAAAATTCTTCCTAATATCAAACCTAAACTTCCCTTGCTGCAGCCATTGTTGCTCCTTGTTCTGTTATTTGCCACCACTGAGAACAGTCTAGCTTCATCTTCTTTTGAACCCCACTTCAGGTAGTTGAAGGCTGCTATTAAGTCCCCTCTCAGTCTTCTCTTCTCCAGACTGAGTAAGCCCAGGTCCCTTAGTCTTTCCTCATAAGTGATGTCCCCACCCCCCTCACCATTTTTGCTGCCCTCTGCTGGACTCTCTCTAATTTGTCAACATTTTTTCTGCAGTGGTGGGTCCAAAACTGAACACAATACTCCAGATGTGGCCTCACCAGTGCTGAAGAGAGGGGAATAATCGCTTCCCTTGCCCTTCTGGCATCGTTCTTACCAACACAGTTCAGTATGCCACTAGCCACCTTAGTGACAAGGGGATACTGCTGGCACATATTCAGCTTACTGCCCACTGTAACACCCAGGTCCTTTTCTGCAGAGCTGCTGCTCAGCCAGTCAGCCCCGAGCCTGTACCAGTGCATAGGATTCTTCTGTACCAAGTGCAGGACTTTGCACTTGTCCTTGTTGAACCTCATGAGATTCCTTTTGTCCCAGCCTTCCAATTTGTTGAGATCACTTTGACATCAAATATGTTTTTTGTCTCTGAGAACTTCATTTTCCTAGATAAAGTACTAAATATAATTATTCAAACCAGTGGAAAAGACATTTTAGAGTCCTGGGATGATCCTATTGAGGACCTGATTGGACATTTGATGAAAATCCTTTAACTCCACTCAATCAAAAATTCACCACAAACTAAAATGAACTGACAACCTGTGCTCAAGCAACAGAGCTAGATTCCTCCTGACTATGAATGACATTTCCTTTTATGCAATTAAACAGTATTTCTTTTACATGAAGGTTGCAAGTTACTGTTGGCAGTGATGACGGGAAAGATGTTTGGAAGATTCTGGCTTTACTACTCTCACACCCTTAATGGGCCAACATGGCAGGTGGCCTCACAGGGGTATATTTTTTTTTATGTTTGGTATATTTTAAAACTTTCATCCATTTCATGATTTCTGCAGAGATTTTAGAGGCATGATATCCATCACACTTAATAACATGACAAGATTTAGTGAGACTTCTGTGGCTTAGTTTCAGTTTGAGAGTCATGGTTGTCTTATTTTAGGTTAATATCTGATTTTTGAAGCCAGGTTTTCATTTGCTTAAAAATAACCTCTACAGGCATGAGTTAAAGTCTTCCAAGGCTTGACTGAAAAGTCCTGAAAAGAAGTCAGAATGATAGAAATAAACTGTTTTGACATTTTGGGGGAGAGGTTTGATACCCCAAAAAATCCTTAATCAGATTTTATAACTTTAGACTTACAGCTCTCTTGTCTCTGAACTTTTGTGTCAAAAGTTAATGTCAGTTACTCTAGCTTATTGCTCCTAAGTGTTCTGGCGAACTTACTGAAATGTATTGTTACTCATTATCCCCTCTTTCAGTTTTAAAATAAATCCTTTTTTCTTGTTAAGATAGTCTTGAGCAGGTAACTGATATAAACTTGATGCTCGTATAAAAAGAAACCATGAGCTTAGTTTCATAATTTAGTGGACTGAGATGCCAAGAAAAACTTGCACAACATACATACACGTGCATACATGAAGGCAAAATTACAATGATTCAAGTTTGTGGTGTAGTCCAAAGAAACATGCTGTTGACCCTCTCCAGGCTTCTTAAGTAAGACTTTTGCATAATTATTTATTGTTATTTATGTTGTAGTAAAGTTTTGAAGTCAACCAGATGAGCATTCCACTGAGTCAGGCTCCATATACATAGCATATAAAATTCTACCCCTTATCAACAAGCAGGGAAACTCCTCCTCCAACCACACCTTTCAGTAACCATGAAAGGGGGAACCCCCCACATAAGTAGCAACTTTCACACTTCCAAAGAAACACCTAAAAGCAATGAAGGATGCATAATATCCACCTAAACAATGACCTCAGAAACTCTTGGACAATCCACTTACATGACCATCACCAACGGCTACAAGGTAATATGTCCATTCCCATCTGCAGTGATGAACAGCTGTCATGTAAGTATTTGAAGTTTTCTGGTAGAAGCAATCAGAGGAAGTCTAAAATAATTTTGGAGGGAAAGGCAGACAAGACTAATAGGGGTGGAGGTATACAGTTGGCTGTTTTGGCAGAGAAGCAAAAAGACTATTTTTCACAGGAAACGTTTCACACAGAATATTTTTTTCAAAAAGCCATTATTAAAACACTGGCAGCACCATCATTGACTTTCCCCCAGGTAAGTGATGTGTACAGTTCAAAAGGGGGCTGAAAGAGGAAGATTTGTGTTTTGGAAATTTGTCTCTGACCCCCAAAAGTACTGCATAAAACCAAACTAATTCACATGGTTTCTATTAGCAGATCTCCTACGCGGGATGCTGAATTTGCATCGCTAGTTTGAATACAGGTCAGGTTCAAACTCCAACCTTAAATGACACCATTATTTCAAGTCACAGCTTAAACTGAATTAAGTTTTTAATACCATTTAAAAGAAACTAACGGACTCAAGTGTTTTATCCAAGTTATGTTTCTCTATAGTTTTGGCTAGTCAATATTGCTATTACACAGTTCTGTAAGCAGCAAAGTTGAATAACTATTAAAAAAACTCAACAAAACATTACTTGCAAGGAGGAGAGGGGAAAGAGGGAGAGCTTGCTTCATGGAATAAGGAATAGACACTCAGTCATTTCTTAGTTCATCACTTAAAAAAAAAAGGTTGAATACGTTCAGAGCCCCCTGAACATCATTTAACATGGTCAAAATGTGTCGAAACACTTTTATTTCTTAAATTACCCATGGAGTCATATGTTGAAGAAGAAATAAAATGTGGACCAAACTAGGTGAGAGGTTAAGGACCATGATCACCACTCTTCTTTCCTGCTACCACTAACACAACTTCTCATTTGGACCATAGCAGGCTTATCTTGCAACATCCTCCTTCCTACCTCCGCCCCCTTCCAACCTTTCCTTTCCTGCTAGTAATTCTCTACTTTTTAAAATAGAGGTCTTACAACATAGTTTAATAATTTAATAAATATCTTTCATCCATCTTCATCATTGGCAGCCAATTGGTCTCAGGAGACCATGGAGATTGCACCTTTGGTTACTTTGTGCCACCACAGCTTCTTGAGTGGCTGAGGAGTCTGATGTGCAACAGGCAGCCCCTTTGGCAAGCTGCACTTACAAATCTGGTTAAGCTAGCACTGGCATGCCGAGTATCATTTTGTCTTGCCTGCCTCCGATTCGTCTTCTCTAGCTCATCATTGACCCTCTCATCTTGAAGTGATGTAGGCCCTGCTTCATGGCAGCTTCCCATTCTTTTCTATGAGGGGGACCATCTCAAATGAGTTCTCCTGCGATGCAAGGTACCACAAGAGTCCAAGGCATTTGATAGATGGCTCCTTTGAGCTGTACCCATTTCTTCTCAGCATTATTACACAGCTTGATATGATACAGCTCCAGGGAATGTTTTAATGAATTGAAATGATGTGTCTTCAGTTTTCATTCACATGGCATTTATTTGTAGTAAGGAGGGTTTCTTGCTCTTGTACAATTTCCTGGGATGCAATTTGATTTTAGTGCATACCAGTGACTATCAGTATCACAGTTAGCAGTATCACAGACAGGATTGTATACTGATTACATCACAGAAGTTTCATGAACAGGTGATAATCAGGTTGAATTGATGCCAGTGTCCAAATCATAGGTGGTACCAAGAAACAAAGGTTCTTCTCAAACACCTCATGCAGTTCCATCCATAACAGCCATAAAATCAGGTACTGTGTTCTTACATGTGCTCTGTTGGGGTCCCCAAAGAACCTTGTGAATTGTAGATAGTAGTAACACCCAGGCTATTTTAGGAGATTTCCTTCCTTTTCTCCTCTGAGGTAGAGAGTCAAGATTAGGGATTCAAAATACAGACTGGCTACCAATTACAGCTGAACTGATTGAAGAGCCCTGTCCCTTTGAAAACACGCACTTCCTCTGCCATGTACAAGTATAGCTAAACATTTGCAACCGGCAGAAACAAAACCTTCAAAATATGATCTTCATTCTCCAAATGAAACAGGTGAATTTTGCTTCTTCCATAATCCTGAATGTAAACCATGATCCTCAATACAACAGAAAATTGCCACTTGATGCCATTTCACATCTTGGCTGACTCTGCGAGCACAATGATACACTGTAGTAGCTTTGCTATCAATGTTTTTGTAAGGTAGTACATTAAACAGCCTAACATAATCCTGAGGAAAAAATGCAGATATTCATTTTAGCAAGCATCTATTAAGTCAAAATGCTGAAAAATGAGATAAATGTCAGACAAACTGATAACATTAAATGATAAAAATGGTTCTTTAAAGTAAACACTGAATTACATGCTGTTGCCTATATTCAAACATCTGTAATAGACTATGCACTGCAAAACACTGGCAATATGCAAAAGGAAAGGAATATTTGCAGTTCAGACAAAACTCAATTCTGCCAGCACTCTGGGCTCTCACCAAAGAGATGAAAAAGTGATGGCACTAAACATAGTAAGGCCCTGAGGGTGCTTATACACGTGCTCTGGGAGGGGGGTGTGGGGCACTTTAATTAGAGCGGTTCCAAGAGCCACTCTAATTAAAGTGCCCAATGTGTCATGTGCATCAGCATCCCTGCACAGAAAAATGGCGGTGGGGGGTGCTTTAACTAAAGCTTGCCAAATAAACTTTAGTTAAAGCATCCCCGCTACTATTTTTCAGTGCGAGGATGCTGATACACATGACACTGGTGTCTGCTGGAGTGCAGTAATTACCATGCTTTGGCAGACTTAATTAATCAAGATTGCATTGACGTGCTATAATTACAGCATGTCTGAGCAGCCTCAATGCACGTATATAGGCAGCCCAAACATTCAAAGGAAACAAATGTTTTTTGGACATTTTGCCCAGGATATACTAATGGGCAAATGTGAAGTATTACATTTAGTACTACCATAGTACTAGATTTATACAATATTATTGGAGGAATATACAAAAAACGCTGCCTCATACAGACATAAGTGGTGTGTGAGGGCCAAATGTTATAATTTTAGAACTAATCACTTGGTGAACACAGAGTAAAAATAATATCTAGTCATCTGGGTTCCCATGGATCTGGAAATTTGACTACAGGGGAATGGCAATTGATGCTACCACCACTCTCCTGCCACAACATTTTCAGACCTATAGCGAGCCCAGTGGACAGAATGATAGGGATCCATGGGTCAGATCTGGCCTGTGGGCCAGGGGTTGAGCATCCCTCTTCTCAGGAATTATTATGGACTCAGATCAATTAATCTGAATAAAATTTTCTGTCATACAACATAGCTGCATTCACGGGAGCACACCTGAAGATACTCTTACAACTTGAAACACACCTTTTGGAGAAGGAATGGTTGCCATTGGCCGGACAGAAAATGGCTTTTCAAATTAGATCACATGTCCTGGGTGCACTAGAGTCCTTTCATGGGTGTATTTTGTTTCACCAGGTTTGTAAACATAAAGGTTGCAGCTTATTTTACCTTTGACTATCCCATTTCCTATGACAATCAGCCTCACTACTTTGATTGATAGACCTGGAATTGGATGATTTTCCATGATGGCCCTCCATGCATGATTCTCTGTAGAGTTCAGCTTCCCAGAATGATTCATAGATTCAAAGACACTAGGGCTGGAAGGGACCTTGGAAGATCAAGTCAAGCCCCCTGCCCCAGCGGCAGGAAGTCAGTTGGGATCATAGGATCCCAGCAAGATAAACATCCAAATGTCTATTGAAAGTGTTCAAAGTGGGTGATTGAACCACCTCTGGCAGCAGTCTATTCCAAACCTTGGAGGCTCAGACAGTAAAGAAGTTCTTCCTTAATCCAGCCTGAAACGGTCATGGAGGAGTTTGTGACTATTTGATCCTGTCATCCCTTGGGGCGCTCTGGTGAACAGACATTTCCCCAGATCCTGATGAGCACCCCTGATAAATTTACGAATGGCCACCAGATCACCCCTGAGCCAGCACTTTTCTAGGCTGAAGAGTCCCATGGTGCTCAGCCTCTCATCATAAGGTCTATTTTCCTGACCTCTGATCATGTGCGTGGCTCTCCTCTGCACTCTCTCAAGCTTTTGCACATCTGTTAGAATTGTGGAACCCCAAACTGGATCCTATACTCCAGCTACGGCCCCAAGGCTGAGTACAAGGGGAGAATGATGTTCTGGGATTTGCTTGAGAAGCATCTATGGATGCAAGCCAGCATTTTGCTTGTTTTACTAGCTGCAGCATTACAATGAAGTCTCGTGTTCATCTTGTGGTTAATCATGACCCCCCAGTCCCTTTTATCCATAGTGCTAGCTGTGGCAGAATTGCCACCCTGGGCGCCCTCCTCCACAAGCGTCTCTCTGTGCCAGCCTGAGAGGCTGCTGGTGAACCCCCCAGGGCAGGGATTTCAAC
>JAGPOW010001296.1:122693075-122768265 GCA_030014935.1 Caiman crocodilus
TGAGGCACCCCAAGGGAGGCACTCGGAGCCTGGAAGGTGGTTGGGCGCAGGGAGGTGGGCGGCTCAAAACGGGAGCGCCCCCTACTGGCCCGCCACACTAGCCAGCGTAGCACTGCCAAGCCTATAAGCTTGCTGCAGGTTTTTCTTCCCAAGGTGGAGAACCTTGCATTTTTCAGTGTTAAATACCATCAGGTTCTCATTCACCCATTTCCTGAGCCTGTCAAAGACTGCCTGGACCACCCTCCTGTCCTCAGGTGTGGATGCTTTAGCCCGGAGTTTTGTGTTATCGGCAAGCTTGGCCAGTCCACTTCTGACTCCAATGTCCGCATCATTAATGAAGATGTTAAATAATATAGGTCCAAGGACAGAGCCTTGAGGGACCCACTAGTCACAGCATACCACAACATTGACTTCTGTCAACCACCACCTTCTAGGTCCTACCAGAGCCAATTCCCCAGCCAGCGAATCATGGTGAGGCCGAGGCCACAGTTAGCCAGTTTAACTAAGAGGTGATCATGAGATACCAGATCAAAGGCTTTTTTAAAGTCAAGATATATGACAACAATCTCTTCCCCCTTGTCTAGGTGATAGGTCACCTGGTCATAAAAGGAAATAACATTGGTCAAGCAAGACCTACCGGCAACAAAACTGTGCCGGCCATCCCTCAGGATGCTGCCATAAGCCAGTCTGTTAAGAATGGCCTCTTTGATAATCTTTTCTAAGACCTTACCCAGGATAGAGGTCAGGCTGATGGGCCTGTAATTTGCCAGATCCACTTTCCTCCCTTTCTTGAAGATAGGTGCCACATTGGCCTTCTTCCAATCTTCGGGGACTTTACCAGAGCACCAGGGGTCCTCAAAGATTTGTGCCAGGGGCTGAGCTATGATGCTTGCCAGCACTTTGAGTACCCTTGGGTATAAACCATCAGGGCCGACTGACTTGAAGGTATCCAGCCTGTCAAGGTAATCCATCACAAGATCAGCTTTGATAGATGGTAAGGAATCTCCCCCACCCAGGCCTCCCTGTCCTGTAATTGGTAGGGGCATCCCATGGAACTGGTGAAAGACCAACCAAAGTACCCATGTAGTAAGTTGGCTTTTTCCTGGGCATTGGTTGTCAGTTGTCCCATCAGGTTTAGCAGGGGTCCAATGTTGCCCTTGCTTTTCCTCCAGCTTCCTACATATCTAAAAAGGACTTTTTATTGTCTTTGATGTTTGTAGCTAGATGTAGTTCTGTTGCAGCCTTGACTTTCCTTGTTTGCTCCCTGCAGGACCGGACCAGTGCAGAGTATTCCTCCTTGGAGGTGGATCCCATCCTCCATCTTTTGTAGGTCTTTCTTTTTAGATGCAGGAGGTCTGCTAGTTCCTTGGAGAACCAAGGGGCGGCTGTGCCCTTTTGCTGCCTTTCCTCCTATATGGGATAAGCTTTGCTTGTCCATGCAGGGTCAATCCTTTGAGAAGCAACCACTCTTCCTAAGCTCCCCTCCTCTTTGGGCTATGGTTCTTTAGGGCCTCACTGACAAGCCTCCTGAGCTTGTCAAAGTCAGCTTTCCTGAAGTGGAGGATGTCTGTATTGCTGACTGACTTGCTAGCTTTACAGTGGATGGTGAGGGTGATCAGCTCGTGGTCACTGTCACCCAGCTTCCCTTCGATAATTAGGTCACTGATTAGGTCATCCCCCATTGCCAGTGCCAGGTCAAGGAGCACTTTACCTCTCATCAGCCTATAGACTTCTTGTCTCAGATAGAGGAATGTTCCAGGAAGTTCCCACTCTGGGATTGTGTCTCAGAAATACAGTGCTCCAAAGTACGTACTGAGAGTCATCACTTGAAGATAGTGACACACTACTATACAAAATGGAGGTTGCTGAATTCCACCACAAGTTCTGTGTGTTATAACTGCTGTCAGGGAGGCTTCAAATCCCAGTCAAGTTTGGGAATAACACAGACACTGCCATACTGGATCAAATCTACTAACTGCTCAGTCCAACATCCTGTCTTTGATAGTGGCCATAATCCAACGTTTGAGAGGAAGAAATAAAAATCCCACAGAATATGGAAATGCACAATAATTTTTTCCAGTATGTTAGTTCTCATGCTGTTTCTACTAGAGACTGAGTTAACTCCTGATGAGTAAGATTTCTTGCACCTTCTGAAATATTTATAATTGATTATGCTAACTCTGGATATTGTTGCTAACTACATACATATCCAGTCTTTCAGAATCTTGGCCTCTATGACTTTCTGACAGTGAGTTGAGCCATCTAATTAAGTGTTGTGTGAAAATGTTTCCTTTTACTAGTTCAAATTTCCTACACTTTAATTTAAATAAATTATTCTTTGTTTATACATAATTAATTATCTCTACATACTTTTACCATATCTCTTCTTATCCATCACATTTGTAAGATAAATAATCCTAATCTTTTTTTATGAGAGCATTGCTATGCCTCTGCTTATTATCTTTGACCTTTTCAGATCCCCCTCTAGTTCCACATATCACTTTGGAGGTAGGGTGTCCAACACTGCACATACTTTTTCAACTGAGGCCACATCACTAATCTATATAACAATATTAGAATATTCTCCATACTGTCCAACATTTTTTTCCTTAGGGACCTTAACATTCTGTAATCTTTTCAGACAACAGGTCCACAATGGGTAAAGGTCTTCTTCAAACTATCACCAGTATCACTTAAGGCATCTTGAGTTGATTAAGTTGATATCAGGTGTATCAATTGCTTTTTTCCCCTCTTCTAACAAATATTATTTCTTTTTTACTTGTACTTCATTTGCCATCATGCATCCTGAATCATCTAGTTTGTTTAACTAAAAAGCTGTTAGTCTCTCATGCTTACCATCCTCGTTGTGAAGATGTCTCAGGATGGGTGTAGACACAAGAGCTTCTTTAAGGGAAAAAACAGTGTAGGACAGTGAGCAGGCAAAGCTGTTGGGCTTACATGGGTCTTGCAAGGCCTGCTCTGTAAAAACTCTCTTAAAAACAAGTTAATTGAGGGAAGTCATCTTTAATTATGTTCTGTGCTATCAAAGATTTGTTTGAAATGAAAACACTACAATCCTTTATTCTCTTCATTAAATATCTGTGAACTTCAAACTGTCTTCTGCTAGTTTCTTCCCAGGCTCATTTCTCTTCTGTTCCCAACACCATAGTATAACTTTCTTAACATTCTTTCTCGGATCTCCTAATGTCCTTACACGTTTGTTTTTTGCCTACTAAAAAGAAGGTATTGACTACTAATCAAATCTTTTGTTCTGGAAGCTTCTGTGCTTTCCAAACAAACAAATCCAATCCCAAAATTTTCTGCTTGATTAACACAGGCATGTTCTTTTTCCACAACTCTTTTCCAAACCCAAGTTTTTTTCCTGCTATAACACTCGTATACTGATAAACCACCTCAGAAATGGGTAATGGAGCTAAATTCATACTAACATCTGCGTTCCACATCAGGAAGCCTACCTGCAACACTTTTATGTGTTTTTCTATTAGTAACGTATCCATTTTACAATCTAGCTTTGTTACAATTGCTATACTTACACATGGTGATAACAGAGTGATTACTGTAACTGAATAGTAAAAGCTTCCCTCCATATACCATCTACTTCGATATGTGGTTTGGTATTTCCAAGCCAAAAAGGAGCTGAAGCTAGGAGAATTGCAGGAACAAGGAAAAGGAGTGGGAAGCATTATGAATGTTTGGTGACAATCTTTGGAGGAGAAGGGGGATTGTAGGGAGGCATGGGAAAAATGTATAAAGTATAGGCATCCTTTTCTTACTCCTCAGTCCAGGTGCAGATAGTAGTTTCTCAGTCAGTTAATGCCCTCAGTTGATAGCAGCACAATTCAGTTCAACAGCAAAACATACAGCTAGATAGATTTTAGTTCTTCCTCCTGTGTAATACATACCTTGCTATTTGGGAAAGGAGAAAGCAATTTTTGATGGTCCAAACTATTCCCACTGATAAGCATATAAAGAGTGCTGCCTCAGGCAAATACTGAAAACGTTCAGCTGGGCATTGAAAAGGGCAAAAAACCGCAGGAATCTGCTAGGTTTGCTGGAGGTGCAAATTAGTTGTTGGTTTTGTTTTGTTTTTTTAAACATAGCTCTTCAATATACTAAGGGAAGATAATGTTTACTATATTTGTATTAGTCATTTAAAATTAATTGTATGCTTAAAATATACAGACCCAGGCTAGACTGACATCTAAATGAAAGCTTGGATCACTGGTCTTGCAGAAAGAAGCTTCCTCTGGTGAATGGGTTAAATTGCTGCTGTCAGTCTGAATATAATTAGCACAGCTGATATGCAAAGAATTGCTCTGTCAGGAAATGTCACCGTCACTGAGCACTACTCCCAGTCTGCATTCAAGTTTATGTCTGGCTCAGAGAATTTAAATAACGGGTTGGGATTCACATGTAAAAAATTGCTGGATATAGACAAGAAAAAAGCCCCCCTACCTCTATTTCAGTTTTCATTTTAGTCTAGAGCTTTATATAAAATGTGGTTGTCGCCTTTACTGTATCTTCCTGACTTTATCAACTGCATTGAAGCACTGAATGAGAAGTATTTCTTTGGTAAATCATTGCATTTTTAATAGCAGTTAAAAAAAAGGCTAAATGGAGCAAAAGGAGTTGACACATGGACACCACCACCAGCATTTACAAAGTGTAATTCAAATAACCACCCACCGGCTATTCTCTTCCTGGTCTACCCCTTCTCTTGGAGCAGTCCCAAAGGGCTGTTTCCAGCACTCTCCTTTCTTCTCTTGAACTTCCCCTCACCTAGTTATTGTATTCTAATGGCCTCTTATCTCTGTGTTGGAAACAGTCAAATCTATCTTTGTATACCATCCTCCATACTTACTTCTCTGATATTTCAGCAGCTTCTCTCAAGTTTCATACATCTCTAAGACATTTTATGCATGCTAATTTAGAAATGATTTGGACATAACCATAAGCTTCAGATTCAATTTGTTACTCCCTAAGCAGTGGTGGAAGCAGGATAAAAGAACTGCACAAAACTTCACAGCCCTAAATGTGGCTATAAATGAGGAGCTTTTGCTTGGGTAGCTGGGTGCAGTTAGGTGCTATTCCAGGCAGGAATCAAGAAATTTGAACAGTTAGCTGCCTTTTTCTGAGAAGCTGATGATCATGGTGATGATAATCTGAGGATGAGTGGATGCTCTCTGCTGTTGGTTGACTATGTGGATTTTGGAGTCAGGTAGGATAGTGACCAGAGTATTAGTAGTGCAGAATACTGCTAGTATGTTATATAGGTACCTGCCGAGGCAAACAGGTATTCTGGGGAGTCAGGAGACTTTATGAGGTTTGATTGGGAGTTCTCTCTTGCTGAGAGGCTAGTAGCTGGGGTCATTTGAAGCCAGTACAGACTAATTGCTCTTACTACATCTGCTATTGTTCCTCCAGTGATGGTTCTTGTAGGAGGAACAGAAAAAGGAGAAGCAGAGCTGCTGTCTTTCTGGTTTGGCAGTACCTAACCACAAATGTCCTCTAATGGATGGACAGTCAAAAAGCTTGAGGCTGAATCCATTCAATCTGTGTAGAGTGAACAATAAACAAGTGAACAGACATTCATTTCTGATTTCATAAAGGCAGCAACATGCCCGCAGTGGCTGAGGCCGGAAGGTAGGCGGTACTAGAGTAAGCCTCCCTGCTTGGCTGGAGCAGACAATTGGGCATGTAAAAAATTAGCTAGTGCTATTGGGCTGTGGGGGGTGTTACAGAAAAGGTGCAAGGCATCCTGGGATGCTGGGAGACTGTGAATTAACTTGAACCTGGAGGGGATTTGGGACAGAAGTTCAGTAAACTGATTTAACCTAAATCAGTCAAGACTGATACTACATACATACAGGTTTATCTTAAACCAATTGTGGCCATTTTGAAAGAGGTTTATGTGCACTGAACTTCTGTTGTGTTACAGATTTGAACCAGTTCCTGAGCACTTATACTGGTTTATGTGTAATTTCTGTCCCTAGCCAAGGAATAATTGCAACTCTCACCCAGCCCAGCTGGAGATGCAAAAATTCATCTGGACTGTGTCAGTGTGACACAGTGCTGCCAACTTTGTGAGTGCCATGTGAGTTGTGTGACACTTGGCAGCCCTCTCTCTCCTCATGGCTGTCCTGACACCTCCTTGAGTAAACACTGCAAGACCAAACTTCTCACCTTTCATCTTCTCCCTCTCATCACTGCTGACAAGGCTGCTATCCTCCTGCTGATTCAAGCATTCAGATTTACCAACACTTTTCACTTCTCTCATCTTAAATTTCAGCTCAAGCCAAATATTGTCACTTTGCCCTTTCATAACAGTTTGAAGTTTTACATTTTGGTTCCGTCCATTCAAACAAAATTTTAGTTCAGATAAGAAACTGACCTCTCTTCTGCCTCTCTAAGCTTGCCTTGTACAAACTCAAAATGAAATAACTAAATCAGTGTATACACCTTTTGTTATTTTGGTACAAGTCCACATGAGGACACACTTATTTGAAAATGAAGCATTTTATTTGAGTTAAGATGAAATCATTTTAAATCTTCAATTGAAATATTCTATTTTTAACCTGAAATAAAAGGCTGTTCAGAGACTTGAAAATTAAATAAATAAGCAGTATGAATTAAAGCAGATTTTGCTATTTTAGTGCAGATTTGTGTGTACACTGACCCTCCAGTTTAATCCCTCTTCAATTTATTCAATATCCAGCTGCTAAAATAATCTTCTCCCACCTCTGTCCCTATTGTTCTCACCTGCTCACACCTCTTCACTGCTTCCCAACATCTTTCCATATAATAATTTGAACTTGTCTCTAGTTAAACCTTGAGTTACTTTTTAAAAAAATAGACCCTTATTCACTGACCCAAAGACAATATGATGAAACTATTGAAATTGTGGCATACATGTTCATTGCTTTAAATTATTGCAGAATAATTATGTTCCAATTAAAAAAACTGTACGTATCCAGTCCTTATGGCTATGAAGAAAATATTCAAAATGTAAACCAATATAATTCACCAATGTCTCCCTAAATCTGTAAACAAGTTTGAAACCATGCCCAGAGAGGTATGGATTGCCCAACATATATCAATAGAGTATTAGCATCAAAGCAGAATCAATATTCTTTGGCTGCACACACATGCCAACCTACTACGAAGTAAACTGACTTTACTTAATAGTGAATGTATCTACAGATGCATTTGATCTGGGAACAGTTTACTTGCAAGTAAACTACATGCAAAAATGCTCCCAGGCAGGTGTCTATACGTGCAGGGTCTCAGTAGCAGGTTTCCTGATCCTGACAGAAATCTGCTCCAGCCCTCACTGGCCCTAGCACCAGCCCTCTGCAGCAGCTGGAGGGAGCTCTGGGTTCCCCCTGGGTGCTAGCCCGGGGTTGGCCGGGAGCTGTCTCCTGGTGGGGGCTGAGACATTGCTCCTGGTCAGGGGTCTATATGTGCGCTACTGTAGTTACTAATCTCAAGTAAATTTGCTACTTACATTTGCAGGTTGCAAATTTACTTGTGATTAGAGCAAATTACTGTGCAGCAAGCATCTGCACATGTAGACATGGATGCTTACTAGCAGTAAGTAGCTCTATTGTGCAGTAAAGTGTCCCATGAAAAAGTAAAACACCCAGTAAAAAAAATGTGTACCAGACTAATATCTACTGTTCAGTCAGTTTTGTTCCAGGATAGCCATTTGATCCTCAGAACCTAGTTGCCAAGCAGTGCCTACTGCTGGCAACTAATCTGGGGGAGCTGATTGTGTGAGCAGTCCTTACTATGGAGCCAATTTAACTACAGAATAACATCGAGGGTAAATTACTTCTAATTACTAATATAATTTCTAATATCTACTTACTAATATATATATCTATCTATAGGTGTGTGTGTGTATTGATATATTGGATGGACATCTTGCATTCATCCATATTTTATATGTACATGTGTATATATATACATATACACACACACACACACACATATACATAATACACACATATATGTATGAATGAATTCAAGATGTCCCTCCAATATATCCAATATATCAATACACACACACACACACAGCTAGCTAGGTTCCACAGCTAGCTAGCTGTGTGTGTGTGTGTGTGTGTGTAATATACACACATGTCCATCCCTCTATCCCTGCTGAAAGGGAAAAAAGGAAAGAGCTTTCCTCCCTTCCCCAGAATGAATGTCTCAACTATTTCTAGATGGCCCTATCTAGTAACAGAGATACAATGCACTACATTTTGGCTGCTGAAACTTCTCATTTCCACTGACTGGTTGCTGTGTGTGTATGTGTATATGGGCGTTTAAAATATAACACACTGCCAATACTTAATTAAAAATGATATGAAAGTAGAGGGGATTATTTTTTATGCATTCATATAATTTTGTACAGTTCTCCAAGCACATCAGTGATTCTCAACTTTGGATGAAAGGGGGGAATTTGCATAGAAGATTGCTCAGTGAATTGTCCAATTGTAACAAACAAAAGGGAAAGTCCTGTTTTTTTAATTTTTCCAAGTACCCAGAGAAACACCACAACAAACATGCAGATATTCCTAGCAAGTCAAGACTTCTCATCACTCTGGGCATGAAGAATAAGGGTCATTTATTCTAAAACATTATTATTATACCCTTCATCCCATACATTTACCTATGCAACATCATAAGACTCAATTTCATAGTTAAAATCCAAGTATTTGCCTTTCTTGCCTAAGCATATGGCTACTAAGAAGTTACTAGTAGAAAAGAAAACCACCATCAACACTAGGCATGTCTACACAAAACAATGTGCAGAAGACTAATTTTACTGTGTATTAGCACAGCTGGCAAAAATGGAGCTAATGTACTAATGACCAGTAGGTTTAATCTAGTGTGCATTAACACAACTTGAAAAACGTTCATCTATAATAATGTGCAGTAGTGCTAATTACAGCGCATTAAGTTAGTACCAGTTATTACAGGTATTAAACTTAATGTGCTGCAATTATGGCTCATTAATGAACATGTAGACGCACTCACTAAAAGAGAGAAATTAATTTCCAGGTTAGGAGAAGGAATTGGCATATGAAGACCAAAAATTTGGTGGCCTCCTAATTGCAACTCAGCCCATCAGAGAGATAAATTAAATGTGAAGCTGAATGCATAAACTATTTCTCTAAAGAAAACCGGACAAATCTTATGACACAAATGTCTCTAGATTCTGCTAAAGCTTTGAAATATGTAAAATATTTCATGTGCTAAATGTTATGACATCAATTACATTTTCCAGCTATTTTTAGACAAATTAAAAACAAGATACTAAAAGGTAGGTTGTGCATACAATTAAATCATCTCTAGTTTTCAAACAATTTAATTAACATAATTAATTATGCACATTCTCAGTGTTGTAACATTTCTACTATTCATACATATAATTCACTATTTAGGTTCCCAGAGGCTTTTGATAATGAACTTCTATGAATTAAAATGTTTTAAAATTTATTTACAGGGCAATCATCTAAGACTTTATCAAAGGACAATGAATAAAATTGGAAACATGCTTGTAGACCATTTGATAGGTGTAAATTCTACATGCTAATTCTCTACTATTTGATTTGAATCCTGCAGATCAATTCTGTCCAAGTACAACACCTACTACCACCCAGGACAAAGAAAATATGATTGCCTTAAATCTCAGGCATGCAGCCTCCCATGGGATTAGAATATAGATGAGCTGCAAATGAAACACTCACGTCATAGGACTGCCCAAAGCAATTTCCAGCACAGCCCCCTCCCCTCAGGACATATTTTACTCCACCTTTACTATGTGCATAACATGATTTACATGCTAATGAGAAGTGACAGGAACTAAGTAATTAGGAAGCAAGACTGTATCTTGGTATGCATGTTAAATATTGTAAACTGCATTTCTGGAAAAAAATATTCAGCCTCTTTCCTCATTTTCTTCTTAATTAGAAAGCTGAATTAATGTATTCCTTTTAACTCTAATAAATCATTAGGTAAAATATCCTGTAGGTAAGAAATCGAAAAGAAATATATTGATACAATAAGGAGTGCATAGGTGATTAGCTTAGCTCCATAGTATTTAGTAATCATTACTAATACTTATGAAGCAATGATGGCGCATTCAGGACTGTACAAAAATTCAGAGAAGGAACATTTTTTTACCACGTAACTTAGAGACTGAAGTCATATCTACATAGAAAGCAGTGGTTTGTAACTTGCCCAAGATTACACAATTAATTTGATTTTCTGGCTTCCAGTCCAGTGCCTTTGTTAGAAGACCATCTCTTTACCATGAAAATCTTTGTTCCTTGAGAAAGTTTAAGAGCTCCTGGAACTCAATTTGGGTAATTCAAAACAGCATAAATAATAAAACTTCCCACCTTCCCACCATCTATCCAAGTGTCTCAAAATGCTCCCAAAACATGTTTTCCTTTAATTATTACATATTGAAATACCATATTTACTCAATTCCAAGAGAGGGCTTTTCTTTTCCATTCAAAAGGGGGAAAACCCAGCCACATCTTAGAATTGAGTATCTCACTGCTTCATCTGAGAGCTGTGGGGAGATACTCTGTAGGAAGCATGGCTCAACAGGGGACTTGTGGTGGTACAAAGGCTCCTCCTCCCCTGCCTGGCTCTCTGCCCTGTCTAGGAGAAGGTTGGAAGAAGCAAACTGCACGCTACTACAATTGCTCCCTGCAAGGTGGGGCAGGAACAGGTTGGGAGTAAGTCTGAGGCTCCCCCATGCCCATATCAACTGGGAGTTATGGGGAGCAGCTGTGCAGAAAGCTCAGCTTAACTGGGGACAGCAGGAATGCTGAACAGATCCTTCCTTTCCTGCCCAGCTCCTAGCTAGCAAGAGCTAAAGGATGCTGTGTGGGGAGGAGAGCTTGATGGGGACCACGTACTGGAAGAAGGAACTTGCGCGCCCTCCTGCTATCCCCAACCAAGCAGGGCTCCCTGCACAGCTGCTCTGCATAGCTCCCAGCTGATGCAGGCATGTGGGATCCACAAAGCGACTCTTGACCTGCTCCTGCTCTGCTCTGCACTGCAAGGAGCTGCTGTGGCAGCACACAGATTCCTCCTCCAGCAAAAAGGTGAAAGAAGAAACTTGCACAATGCACCCACAGTCCCTGGCCAACCCAGGCTCCCTACACAGCTATTCCCTGCAGCACAGGACAAGAGCAGCTCAGGGTCTCCTCCTGTGCCTGGATCAGTCAGGGACTTCAGCAGGGTCAAATGGTGGGGAGGCAGGCAAGTGGATGTAAGTGGTGGTGGAGCAGGCACAGGAGGGGCAAAGAGCAGGGGTTAGGCTGCCTACTCCCCACATCACTTGCCTTTCCACCACCTGCCCCCCTCTACCACCCACCCCTCTTCACCTTTTGCTTTTCAGTAGCTGCTTTCCCACAGCAATGGCTGGGGGGCAGGGGGAGGGGGAGGGGAAGGGGGAGGGCTACACGGATGAATTTAAGATGTCCCTCCAATAACTAGATTCTAGACTTAGAAAATTATAACAAATTTATAATTTTCCATGTTTAGAATTACAGGGGTTTATTTTAAATTTTCAATAATTTTGGATTTGGGGAAGTATGGTGAATTAAATTAATTTATTCAAGAATTATAGGGATATTGCAAGGCCTTTCTTTGAGGAACTGCAGGCCTTCAAATACATTACTTTCTAGCATGGAACATCCTGAGAAGAGATAGTCGGTGGCATCTGAAGTGGAGCTCAAAAGAAGTAACATTAGTAGTTAAAAAATTCAAAGGAAAACCAGAGAAAATAATAGCAGTGTGAATGCAAACAATACGAGGAAAATAAAGAACAGTGGGGGAGATAATATAAAATGAAAAAGGAAGATGGACAGAGAAAAATAAATGAGAAGGATTTAGTTTAAAGGCCTTTAGGTACATGTTGATTATTCATACTTAAAATATTTATTTTTAGTATCATAAATGTGTGCATAGAAACTAATGGACACAAAACCTAATGCACACTTACATAAACCTACATATGCATTTGCAAACTGAGTGCAGTAGTTGTACTGCTAGAGTTCTGAGTCTTGCCTAATTTTTTCTGCCAGATGTGATATTTTTATTAAGAACCAAAATCAGTTTATAAATGAACTGCCTCTTTGTTACCTTGAGAAGACAGCATTAAATATCTGTTCATAGGTTTAAGAAAATATGGAGGGGGAGAGGGGGTTGCTCCAATTGAAAAATCTTGGTGTTTGCTAGTAGTCTTCCATATGGTATCATCAAAGAGCAGAACCTACAGACAAGTTTAGCACTGACAACAGGATATGAGAAAATTAATTTGCTTCTTAATTCTATCACTGTCAGTCAATGACTTGGGCATAAGATGCTGGCTGACCAGTAGTGTTGGTTCAACTGAAAGCCATGGTACTTTTTTGCAGTCTAATACTGTGGTCACCAACTGGTAGATCATGATCTAAGGGTCAACTGGGGAGCCTGGACAGTCGATCTCAGTCTGGCAGGGCTAGCCCCCCAGACTGAGACTGACTGTCAGAGGCTCTGTGATCAGAAGCAGCAGGATCCATGCAGCTGGGCTGAGCCATGCCCCCTGCTGCTGGGCCTGGCCAATTTAGTGGGACGACCTCCCTCCGCACCTCCTGCCACCGGATGAGTGCGGTCCCGGCTAGGTGGGCTGGGTGAGGGTTGGATCCCCGGCAGCTAGTCCAGGCATGCAGGGAGGCTCCTGCCGCTGCATGTACCCCCCGATCTGTGCATAGGGTGAGGCAGCTGCTGCTAGTAGTGTCTTGATGAAGCTTGTGATCTGGACTAGGGATGTAATTTGCTATTAATTAAATAGCCATTTAAACTCCCCAATGTTATTGGATAAACAGTTCACCAGTATCATGCATCTACCAGGGACTGACCTTCACATGTACTCACTTGTTCTCTGGGCAGCAGCAGTGGGCTGGGAAAGCCCCTTGCCCGCTGCTACCACCAGCACATGGCTGATCAGGGCTGTAAGTGACTGCACTGGGGTCCACAGGGCTCTGACTTGGCTAGTTGCCAGTGATGGGTACATGCACATCTTGGGGCAGATGGCAGGGAAGGGGCCAGGGCTACACTACCATAAGAAGGATCAGGCCTCATGGCTCCCCTGCCACTTTTCTGCCACACTAGGTACTAGGTTCCTCACTCTCTCTCCCCTCTCCTCATTCCTCCCCCCATCCTGCCTGCCCTGCTAACTTCAGGGGCACCATGCCACTTCCCTTTCCCCTACTCTGCTGGACTGCTCCCCACTCTGAGCTAAACAATAATTAGTAAGGTATTACCGGTTAGCAATATGTCAATGTTTAACTGTTCACATCCCTAATGTGAATGCAATATTATTTACAGGAATGTGTATAAAGAACTAATTACAATATAAAAATAGCAGTCTTGCTATTGCTCTGCAAGGGTCTGGGCCTGATTTTGTATGACACAGGTACATCAACTTGGAAGCATAAAATGTTCAGGAAGTATGACATCCCAGGAGATAGTCAGGGGGAGGCAGCTGGAATCAAGAACTTCCTAAGGCCACACTGTCTAGACACTCTATTGCCAGGAGAACTTGCTCCTTGTCCCACAATTGGCTATAACACTGGTTGTTTCCCCCCACTACATTCTGCTTTCTAAAAAAAATAAAGATGCAAGGGAATATGGTGATTGCAGAATGAATTGCATTATTCCTCCTAGAAATGAGGCAAATGGCACGACAGGTTTGGTTCATGACTGTTCATAAATTCAGGTGGCTGGCTAGATACTCAAGGTAGCAGACGTGCTACCATAAGTACATATGGTATCTTACACATTCCATGCTATATATGGCAATCCATACTTTCTCTGGGAGATTTCCACTTCTTCTCCCATAGTTATTAGACATCTGAATGGTACCACAATGCCACAGATTTCCCCATTTGGCAGAAGTGTTTTGTTCATGATTTGATTAGGTCTCAGGGTACATACAATCAGTAAATATTTCTCTAAGTAGCATTTAATTGCATACCTGTTTCAGGTAAGTGGCATTAGAAAGATATCAGGCTATGCAGGGGATATATTATTGGAGTCCCAGTTTTTAGGACTCTGGATAAATGGTTGCTGGCACACACAAGGACTGGACTTAATGACCTGGGATGCCTTTTCCAGTACATTAGTCCTAAATTCTAATCAGTTCTGAGGTCACAACCTCCTGTCATGTATAAACCCTCAATCTACGTTCATGAATTATAAGAGTAGGGTGGTTACTGGTGGTTGTGCAACATCAAGGAACACGATTCATCCTCTGACCAAGGACCACAAGATGATCCTAATCTGTTAATCTTCCTGTGATACTGAGCAGCTCATACCATTTCAGAAGACAACAAGCAGAAGACTGACATGCTTATATTGAGCTGAGAGGGCTCCCCATGAGTCTTCCTAGGCCCTTGTTCAAGAGCATCTTGGTGTTACAGGCAACTGTGGCCAATCAACCACAGTGGACAAAGACAAGGTTATATTCAAGTCTGATCCCAAATTAAGTACTTGGATACAATGGTGATGAGTCCAGTAAGAAAACCTATAAATAAAAAAAATAAAAATAAAACACACCCTCAAGTGTCTCTTCAAAGCAAGCTAGTGTTTGTATCATTTTATGTCTATCAAACTATTCCTCTATGCTTTATCATCACCATAGTATCTAAGTGCCTATTATTAAGAGGGGAACATCAATGAAAATCTGAGATACATCTAGTGATGTACAAAATGCCTCAGTGAGTAGGTGGGTTTTTATGTTACAATTTCATGGGAATAAAGTTTAAATGTTCTCGCCCAATATACTTTTTTATCCTTCTTGATCATAAATATTCAAAATTGGTATATACCAATTGAAGAGTCATTTCTATTCACATATTTTATGCACCAAATATGTGTGGAAACAGATGACAGTATTAAATAGTCAAAACTAACTTTATGTTAGTCTTTTCTGGCAGAATTCCTCAATTTAGCTAGCCAGATAAGAATGAATAACAATCAGCAAAGTCACTGAATAAAAAGTAAAAGATGAAGATGAATTATTCCTTTGAATTCTTTCCTTGACACATGAAGTGCAGACGGTATTGGATGTAAAAGGCACTTTTTAATGGTTTAAAAATAACTAATAAGTCAATATGTCCACCTTTATAGACATCAAAATATTGCTATACCGGGCTTATAGATGATCAACATCTTGTGACCAATTTTGCCTTCTTAGAGTATATTTACTGAAGCATTTTTTTCAAAAATAAGTTGCATAATGCAGAACTTGAAATAGGGCAGAAAAGGATGCTTAGAGAAGAAGCTTAAGCAAATAAGGAGAGCAAAGAAAGGTGGATTTGCTCAATATTTGTGCAGGAGCATTTCTATAAATTAACCCCAAGGCCAGCATCTCATACTTTACTTGACAGTTTATCAGCCCTGAAAATTAATGCAGGCAATTTAGATGAAGGATGAAGGCTGTGGCTTCAAAGCTATGCTAGGCAGCTCAAAAATATTCCTTGAGCTTAAGCTCTTAGTTTTCTAAAGGTTAATGGTCCCCAATCATCCTTTCCACTTGCTTTTATTAGTGTAAAATCAGTCTGTAGGTCTATTCAATGTCCTGCACAAGGAAGTCAAACAGCATTAAACACAGTTGTTTTCATTCAAGTTTTCTTCTTCTGTGTGACTAAGGAAGGATTCATGTGGACATTATGACCCCCGCCAAATAATCTAGAACAGCCTTTACTACCAAACCATTTGTTAGACATTGTCAATATTTAAACAATATGACATTTTAAAAGTCTTTTAAAACCTGCAGCAAACACTAAAATACATTAATACCCTGTGAACTAAACTCTACATGGACCATTTGATACAATCGGTTAAAAATAGCTGAAAATAATTGCAGGTATTGTGTCTCTCTCAAATTCTCTCTTCACATGTCATAGTTTTTCAAATTCGGCACCCAATTTATTTTTTTCACTAATGAGCTGTTATTCAGGTAAAGAGCTTCACTGATTTTAATGTAAATCTTCCTAGGAATAAAAACTCACAAATGTATGTTCATATTTGAGAGACTGATTTTGATACCTTTATGAATTCATGGATAGTTCCATGAGGTCAGTTAAAGAGCATTCAGTTTACCCAGAGGAAGGTAATAGCATATACCCTGAAGGTGTTTTTATTTCCTCTTTCTGCAAGAAAAACTATCACTAAGAAAGAGAGCTGAGAAATGAGAGGGTCAAGAAAGGAGTGGGTAACACCAAATGCTTTTGGAAGATGTGTCTTCTGGTGGATATATAAAATGATGGTTTCAACAATTTAAGGTAATTAATAATATCCTGACTTTTCCATCCAACTCCTGCCAACAGTGGGAGACTAACAGCATTGTCACTCTGCATAAAATCATCACTGATAACTACCTATCTAACTTCTGCCTCCAGTTTAAATGTTATTCTCTATTACCTGTTCCAAATAGCGATATAATAGTTCTGTCTTCTGACACGGCTCTGATTTGACTGAGATGCTCTGTGAAAAATTTCTTGGATATGCAGCAGTGGTCCTTTTGTTTAAAAATTATATTATAAAATGTGAAGTACCTTTATGGTAGGAGTCATCAAATGGCAGGAGTCACCGAATGGCACTATTGTACACAGTCTATTGCACATAGTTGTACCACTTATTATTTTTTGAAGAAAAGCGATGATAATTCTTTTTTGAGGAAGATATTGCAAATAGCAAGGGAATTTGTTCTCTGGTTTCATCTCAATAGCCAGAGTCAGTTCTTGAAGCAAGGTTAATTTTTGGGAAATCGGCACTGGCTGAATTTATGAAAGAAGAAATTATTTCATGAGGTTTGTATGGGAGGAGAGCATGGCGTGTGTGTGCGTTGAGGAGGGGGGTGAAGGGGAAGATAGATACATTAGATAGGTGTGTAAATAAACAAATTTGAACTATGCTTATACCCGGATGCACCACTGATTTTTCCTTCAGGAAAATCATATGCAAGACATAAGGCTTTTGCTACCTTCTGGCAGAAAGACAGGAGTAGTTTTATTCATGTCATGGTAACCTCTTTGAACTTAGCACTGCTCCACACAGTTTCTATGCAAAAATACTGCAAGGTAATAACTGTGGTTGTGCTAGAGCTGCAGCAAAACGTTGTTCAGAATTGTATCTGGTTGGAAAAGTTAATGGAGCTTTTCAAATGTACAAATATACTAATGTACAATATTATAGTGTTTTAAGTTTATGGTTAATAAACATATATATGTTTAAGCAAATAATATTAAAACCTGCTGATAGGTTACTAGATGTACTAAAAACAATTCTGAAATGTAATTGTTTAAGAATATTCATCTTCATTTTTGCACAGCTAAAAACTTTTATTTTATTTATGTGTGCTGAAATGCCTAATTAGACAGGAAAGATTAACATTTTCTCATCTAAGTAACAGGTCTATAAATTGTAAGTACTGAAACTAGTTCAATTATCATCTAAGAGTGATCTGTGTAATATTTTTAGATATGAATTTTTTGCCCATTTTATGAGATTTTATACCACAAATAAATTACAGTAGTCTCATAATAGATAAAAAGGTTATTGCCCAAGGGTACTTTTTGACTTCTTTTTGTAAAGCTATTTTATGTAAAGTAAAGAACATTACAATAGTTCTATTTTCCATACAAATGAGAAGGAAAATATTGAAGTAATACAGAATAGATAAAATGATTTACTTACTCTCTTCAGACAGGATAAACAACATTCAAAGAGATTAATCCACATGAATATGTGATAAGTGAAAAAGATACTTTAGCTTTTCTGACATGTATTAGAAATATAAAACAAATGTGCAATATTTTGGCAATAGTAGAATAGCTTTTATATTCTAATGTCTGTTATTTCTTATAGCCAAAAGGAAACATTGTGTTGAGCTGGTAAGATTTTTATAATCTTTTCAACAAATTTTCTGTCCCAAATAATGTATGTACAGGATTACATCTCAAACATCCCTTTTATACTTCAGGCACTCATGGCAGATACAGGACTTTGTAAAGGGCAAGTGAGGGAGCAGCAATCAATGCTGCAGGGGTGGTTGCATCCCTGTCTGCAGTTTTCCTTCTGCCTCCATTCGAGACAAGTCAGACCACACCATGGGAGCAGCAGCCGGGGACTTTATTAAAGTTCTCAAATCAGGTAAGGACTTCCTTCCCCCCAGAAACAGTGATATAATCACACTGCAGGTAAACTTAACTCTTAATGGAGTATTAACCTTTAGGACCCCATTGGAATAGCAAAACTGGGCAAAAATCTCAGCCTTGATGAAATGAGATGATTCAAAACTCCAGATGGGCCAGAGTTAAAAATTCGATCAAGCAAAAAAAATTAGCTATTAGTTTATAGGTGTATCTACTTAAAAATGTGCTATGTATTTACATTAAATATTAAAATGAGTTTAAGGTTTTAAAATTTTCACAGAATACTGTGATCTGTCTTGTTTCACAGACAGGGCATAGAACACACTTTTGAACTTCAGCAAAAGTAAATATAGTCACAAAAAGGTGATTGTCATATGCTCATCTGGTATTTACAAGCAAAAAAATTACCCTGTGGCTAAAATATTACTGTAGATTTGGAATCAGGGAATCCATGTTCAACTCCATACACTACTCTCAGGTACTACAGTGACAACCACATTATCGAAACATATATAACAGAGAATATGTCACTGAACATCCCAACACCTCAATTGCTTCTTTGAAAATGGAGACCTTTTTTGGTTGGGTCTTAGTCTATTTTAACTGTAGCTCTCCAAGACTGGGACTGTTTTCTATGTATGCACAACACAATGAGAACCCAATCTTTGTTGAGGTCTTTAGTTGCAAATAGCTGTTAATATTTATATTAGTGAATTTATATAAAATAATTAACCAGTGAAACTCCACTTGGTATGAAGATACCTGGATCTTAAAGAACAATTATCATAACTTAGCCTGACATTTTCAATAAGACAGGTCATAGAATGTCACACAATAAAGCCTGCCTCAAGCCTATGGGCTTCTGGTTGAGCTAAAAGTGTATTTTGCAAAAAATAAATAAATAAATAAAATACATACATACATACATACATACATACATACATATATATATATGATTCTGAGTACAAGTGATAAACAATTCATCAGATTGTGTAGACAGCTCTTTCAATGGCTTAGTATCCCCACTACTAAAATACGGCACCTTGCGTCTCTCTTCCACTTCTGGTTATTGGATCTTGTTATGCCTCTTCTAGAAAAGTAAGGAGATTTTCCTATCAGAAATCCAGTACTTAGACACAATAGTCAAGTCACCTCTTAGTTTTGTTTGCAGACTTAAATGGATTATTTTATTCTCTCATCATAGGTTTTGTGGACCTCAACTCATTCTTCAGCCATTTTCTGATTATTTTCAAAATACCTAAGTTTTACAGAAAAGAGCAAGTTCAGGTTTTACTTTGATCATGCAACAATTTCTCTTTTACTCTAGTGATCATCAAAAACTATATTTTCTCCATGCCTCTTATTGTTTGCAGTTGATAACTAACACAATTTTGGAAAACAGCAATAGGTCTGTTAGTGTACTGGTTTTCTAACTAAGAACACTTAAAAGGCACTGATGATATGTATTTTCCAATGAACCACCCGTCTCAGAAAAGCTGTTTTTCAATTTTTCATTCAAATGCCAGAAGATTAAAATCTAGCACAGATTTACACATATGATGAACTGTCCATATGCAGCAAGTTGAAAGGATTTTAATACAGACACTCATTCATAATCTCAAGCAAATACAGAAGTTTGTCAAGACTGGAGTGTAATAAAAGTCACTGCAATTTACAGAAGAAGAAAAATCAAAACAATTTCAGCTTCATTGTGCTGCATTGTACCATTTATATATATTTGCCTTCAAGCTTATCTTGGAGTCATATGGCATTGGAAATTCAAAATAAAGATTTTCAGTTAGTTTTACTGTATGAGAAAGGAAACGGAGCTAACATAACTAACCCCTGGTTCATTATAGGTTATATATAAACTGGTGGTTACACCAGATTAGAGAAGTTATTGATCTGCTGGAAGTTCATGTGTTCATTCTTAGAATTCTTGAATTTCTATAAAATACCGTATGGAACAAAACATTAGCAAGTGGCCTTATATCGGGGTTCTGTGGGCTGGATCTAGCCCATCAATTGATTGCATCTAGCCCACGGCTGCCCCAGCAGGGCTCTGCATGGGTCCAAACCCTGCTTGCTCCTGCCTGAGGCAGCCCGCACTATACTCCCACCCTCACCCACTCTGTTCCCACAGACAGTGCCACCCCAGCCCCAGCCCTGGCCTCTGTGCGCAGCTTCCTGGCGAGGCTGCTCTCACTGCTGCTGCAGCCTCTGGGTACTGCTCGGCTCCAGCTGCTCCTCATTCTCCTGCCCCTGCTATGCCACACCAGGTGGGGGGATGGGGCAGGATGGGAAACTGAAGTTGGGCAGCTCCTGCCCCAGCGCGTGGGGCTCCAGCTCCTGGTCATCTTCCACCACTCTTGCCTACCCGGTGCGATAAGCAGCCACCAGCAGACAGCTGAGCGAGTGGAAGGGGGTTGGGAGCTGGAACCCCATGTGTTGGGGCAGGAGCCACAGCTTACCCTCTGCCTCGAGCAGTGCAGCAGGGGCAGAAGACAGAAGAACCACTGGAGGTGGGGAGAGCTGAGCACCACCCGGGCAGCTCCTGCAACAGTGAGAGCAGCCCTGCCAGGAAGCTATGCACATTGACCAGGGCCAGGGCTAGGGCTAGGGCCAGGGCAGTATGAGTAGGAGCGTGGGGCAGGCTACCCCAGAGTGGACTGGGAGGGGTTAGGCCCCACGCAGAGCACCATAGGGGCAGCTGTGGGCTGTTTGGGAGGGGAAGAATGCACCTGTACCACAAGGCCTGTGTGAGCTCTGCTGCATGTGCCTCCTGCCCACCTTCCTTCCCCCCACCTCCAGCCAGCTCCCTGGACCTAGCACCCCACATACACACGCATACAGCCATCCCCTCACATCCACCCCACACAATATATAAGAGTAAGACTTTCTTTTGAGCTATTGTGCAATCGCTTTATACACAACACTCAAAAAGAAGGACAAAAACTATTTTTGACATAAAATTCAAATACATTATAGTAGATATTTGATTTTTAGTATATGATTTGTTCTTTGTCTATATTTTGTCAAAACAATGTCTGCTGAAATATTTTGTGTGTACAGCCCTAGACAGCTCCCCAAAACTCGTTAAGTGGCCTGCCGACCAAAATAATTGCCCATTCTTGCCTTACACTGTAAAAATGTCAGTGCTCTGAGCTAGAGAAAGCAAAAGAGGCAACTGCATTTAATTAAATTATTTAGTCACTATGGAGTAATAATACTTTTTACAAACTGTCCACTTTGGCTCACACACAAAAATATTAAGGGTGATAAATTGTAATATTTGAAATGTTTACTAGAAGATATCCATGAAATGATATGAAATCAAGTTTGGTCAAGACAGCATAAGTTTTATGAATTATGCTTTTTGTAACTGTAGCTAATGTTTCAAGAATTTATCTTTTAAGCTTTTACATGGATGTTAAATAATACGCTAGCAGAAGTAATACAACATTCAATAACAGAAGTAAAATATTCAGGCCATGATCCTGGGTTGCATGTCAGCTACATTTTTTCCTCCTTTCAATTGTGGAGCCATTATATTTCAAGCGAAGGAAGAAAAGACCAAATCAGCAGTATATATAAATTAGTATTATATAAACTTGCCATATGAGTAAAGTATCCATTAAATGAAGAAATAATGAGTGCTTATAATATTCTTTTGTAGAATATCATGTACATTCTGACTTGGATGTTATTATTCAAGGCATCAAAATTCTAGGCCAGCACCGCAAGTCATAAAAGGTTTAGAGGGCACACTCTTACAAGCTTATTTATAATACACCTCATCAATAATGTGTGTTTCTGTGTCACTACTAACAAATTCAAGCTGTATTTGGAAAAGCTTTGGGAGTCAAAGTGGGTCAGCCAAAACTAAAATAAACACTTAAAGATATTCACCCCTCTTAATGAAGTCAGAAATACTTCTCCTATGACTGCAAATAAGGAAATTTAAGTAGGTATTGATGAAATGCCTCCCTCAAATGCATGGCATTCACTATAAAAGGAGCAAGAAAGCTGAGAAAAAATTAATATTCACATGAATAGCTGCTGGCTTTCAGGAAACGAAGAATGTTGCTTTAGGCATTTTCATCGTCATCATCCATCAAATTTACCAAGTATGTCTAATCAGATATCTCTGCTTTCTGATGGTACAGTAGTTATATAGTAGTTGACTAAATAATGTCATTGAGATGTCCTGGCTAGTCCCATCCTTTAAGATCAGCTGAACCTGTTTTATATTTTGCTCATGGGACTTATCATCCAGCTATATAAACATGAAATGCAGTTATCATATTATCTTATCAGATCAGCAAGCACAAATATTTTGACATTTCTTAATGAATTATATGTTACCATACTGAAAATTCAGCCCTGTGTCTATTTTAAAGCATATAAAGTTAGCATAGGTATTCTACTGCTGCCATTAAAGAGATTTATATTAAATAACGATTAAAAAGTAGATGCTCCCCTTATTAGCCATGAGTAGAGAGTAGCAGTTAGCTATGTTAGTCTGAAGTCATGCAGAAGGCTCATATTCAGCTTATGGTCTATTGTAACCCCCCAGGTCCTTCACTGTAGTATTGCAGCCTGCCCAGTCATTATTGTTTCCCTACTGCTTCTTTTAATCATCTAGCTGGAGCTACTTTTCTTAGCGTATGGAAACTTTGTTTAAAGCACCCAAAACAAATATATTTGTTTAAACATTTTTCCTCAAAAGTTAATAAGGCCTACTTATATTAGAATAGGTTGTGTATTCATTAAGTTATTGGTACCAAGCTTACCAGGGCTGTAAAATTACTGGGCGTGTGTAGACTAAACAGGGGCCCTAAATTGAAGCGGTGGCTTTTAAAATACACCACTGCAATTTAGGGCTGGTTAAACACCTGTGTCATGCATACAGCCCACTGACTTACATGTCTCTCTGGCAGGGAGGGGAGGGTGAGCTGCCGGCGGCCAGAGCAGTCCCTGGGCTGCAGGGGGGTCCTGGTGCTTCCCTCCATGGCAGCTGTGCCCCCCCACCAGGTGGCACCTGCTGATAGGCACCTGGCTCCGGTGGTTCTGGGGGCCACCACAGCTGAGGAGAGAAGCACCGGGCCCCCACACAGCTCAGGCAGGTAGGCAGGCTCCAAGGAGGGGGGCGGGAAGATCACGCTCACTGCTTTTCTTGGGCGGAGCCTGCCTTCCCGGGCTGCTGTCAGGCTGCCTGCGGGGCTTCCTGAGGAACTGTGGAACTGCACGGAGACCAGTGCTTCACTCCAAGGCTGCAGGGGGAGCAAACTAGAACTCCTTGAATAAGTCCTAGTTTGCTGTGCCCAAAGTCATTTAAGGCACATTACACCACCACATTTCCTACCGTGGCTGGAATTGATGCACAATACGTTGCCGAGGCATGCAAACACCGACACCGTTAAAGTGCTACAAAAGCACTTAGCCTGCTTTAAAGTGTCGTGCACAGACGCCTCTCATTTAGTCTACACATGGGGACTGCCACTAAAAACATCAGGCTAAAAATTGCTATCAGTAAAGGTCATACAAAAGCTTTAGCCATCAGTAAAACACTAAGCAGTCACAGATTGATTGAAGCTCCAACAGACAGAGCAGAGCAGTGTTACCTGGTGTCTGAGCAGGAGTTCACTTGCAGCACCCTGCAGGGAGTATTCTCCCAGCCATGTGCTGCTGTTGCTATGTCCCAGGCTGTCTATAATACCACTGGGTCACAGTTAGGCTTCTTTGGGAGCAGTCTAAGCTGGGATGGGAGGAGGATGGCTGGTGGAATAAAGCTGGGGGGTGAGCTGGGGGATAGCATGGTGCTGGGTGGAGTTGGGTGGCAATAAGAGGGCCTCTGTTGGGTGAGGTGCACAGTGTAAAACCAACGCTAGCCAAGGAGGGTTGCCAACACAAGAAAGTTTTTAATGCAAACTTTTTACTGGCTGCTAAACTTGGACTTTTTTACTATGGTTAATGTTAAACCCCTATAATTGAACCCAACCCTTCTAACTGGGGTCTGGCAGCAGAGCAGGGCTTGGCAGAAGAGTTATGTTTATGTTATGTAAAGAATACAACGGTAAAAAAAATGTATCTTTAAAATTTGGCTGCCAGTAAAAAGCTTGCAAATTGTCAATCAAAAAAATTTCTTTGCTTGGCAACTCTGACTGATGAGCTCATTGTTGGTGGCCTGAAACTTACAGAACAAGGCATGCACTGACAATCCGCTAGGAAGCCTGGTACGATTATTTATATTATACAATAAATATTTTAACAAGGGCAACATTCCTAACACACATTACTTTCTACTCAGAGGGCACATCTACATGTTCAGTTAATACAGTTTAGGTAATGCATATTAAATCTAGTACCTGCACTGCGAGCCACTGGAAAAATGTGAATTAGCCTATTTTAATGTGCATTAGCTAAAGAGCTGTTTTTTTGTGATGCTGTAGTGCTCATTAAAATAAGCTAATGTGCATTAAAGTGCACATACAGATGCACCCAGTGTTCCCTTAAAGAAGCTTAATTTTGACCCTGGGTATCTCAAAAGGAGAGTGCATTATAGTTTTCCAAATTTAGAGTCAAACACAAAACGTTCTTTTCAATCTCAGTTGGATATTTCTCTCCATAGCAAAACTAAAACTCTATGGCATTCACAGGAGTAATGCAAGTAATAGACAGTGGCCATATTAATCACTGATAAAATACCGATCTATTCAGAATACCTCATAATCATGAGGAAATTAGATACACAAATGACAAAATGGCAGGCTGTACAACTGTGTGCATGTACAACTCTAGAGAAAGAGGTGAAGTTTGATAGATTGGGGATGAGATACAGTATAATTAAAATTTAGGCACAAGGAAACTTTCATGATAATTATCTTGGTATGTTTGGATCTAAGTTAGTGATATTATCAGCCCTATCCTCCTGGAACACCTTATTCAGGCATCTAAAAAAGAAAAGAACTAACCATGAAATATTACTGTCAAGTTAGCTCTTCACAAAGAGAAGCGACAGTCTAAGTGACTTAAGTGAAAAGACAGTTTTTGGAAAGCTTTGGAGCAGAAAAGTATGACAGCAATTTATAAGCAAAACAAAACTGTAACACACAAATGTTCCAAAGATCTAATAGAAAAGGGCTCATCTGTAAAATCCACGATGCGTTATCACGTTAACCTGTATTCTTCATCCCATTCCCCCCCCTTCCTCCCAGGTTTATGGAAAGAGAAAAAGTGTCACTATAAGGTGACCTTTTCCTGAGGCATTTATTAAAACTTTACAAATGTCAAAACAACATTCCAGAGCACAGAAAGCATCACCAGCAAGGAAAACTCTGTATGCAGTTCTGAATGTAGTTTAACTAGTAAGACATTTGAAGGCTCAAATTCTGCCCTTATTTCCACCAAAAAATCCCACTTGAAATATATGGGCCACCAGGGCTGTAAATCAGAGCCAAATTTAGCTCTAAATCCAGAGTGTAACATATAGGGGCTCTTTCTGGTTTGAATACTGATTTAGAAAAAATAAAATTAATAAGAAGAAATGAAACAATAACAAAGGTATAATACTCAGCACTAAATAGAACAAAATTTCTAGATAGCAAGACCAAGTGTTGTCAACTGGGGGTACACATACCCCTGAGGATACTTGGACTGCTCCTAGGGGGTATGTGTGGGCGGGTGGAGACAGAGCACCACCACCTTCCCGGAGCTGGGTCAGAGTAGGGCGCGGGCAGCGGTGCCCCTCTGCAAGATGGAGAAGCTGGCACATGGTGGCCTCCACCACTGCCACGGACCAGCCCAGCAAGCTTCCCGACCCCACAGAGCGGTGCTGTTGCTCTCACCCCAGGCCAGTGAGTTTCCCCACCCCATATCACTCCACCCCAGCCCTGTTCCTGGGAAGAGACGGCACTCTGTCCCTGCGCACCATCCCTACCTCCCTGCTCCATGTCCAGCTTCATGCTAATCCCCTCCTTCCCCTGCTCGGCATTCGGTCACATGCTAAGCCCCCATCCCGCTTGGCATCAGGCTGCTGGGGGTACTTAAACTAAAAAAGGTTGAAAACCCCTGAGCTAGACAATAGCATATATTTTTCAGTATAAAGACTTTGCCTTTTGTACAAACAGTATTAATATATTTCCCTAACACTACCATTAAATTAATCCTCATTTTGTTTTTGAATGGGTATTCACTATGCATGAAGAAGAGGTGCCTATTTAAGTGGAGGGCTGAGAGAAATAAAAATGTGTAGAAGTACCAACTAATTCCTTACCCAAGACCAATGCCTAATCTTGGTTGCTCAAAATGGCACGATCCCAGAATGACGACTAAGATTACAAGCTTCTTCCTTCTAACTAACAAAATGTCAACCATTTAGAATGGAGGGTAATAACTGTATTTGAACCTTAGTTTTATTTTATTTGAACCTGTATTTGAATCAAAAATGCCAGTGCCTTCGGGGTTACTCGGAAATCTAGTCAGAAAAAGAACTATCATGAGAGATTCTTACAAATATCTTTGAATGAGTAAGTCAAAAATGCAAACTCAGTGTTAATTTAAATTTCACACTTTTGGCTGCTGTCTAGCTATCATCTTCTGTGCTGGATATTATATACAAGAGCCTGACCAAACATTGGACTAATGTATGCTTTGTGAGTCAAACTAAAGAGAATAAGCCCATCCAAACTCATTGATGAAAACTCCTGAAGTTACTGAAAATTAATTCATGATACAGAAATAAAAAAAGTTTTAAAAAATTGCAATAAATGTCAAGTCACTAGAAAACCAAGGTGATTATTATACTGTAGCATTCAGTGGCAGAATTGATATAACAATGGGCTCAAAAAGATGCAATTGAATCACAATCTCATCATTAAATACAAGAGCACACGTGTGCTAGACATGAGAGTGCTGTTTACGGCTAAAATAATCATTTTAGATTGTATGCACTTTGGAACAAGGTCCAGCATGCACTTGTACAACACCCAATCATATGGGACCTCAACAGTCCTTTAGTTGCTGCTGCAGAATAACAACTCAAATAAAACAACAGCTGCAACTGCAATATACCTCCAACAGTTACAACAGGAATACACGTCCTGGTATTAGGAATCTTTTTACTACCACCTTCTACACATCTACGTGACATTAGTCACAAACTTCCAATTTAAGTGGGAGATTTAATAAACAAAGAAAATTACAAGAAACAAATGTTTAATGTTAAATCTCTAATGTTGGATTCAAGATAATTTTCCAGCTAAATCTGTTTTGTCATGTCAGTTTGATTAAAACTGAAAATATTTGTGAGTAGTTAATTTTTATGTATCTTCTAATTTGAATATATATTTTTAAAAGCTGAGAACATTTAAAAATCTTGTCTCAACACTGTCAAGATAAAAACAGGTTTCAATTTTTTATATGAAATTATTTTATATGAAAGTTCAGGACCTTCATGTGGTAAAATGATAAGCATTTTCTTTGATCCAAATAATTCCTCCTCCCCCCCCGCACTCATTTTTTAGTCAATAAAATGTTTTAAGATTTTTTCATTCTGTCAGGAGACGAATAATTTCAAAATCTTGAAAACTTTTGTGGGGTGAAAAAACCAGAATTATGCAGTATTAGTAATAATATTAGTGATATGATAGCTGTTCACATCTTAAATTCTTTTGCAGTTCTTGTTTTAGTCTAGGCTTTCAATACAAGTTTGCCTAAGTAAGGAACAAACAAGAGCTAATAAAAGGTCTCAAGATTTCACACAGGATATTGACAGAATTATTATTTCGGCTGCTGAATAATTGCGTAAGGGCTCAAAATAACTATCACATATCTATTCTTCTGTCATGTTTTAAATGACCTTGACCCACATTTTGTTGTTTTGAGTTCCATGCCTCAGTATTGTGACCTTTACAAATACAAATCCTATTTTTACATTATTGTCTCTGCAGTACTCACCCTTTAAGCTGTTCTCTCTCTCTCTTTTCCACTAAATGATGTATATTAAGTTACTTGAATCTCTTCGAATCCCTTCTCCTTGCATCTTTTCTGCAAACTGTTTCAGAATTACCTACAAAAAACCTTAATGCTAAGATCAATGGTCCAAGGAAACCATCACACATCACACCAAGGCTTTTCTCACCTGCACCAAAGAATTTAGTTTTTCTAGATCTGATAATATTCATCTATTTGTGTTATTGTTGCCAAATTCTTCCTCCCTTATACCTCCTTCAGCAACCTGATTAAAGTAACTTACTTCATTACCCACGTTTTCATTTCTGGAGAAACTCAGAGCTGTAAAGAGGAACAGAAAAATCCCATGCCCCTAAGGTTTAAATGAGACCAAGGGATCAGCATTGGTCTTGCAGAGGTTCATTGTAAGCTAGTAAATTTTGCTGTCCCGCAAATTATACTGAAGGAAAGTTAGATCCGCAACTTTCCATACAACCCAAGCTAAAGATATGACAGGGCATTATCACTTAAGAACATATTCATTTTACTGCATTTTGGTTCAGACAGAGAAGTACTGAAATTATGAAGGTAGTAGTACCCAGTTCAGTGAAGGAAATTACTAATAAGACTGGTGCAAAAGCATCTTTGCATTGACAAAAATCTTCAGTTTTTTTTAATTCATTGTAGAATTTTTGCTTTTTCCGATTAGAGAAAATTCACCAGATAAATACTGTCTAGCCCAGGTACCTCTCACAGCATGTCTCAGAGGTACAAGCATAAGCAGAATAGCCAATAAAAATAGTCAGTGTCTTCTTTTAATCCCTTAATTTTACAACAAGGAACGTGGTCAGTAAAATGTATAGGAATTTTTATTTTTCTGTGTTGAAAATACAGAGGAAAGTCTTTCTGGGAAACTAAAGTCTAATTACTGTGTCCCTACAGAAAGGCTAATGATACTGGAACTCGATATAATAAGCATGTAGCATTTATCATAGTAGATTACTGTTAACATACATCACAAAAAAAAATCTCAAGAATGCAGTTTCTGCCGATTTCAAACGGTGTAGTGGGAACACTCTGGGAAAAACAGGCTAATGCAGATTCTAGTACTTGGCTTCTCAATTCATAGGATTAAAGCTGTGAGTAAATTCCTCTGGACCTACATTTGAATTTAGAAGTGGCCTTACTTTAAATTAGGAAATAGGTCACATCCATATGATTCAGTATAGTGCCTGGTCTTGGGTTCAATTACTCCAGTGATGCACCATAAAGTTAATTCAGAATAGTATAAGACATGAATCTAGTGCCTCTGACACGCTACAATTAAGTTGCAATTAACAGGTTAATTGCACCTTAAGCAGTAACTGATCACATGTGCAACTCAATTTAGGGTGTTATAATGTAGTACAAGAGCCAGAGTTATTCCACATATAATATAGAATAACTCTGCGGCTTGTTTGTATCACACTGCAAATCGAACGTGAGGCTGGGACGTAGGAAAACACCGTATGCTGCGCAGCTGGGGTTTTGACAGGTTCTAGTGCACAGGGAGCCTGACACAGGGCTGCTGCAGTCCAGTGCTGGACTCCCTGCACACGGGCAGCACATGAGGCAGTACGTGAGCTGGGCAGCACACGAGGTTTTATTGTCTGCATACACATGGAACTGGTTCTGTGCTCCCTGTGTACAGGGAGCAATAAAACCATGTGTGCTGTCCAGCTGGGAAGCACATGAGATTTATACAGTTCCCCATGTACAGGAGCTGTTGGTGCATATTGTTTTACAGCTTCCAGTGAACGAGGAACCCAGCACCGAGCTGTTGTAGCCCAGTGCCAGGCTCCCTATGTGCCAAGCTGATTGTCTGCTGGGGCTGGGAACTAGTTTTGTTCCTGACCCCACCTGACAATCAGCTGACTGGTTTCACCTTCATGGTGCAGAAGGAGATTGGCTCCCCCTACACCAGCAAGTAAAGCATTATTGTGATCTCGAAACTGATCCCAAAGTTGCATGTCCTGCTACACACATGCAACGTGGCAGGACGTATGATTGCTGGGGTCAAGAATTAGATCACATCACACCTTAAAGTGAATGTCCAAGGGGCCAAGAAATCCTACATTTTGATAGATGAACCAGTGGCAATATTAGAAGCAGTAAGCTTTACTATAATATTGCTAGTTAGTTGCCCAATGGATATATAATATCTTTCCCATAATTATTATTCCTATTATTATCATGCTTGCATGAAAATGTGCATCACTTCTACTATATTTCTATGCCCCACCCCTGCTAAAATAAACTTATCAAATGAAACCAAAGGTATAGCCTCCGAGCAAGATATAGTGGTCTGTCCCACGGGAGCGCGCAGAGAAGGGTTAACCTGCCTGCCTGGCCACTAGGGCTATGTGAAATTTCGCTGGCAGTTTCATTTTGATGCTGTTTCAACTTGTTTTGAGCTTGAAACAGTGAAATCGAAATAAAACAGAGCTTTGAAACAGATCGAAATGAAATGAGGCAAATCAGAACATTTTGAAATTTCCAAAACGTTTGCAGTTTTGAAGCTCAAGCTGGGCTTGCCCGCAGGGAAACAAACTAAAATAAGGAGAGAGAGGGGAAAGAGAGGGGAAGGCGTGCTCTCATTATTGACTGTGTAGCTGGCCAGTGACTGTCATCCTTTCCTGAGGTCCCTTCCAATCCCAGTGCTCTGGGGGAGGGATGTAAAAACTGCATAAAAGGCAGAATTGTTTGAACTGCCCGGCTTTCTGCCTTAGTGTCAGCTAGCAAGGGCACACCTTAACACATGCACAGTGTCACCCACCCATGTCACGAGTTTTGCCTGTCAGCAGCTAGAGATGCAAGGCCACAGAACCCAGACTCCCCCTGCACCTATCTCCTTGATAGCTGGCAGGCTTTGTGGCTGCAGCAGAGCCTAGCAGGCCTGTAGTTTTCAAACTCTGTGCCCCAAGACAGGCATAGTCCCACAAGCACCCATGTCATGAGTTTTGCCTGTCAGCAGCCAGAGGTGCAGGGCCCCAGAAACCCCTGCACTTATCTCCTTGAAACCCAGAAGGTTTTGTGGCCTCAGCAGGGGCTACCATCCCTGGAGTTTTGATCCCACTGTGGCTTAACACACACACGTGACATGAGTTTTTTGCTTTCAAGACTTTGTTTCCCTGAAACCCCTGCACCTATTTCCTTGAAACATGGCAGGCTTCATGCCCTCAGAAGGGGATACCATTCTGTCAAGTTTCATCCAAATTAGGCCACAAATGACAAAGTTATAGGTTGTTTTGAGCTTCTCCACTACAACCTAGGGGTGAAGTGCTGAAACAGCAAAACAGTTTTGACGAAATGAAATGGTACAGCAGTTTTGAATCGAGACAAAATTTGAAATGAAACACTGTTTCATTGAAACATTGAAATGCAAGTCGAAACAGAACTGTACCATTGCACACTGCCCTGCTGGCCACAGCTGTTGCTAGCCTGCTGCTCTTCTGGCTCACAGGACAGCAGCTGTGGTGGGCAGGCAGGTTAACCCCTCCCTGCCTGCTCTCCCAGGACAGTCAGCGTGGGCAGCAAGGAATAAGCAGGGGTTGGAGTGGGGGAAGTGAGGTGTGCTGTGGAGGCCATGGGGAGGCAGTGGGGGGGAGTGGAGCATTTAGACTAAGGTGTAGCCTAGCATGGTCACACCTTAGTGCAACATGAGCTGGGTAGCACGGATCAGAGATAACCCTGCCCTGGAGCTGTGTAACTTTGAGCGACATAAGAAATGCTTAAAACTAGTTCCATGTGTTAATGTACAGACAATACAGGGGTTAAAGAGCTCCAGGAGCCACCCATGATTACCATGCAACATGCCCTGCATTTTGAAGGCTGCCTCAGGAGTAACATTTAGTACTGGGCCATAATCCCTGCCCTCTTCTTAATTATCATCATTCTCCTACCTCAAAATATAATGATGTTATAACTAACAGAGCATGAGAGCATCTCATTACAATTTTTTGTGGATATACAGGTAGGCGCAAAGTGAACTTCCCCTAAGCAGGGAAAGCAAAAATTCTACAATGAATACAAAGAAAACAAAGACTCTGTAAGAGCAGACCAATGATAATATGTTAGGGCCTGTATGCCTGCTCAGTTGTGTTTTCCTGGTTGTTTTTACAAGAATAATTGGTTTTCTGTGTGCTATATTTATCTTAGCTTGGACATTTACTCTTAAATACTTCTAGCCAATTTCTAAACCCATCCAAACCTACTGAAGCTGCTGGATCACAATGTTATGAGGGGCTTTCTAATATTCCCTCTCATATTCAACAAGAATAATAAAATTATATTGCATTACATAATACAAAAACATACAGATAGGGTGATAAAGATCATTATAGACTAATGGGTCACACAAGTATAACGTGCTGGTGTCAAACTGGTAAGCAAAAGCATCCATTTAAGAAATGCATCTTTCCCAACAAGGTTAGGCATTGGCTATTTGTACAAAATCAGAGAGCTACATAAATAAGGGATGTATGGGATACTATATCTTGTTGTGGGAATTAACTAAGCTACACACAGATTGACTGCTGTCTGAAAAATGTTTAAAAAAAATTTTAAAAAGCATTTATCTGGAAGTGATGTTTTCAGTGTTTAAATGTGACGTTTTTGGTGCAAGCAAATGTAGGAATCTTTTACATGGTACCTGACATCCATGCTCTCTAAAGTAGGAGTTGATGTTTCTCTTTCTTCTTTTGTGTAACTAGAAATGTAATCAGGTCAGTTCTTGCTTCTCACTGCTTTTTTTGGAGCAGCAAGCTGGTCTGGTTCTCTTACCTTACAATGCCCACCTACATCATCTAGGATTGTTTAAAAAAGTGGAAGGCAACCATTTCGGCAGGTGTGCTCTGCCTTTTGGCTAAGATCAAGTGAAACTAGAAGCATCTGAACCCCAAGGCCTCCAGTTCTGGGAACTGCATGTAGGATGCTTGCCTGGATCTGGGGAGTATCCAAAGCCCAGGACTGATGGGTCTAGGAGGAAGGATAGTTCCCAGTGGTAGAGCCACACAGACTTGATGATTGAGCTCTGCTTAACTGAAATTTGGAACTTGCCTACTGGCCTTTGCCCAATTGAATTTGAAACTAATTTGGCTTTGAACAAGATAAAAAAAAAAGGTTAACCCTGAACCCTCCCCAAGTACCACTCTGTTCCCTTTCCTCTGCTTGATCTGCCGCCTGCATTCTGCTCCCTACTCTGCGCTCCCTGCGGGATCTCCTGCTCTGCCTTGACTCCTGCTCATTCTGCTGCTCTGCTGCCTGCCCCTTCCCTGATCCACTGCATGCCACACACAGAGGCTACCCATGCTATAGCCTAGCCACTCCTGCTTTAAAGTGACATCCTTTTAATCCATGTTCTATAAGGCATTTCCTTTACCTTGTAGACAAAGTAAGAATTTGTTACCATAGAAACAAGGAAAAGCACAGTTCCTGCTTCCAGTGAAGTCAATTTAAGCTTGGTATTGACTTTCTTTGGAACAAGCACCAGGATCTACATTGTTCCTTGAACTCTGGGGATGGAAGTGCTTTCCCCTTTGTTTAGAGCACAACAAATTCTTATAAGAAGCTGATCTTATTACCCCTCTGACCACCTGAACGTAAATCACACATTGCCTGTCGCTAAGCTACAGTGTCAGAAAACAGTGTTGTGCTAATATAACATTTAGCTGTAAATCATATTTACCATTGGGGTTGATCCTTGGGCTCTTTGTGCAAAATTGTAACCAAATGCATTATTTGAAAGGCAATATTCTATGGCCTAGTGATTAAGTAATCCCATAATACCTACCTAAGGAGATGAAAATTGAAAACTGAGCACAAAGGAAATGCATTTAAAAATATTCCTCTTATTACTATAAATGTTTGTTGGTGTTTTTGATCAAATTAAATCAGGTGTGGCTGAATTAAATTGAATCACATTAAATTAAATATATGTTTTTAGTGCATTCCATATTCTCCCATGCCCCTGTCCTTTGTCCAGGACCATGTGCATTTGAATTGTGCTAATGAAAAAATGAACGTGCATTTTCTCTAATGTCACTAACATTGCCATCCACCTATTTGATGGTGCTCCATGATGGATAATGCAACTCCTCCAGCACTTTAATCTACCAGCATTAAATTGCCTGTAACTTCTCTGAGATTACTGAGGTGATTAGGAATCCTCCTACTATAGGCTCCTAAGATGTATAGTAATTACTAAATGCATTTTAAAAATGATCATTAATTGTAATTTGATATGTGTTGCTACATTTTCTCCCATGGTAAAAGATGTAAGTGGTTTATTAAAAAAAAATATATAGGAAAACTAAACCTACAACTTGTATAAAGGGTTATTCATAAAGGCAAAATCCTGAATTGCCTGTTTAGCTTTTAAAGGCAGAAACAAATGCATCTCCTGCTTTACATTTGGATTATGGAAAAGTAAAGGTAAAAGAGAGTTCATGAAGTCATCTTGTCATTGCCCTCTGCTCAAGTATCTGTCTAATGCACTCTTGAAAATTTCCACAGATGGAGAGCCTACAACCTATCTAGGTCTGAAAAATCAAAAATGAAACAAGTAGAATTTCTTTGGTGATGTCCATTATGTACAAGTATCTTGTTAACGCAAGTCCTAGAGAATTCTGTAACCTTGAAAGACTGGTGCTTTCAGCTCCCTTGTGAGTAAATAAATTGCAAACAAAAGAAAACAAGGGAGATACTTTGGGGTTTTATTAAGCTGAGTGTGCAAATCCAATATTTTTCTTTGATGTTCATATAATTGCTTTTTTTTAACTTTATCAGAGCATTATATTGCTTTCCAAACTGTGCTACTGCAGCATCATTCCTAATCACATGTTCCAGTGTCAACTCTTTTCTTATTGCTCTTGAACATAACTGTATAATCAAAAGTATATTGGGCAGTAGCAGTACATGAGGCTGCAGTGTCAGTGGTATAGCCAGATGCAGTTATTTTTGTATGCCATGCTCCCTCCTTCCCCCCACTGCCACAGGTGGCATCTGGAACTGCTGCATTCAGTTCCATTACTGAATACAATACTCACTCCTTCTTCAAGTATCCTGTATTTTCTTTGTGTTGATTTTCTTGGTACATTTACTGATATTGTTGCTTATTCTAATGTATTACATTGCATATTGTGGAAACATGTTGGGTGCAGCCCTTGCACTAAAGAGCACTTACTCAAGGTGAGTGGTCTCACTGATGACTTTGATTTGGTTCTTTTTCTTTTATTACAGAACTCTTTCTTGGCCTCTCCACATACACAAAATAAAGATTGCATTAAAGACTCGGAGCCAAAGAAGTAAAATTGGAAGGCAAAGACATTATTCTATCCTTTATGGGCTCAATTGAAGGAAAAGAACTCTAGAATCAAAATCCTCTGAGTTTACCCACTTACTCTTTAAGCCCCGAAACAAGAATCTGTGCAGCTGATAAATATCCACAAACCAGAAGATCCTCAGAGACGCTACCTGATAGTGTAATGAAGTTAACAAAACTCATGGTCCTGGGATGCTTGAACAGCATGCAAGCAATCCCTTCAGAAAATACAGTTAAGATATATATTCAGGTCTAGAGCATCTCTAAAATCAGTCAACTATATCCTGACTGGATATGAATAGGAAATACAAGATTTACTGACCTACCTTTGTTACCTATCTTTGTTACAGGGGACAGGGAGAAGGCGGCCAGAAATTTCTCCTCGCTTCACAGCAAGTAGAAGCCAACTTTGGTGCTACAGGATTTAGATTTCTTCAGGCAGAAGTCCAAGAGTAGTCCTACAATATTTCAGCATTAATCATTGAACATCATTGCTAACAACTTAGACACTGTTGTCTGGGTTCTAGATGGAGAGCCAGCCATCATGTTACTCTGTAAAGTAACTAGATTTGTAACAGAGAGAGATAAGGGCAAAAGACACTCCTGCCCAGCGATCCCTTTGAGCTAAAAATGATCAAATTAGGAACCATTTAGCAGAACTCAATCCCTAGGCTTGATGCATAATGTTAGGTTCCTTTCCAAAATATTATCCCCCTCATTGTTACAAAAAAAGAGAGGATGACTGTGACAGCCAAAGCTACTTCTTTCTTGAGAGACAGAATTAAGTCTTTGACCACACAGAGTGGGGAGCACAATGTGGTTCTTGTCAGCATTATGCCAGCCATGGAAAAACACCACCTGCTCAGAATTAATCAGTTTGGGTATCGGTACTTCTAAATGAATAGAGGGCATTTTAGTTACATTCAGAAGAACAGCACTGTAAGTCAATGGCACACAATGTTAGTAAGCAGCATTCTTTTAGGCAAAGACTGGAAGTCAATCGAAACATACCGACTGTGCAAAATTACGATGCAAGAATATTCTGGAAAAGCTCTATGGAGCACGGGACGTAAGGAATGTGAAAAAATACTCATAAGATTCCATTGCTTTTGCTTCTACAGCCCTTCACCTGGCCATATTTCTGACCATGCTCTTCATCTCTTTGAGAAGAACAGCAGTCTCTGTCTCATCAGGAGGGAACTGGAGGAGTAATGTTGGCTAAGTCAGATGTTTAAAAAGCACAAGGAGGAATCTGTCTAACCTATCTGGGCTTCTATAAGCAGTGCAAGTTAGATCTGGAGTGCACAGAGTGCACGTTTGCCCTTTGGGGGGCATGCAGGCTGCTGTACTGGCTGAAGCCAGCAGGTGGGGGGCACTTCTGCACAACCCTCAATCAGGCCCTGCTTGGGAAGCACCCCTGTCCCTGATGCCCATCCCGAACCTCCTGGCCTGCCTTGTGCATCCTTCTGCTGGCTGCCAGGGCTCTGAGGAGCCCAATCCTTCCCACAGCAGAGCCCCCACTACCCTACTACCCAGTGTAATTTTCATGGGCTGCCTGGCGTGTCCTGCTCCTGACTGCTGCTGGTGCCAGGACTTCTGCAGGGACACAGATCCTCCCCACCCCCATCCCATTGCTAGAAAATTATATTTAGGGTGGGGGTTAGGGGAATTGGCTTGTAGGTAAAGTAGATATTGCATTAGTCCAGGGCAACAGCAAGGGTTAATTGATTTCTAAAAGCCTGTTTGTGGCAAAGTCTCCTTCACAGCCCATCGTGTCTGATGCAGGCAAAGAGCAAGCAGACACATGAGCTGGGAAATTGACCACACTGTTCTATGACATGAGATAAGGGACTTTGCCATATTGGCAGGTCACAATGCCCATTTGTAGAGTCCCTGGGATTCCCAGTTTTGGGGAGCAGACTAAATTAGGAGGACACCAGAAACAACCAAATTAGGGCGTGTGCCTGTGACAAATTTGCCAAACAAAGAAATATGTTGACAGCGCAGAACACGGACAGCATGATGCCCACAGGGAGACAAATCAGTGGTGCCCAGAGATGAAGATTTAGAGGGGAGAAAGAATACAAAAACATGGATTCCAGACCAGCAAAGCATCCCCCAGAGGGGAACCTGAGGCCCTATAGACAGAGGGCATTTCACCAGCCCATCTTACCCACCTCACTGGAGAAGGGTGGGCCTTGACCTCTGACCTCCAGGCTGCTGACATCTGACATTCAAGAAAGAACATCAAGGTGAAGCTTGTGTAGTGGCCAGATGTACCTTGACTCTGTGCAGCTCTAGGACTGGTAGATAAGAATAATGCAAACAATTCTATATCTGGGTCGCGGTGCAACTCGCTACACCTCTCCTTGAGAGGAAAACTGCTGGGGAAAAACCCCAGCAGTGTGATAATGAGCACAGCTGACGGTTGCTGTGGCAACTAATAGGTGTCAGCTGACCTAAGGGGGCGGGGCTTGGCCCTATAAAGCCCAGAAGCAGAGCCAGGCTGGGGGTTCTCTGCCAGCAGCTGGAGGGGCAGGAGCTCCCAGAGACAGTAACGTGAGTTCAGCTCCCAAGAGCTCCAGAGGCTGGAGCAGTGGTATGGAGTGGTAGCCGGGAGGCTTACTTTGTTATGGCTAGGTGCCTTGTGTTTGAGTTACAGCAACAGGCTTGTGTTATGTTTTGTTAATATAGTATTACGCCGGTGGTTTGGGCGAGGCTGTAGGGGTTGGAGGAGGCCTCAGCAGGGACCCCAGCAGTGTGGGGGATCCTGGCGCCTGGGAGGGCACGATTCAGCGCTAAAGAGGGTGCAGCAATATTGTTATATGGGGTGAGGAGACCCCAGGCCCTAGCAGGGGGCACTATGAGAGAAGCGCTAAGCAGGGGGCAATATTTTAAGGCACCCATGAGGGGCAGCATCATTGAGAAGCCCCGAGGGGGCACAGCAAGCCTGGGAGAGGGGAGCGCCATTTGAGAAGCCCAGACGAGGGGCGGCATTATTGAGAAGCCCTGAGGGGGCACAGTGAGCCCTAGAGGGGTAGCGCCATTTGAGAAGCCCTAGAGAGGGGCTAGCATGGAGGTAGTCCTCAGCCAAGGGGAAGGGTGCTGCGGTGGACCCCAAGAAGAGGGTTAGCAGCACAGCACCTCCAGAGAAGGGCAAGAGGCTGCGGTGGTCTCCAACGAGACAGCAGCACACAACGCCTGGCGAAAAGGGGGTAGAACCATGCTGAAAGCCTAAAGGACTGGGGCTGGACAGAAGGTCCTCAGAGCGGACCAAGTTCCCAGGGGCAGACGATATTCTAGAGAGGCCCGAGAGCGGGCGAGCTTATTGGTAAGGCCCGGAGAGCGGGCGAGTATAAAGAGAGCCCTAGAGAGGAAGGGCTAGATTGACAATTGACACACCAACGTCCGGGACAGCAGCGAGGATTGGGATGTGGTATCAGGGGTGGTAGGAGCCACGTTTGGCCCTAAGGCCAGGGTGTCTGGGGTGCGCCCAGTATACAGAGAACATCCTGGTGGGTCTGGGACATCACAGGGACGAAAGTCCTGGTACACCATGCCGAAGGCGGTAATAAGGCAGCCTCCCATCCTAATCCTAGTGTCAGCAAAGTCGTGGCGGGTGAAAATTGAGGGTGTCTTGGGCTGGACTTGGTGCGGATGGAGGGCCTTCAGGAGATCATGGCCCTCCTGTAGGACCCTGTCATGACAATCTGCTATCATTGTGTATCAATAAAATTTGCCTATTATCAAATGGAGAGGTAGTTGCCCTAAGAACAGGGGTGCTTCTGGTTCTGTTCCCAAATAAAGAAGGAGCAAACAGCAAAATTGATCTTGCCTTAAAGTACACCTCAATCTTCTCCAATCAAGAATCCATTTATCCATCTTCTCCAAACAAAAGTCCAGCTATCTCTTTAATAAATCAGTTTTATTGAGCACTATAAAGTATTAACTCCAAGCATGCATATAAATATAATCCTAGCAGTTTCAGTAATCTTAACAAGATACAATTTCTTGCTTGCTTGCTAAGATTGTATATTACCAATCCTAATAATATGCAACTCGGAGCTGGCCAAGCTTCCAGAGTAGGCAAGGTTCCTTGAAAAGAAAGATCAGATGTTGAAGAGTAAGATCAGAACTGATCACTTCTCAAGAGACTTAGGCAATACAAACAGCTTACCAGGAATCTAGGTATTCCTCTACCTAAATTCCAGCTCTTCACTGGACTCAGGTCTGAGCTGGGTGCTGAACTGCTTGGTTTTGTCAAGGTGGGGGAATAAGGTATTTCACTAAGCAGGTGAATAGGGTATTTCAAGACTGCAATTTTGGACTTTGGGTCCAAACAGAAATCACATTTACCTGAACTGGTTTTGTACACAGAGGCAAATTACATTAGGATCCAAAGTAGACAGACAAACAGCTATTCTCAGGTAGCTGCTTGTTCTAGACACTAGGAAAGTCAGCTAGTACTTATCATTTTGTGACAAGGAAGTATTTAATAAACTCTTTGCATTAAGGAAATACTTACAGACAATATTTATATCAAATTAAAATAAGTTACAGAGGTGTAAGGGCTTATGTTATCTGCCTGCTTCTCAGTTTACACTCATGAAAGCACATCCTCTGTCCAAGCCCTCTGCCTTAGGAACAGAAGTTATACATAAACCAGTTGAAGTGATCACAAACTGGTTCAAACCTGTAAAAGAACAGAAATTCAGTGCACATAAGCCAGTTTCAAAATGGCTAAAAATGGTTTAAGATAAACTTGGTTGAATGTAGGATCAGACTTAACTGATTTGGGTCAAACTGGTTTATGCAACTTCTGTCCCAGACTCCTTCCTGGTTTAAGTTAAACCAGAGTGCTCCAGCATCCCAGTATAATCTGAAGTCCTGGGCTGGGTTGTGCTCTCTGCTCCAGGGAGCAAGGCTATCCTTACCTCTGTGCTCTGTAGCCTGAGCAGCATTGGGGGTGTGGCCATGGCCCCCTGAGGTGAAGGGGGCAGGGATGGGGTTTATTCCCCTCTCTTTCCCTTCTCCCCCTGGAGTGGAGGGGGCAGCCGGTGTCTGCCTGGCCAGGTTACAGCAGCCCCCTGTTAGGCATTTCCACCTATCCTTGCTCAATGCAGCCAGTCACCTCCAGCAAACAGGGATGGAGGGGAGGTTAATTCCCCCACCCTTGTCCCACTCGCACAGAGCTAGTTTGGGGCAGAGCCACTGGGGCAGCAGCTCCTGCCTGATGGCCCTTTCTACCTGCTGGAGAGTAGGGCCCGGGCTGGCCCTGGAGCCCACAGTGGCGCACACATCATGGGCTCTCCCCTTCAGACCTGAGCTCTATTACTTGCAGCTGGCACTGAGCTGGACGTGCCCTACTTGCTGGTCCCCTACATGGCGGTGGGGATGCAGCATGGCTCTGTGTATCAGGTGCCAGGCACTACCCCTGCAGCTTCCCCACTGCTGGTGGTGTCACCATCAGGGGGACCCACCCTGGCCATGCTGGTAGGTGCCACCCACTCCAGGTGGGCAGACAACAGCAGCAGTGAAGCCATAGGAGTAGCATCCCATGCCTGATACATGAAGCCATGTTGTGCTTTCAGCTTATTCCAGCTGAGGGAAGAATTAACCCCCTCCCTGCCCACCTTAACATGTCAGGATGGTATCTGGCCACCACTCCCCACCCCTGCTGCTGGAGCAACAAGGGGGGAGCAACCCTGACAGGGCAGCAGCCCCTGTCATTGTGTCTCAGGAGCACAACCCTCTTCCCAGTGAAGGGGCTGCACTGTGGGCAGCAGCGGGGTGAGCAGAGTTGCTACAGACTGTGAGGGATGAGTGATGGCACCAGGGCTAGGAGGGATGGCTATAGCTCCACAACCCACCCTGGCACTGCCATCACTTGCCCCACAGTCTGCAAAAGCTCTGCCTACCTTGCTTCTGCACACATTACAGCCCCTCACCACCGCTGAGAAGAGATTTGCGCTCCTGGGACACCATGACAGGGGCTACTGCTCCATCAGGGTTGCTCCCCCCACACCGCTCCAGTGCGAGTGGCAGGAGCATCCAAAGGTCTGCCGACATGGCCCCCTTAGGGGAAGGAGGGGGTTTATTCTCTCCCTTGCTCCAGTGTCTGGTAAAAGGAAGGGGCTTATTCTTCTACTCAACCCATGCAGGAAGCAGTTGGCAGAGGTGGCAGCCACAGCTGGCAGACCCTGCCTGTGGTCCCCCAGGGGCAGAGGGGATGGAGGAGGGAATAAAACCCTTCCCAGCACCTTAACCTCAGGGGACTATGTCAGCCAATGTCTGACCATGCTCCTGCCCTTGTCGCTGCAGCAGAGAGAGGGAAGCACCAGGCAAACCCCGGCCCAGGTCTATGCCAGTGGGACAGGGTCAGGGGGAATTAAACCCCTTTCCTGGCTCGCTCACTTGAGGTTACTGCCGGGGCTGGCCACCACCCCTGACCCAGGGCACATGCTAGTGCCCTGAGCCTTCTGGCTTTAGCCACTGTGGGCATGTGCTTGCACGTACTTGCAATAATAAATAAAACACTGACGATAAATCTTCTCTACTACAACAAGGATACTCTGACGAGAAAGCTGTTACTGCCTGTGAAACAAAGAGTCACTGTGGTCAAGTGGGCCATATAAGGAGATAGATACTTACCGTTTCAATCCTAGTAAAATTACAAATCATTAACTATGTCACAGTCTATGAAAAATACAATGTAAATAGGTCCAGGCTTGTATTTTGAACTGATGTAATTATTTCTGGAGTCTTCCTCTTATGTAAAAAAAAATGCCAGAAAGGAAAATTTCTAAACCTTCTCCCTAGGTTGTAAGTAAAGGATGTATGTAAAACTGGATACTTCTAGGTGACCAGTTATCACCCACTTTTGAAAGAATGTATGTATTACAAGAAAAATGGAAACTGAAGGCAAACAATTAATTAATTAATTAATTTGAGATACCTGTTAGCAGTGTCACAGAGAGAGTAATGGTGATCACGTGGTCAGGACTTTGGACCTCAGACACCTCTGCTGTAGACAATGTGGTACGGGAGAGGGGTAAAAGTCAGGAGGGTAACAGGAGGTTGTGAATATTAATAGAATAACTTACAAAATTTAGATTTGGATTTATCCTTCCTGAGGTACTGACCAACTCGCTAGTGATTGAAAGCAAGCTCCTATCTTTCCCCACAGCATCATGTTTTCTGAAGCATACACTAAAAATATAAAAGGTCAGAAATTAAATTCAGTTTTCCCAGTCAAGCCAGTTTTGTTCCCATCACAGAGCATGTGTGTGTATGATACACACATTCACATATAGTTATTGTATCATTTACTTACCTTTCGCCTACTAACCCACCACATATTTGGTATGGAGCAATCCTGTATAGGAGGGAGATAAAATAAACCAAAAGTTGTTCTCCTTCCTCCAGCCCCTTTTTCTCCCTAAGATTCCTTAACTATATGCTGAGTTTCTCCCTCTGTTATTTTATAAGATTTTGCACATCTCGATGCAGCTAGACTGAACCAATTAGCAGAGTTCAGGGGTTACAGAATTCTCCTTTCTAATCAATTTCTTATTCAAAATAAATGTCAAAAATAATCTCATCTCGCATGGCAAAAAGTAAATTTTTATTATGCACGTGCTGAAGGCTAAACCCATGTAGTTAATAACAGTCTGGTGTTTCTGAAATATCATGGCAACATGCTTTTCATTAGCAAGATCCACATTTTTGGGCTAAAGTGACTGCATCCATTTTGTTTATTTTTTTAAGGCAGAGGTGGCCACCCTGCAATGGGAGCACAAGTTGCACAGACAGCCACTGTGTGGCATATGGCAGATTAGGGATAGGGGCAGGCAGCACAGCAGAAAGAGCATGAAGCACAAAGCAGAGCAGCAGATCAGCCAGGGAGGAGAAGGTAGAGCAATAGGTTGGGCAGGAGAAAGGGATTTGAGCGGCACTGGGGAAGAATGAGGGACTAACTTGTGACATGCCTGCCAAAACAGCTGGCACTGACTGATTTAAGGGATTGGAAGGAAAAACATCTATGCTGAATTTTTTGCTTGAGCAGGTACATGGCTCAGAACATCATAAGCCCTGCAGCAGAATTACCTTACCGTTTTTAATACATCTTGTTGGCTCAAACTATAATTAGGAAAGGCTTCATTGAGACAAGTAAAGATAAAGGATGAATGTTATTGGCCAATGGCTGCTCCAAATTACTGAGTTGAAACACCTACTCTAATCTCTCTAAGTGAGGTCAGCAAGGCCAGACACACTTAATGGTTATTTCAGTAAATAAGTCACATTTATATATATAGTAATCATTAATGTTTACATGTCTTCCCAGACACTCTCTTGGTTCCCATCTCATTTGGGATGTCAGAAAAGACATGAACTCTAGACTTTTTGTCTGGCACATCACTGTATTAGACTGATAGCAGCCAACCACTCTACAAACACTGGATTAAAAATGTGACTACTCGGTCCACTTCCAAAATACTGTAAAAGCTACAAATACTTTTGTGAGTGATATATTTTATTGGCTCAACTGTATGGTTGGGAGAGACTTAGACAAGCTTTTGAATGCAATGCATTCTCGAGGTGTATTTATGTTCCACTGTCTAGTACTCTAAATTATATTGTGTTGTTACAACCTTTTGATTCATGCCCACATTTTAATTTTAACCATACTATACTACTGGTTAATAAAGTGGCTTTAGCCTGTGTTTCAACAAATAACAAATCAACACATTTATCAAATATTAGCCATTTAAATGACTGTATTTTTAAGCACATGTAAATCTTTTAATGGATGTATTTTTGTCATTTTCCCCCAATAAATCAGGGCTAGCTGCTTTCCAGTATGCTGAGTATTAGCCAGTTACCAGGGACAATTGATTACTAACAGTCCGAAAGAGTACACTGAGCAATCATTTCAGTGACACCCAAGCTCTTCCTTAAAAAATACTGGACTAACATACTCATTAAGGAGCTAATTCATTTCTGAACTCAATGATCACACAGTACAGTAGTGATGAACAAACAAATAACAAAAAAAATGTATTATTTCACTGTCTGCCCTTACTGTCAGTCTATTTGCAAACAGTTAATTTAGGAATGTAAGCAAACCCTATTATTCCTGATCTCAACATACAAAATGTAGGAGAAGGTACTTAATTTATAAATCAGTGGAGAAATCTCAAGTGTACTGAACAGTAAGCAAGCATGTGAAGTCATTAATACAAGCCCATAAATCAAACGCACAAAGCCTCATTCTGGCTGCCTATCATTAGTTCATGCTTAAATGGGAGTGTGCTATAAATAATTTAACAGAGATCACATTATCACTTCATGTTTTGTGCATGTGGCATTTTACACATTTCTTTTAATATTGTATGATGCCCTATGCAATTTACTTTAGGAAAAAAGTTAATTATTATACATTTTATGATTTAGAGAGGTACACTTACATTCCCTATCAATTGCTAAAACATTGAATGGCAAATATTTTGGACAGAAGCAGCACACACACCAGCAGTTTTGCTGTATGATGTAGTTTGCCTTAAATAATGCTCTGTAGACAGGGCAAAAAACAACACAGAAAGGACAGAGGCATTATACGGTGGTGGTGGAAATGTGACTGGAAGGTCAAGGAGCAAACCCCAAAGAAAATGCAATGTCCCTTACATGCAGTTTTGCCTATTCCCATCAGTATTTCCACAGAGAATGGCTTGGCAGTGAAGACTGTATGCAAATGTTAAATCTTCTTCATTTGTTCTCAGCGTAAGCAATGGATGGGGTTTAGGCACCTTGCAGCTGGTACCCAGCAGAAAATAGGGTCAAGGCTTTTACTGCAGTGCTACACATACTTGTGCAATCCTGGTGAATCTTAAGCACATTAATTTTGAAAAGGTGTGATGAATGAACCCAAACATTCACAAATTGTACCGGAGCCCTTGTATCCTGCTGGTAAAACTAACAGAAAAACTATACCAGATGAATACTAGCCTTCTGTCAGGGACTTCCTTTCCAGAGTAGGAAAAGCCACATAATCTTCAACAATTTAATATTTTGAACTTAAAGAATAAAAACAAAGACTTTTTTGTCTCTTCACTGATATGCTGTTACACTGTTGGCATTAAACCTGAGTGAGGCAATCTTCAGGTAAACGTCAGTTGGATCACTAAGCATTAGATCAGGATATCACAAAACTGACTAATCCTCTTCTTTTTATTTTCATCATGCTGCAGCTCCGCTGCCAGATTTCTGGGTTACCTTTCATACCTGGCAAAGTCGACATACAGAGGCGTCCCTAGCGGTGTGCGCAATTTGCGCCTCCCCCCTCACCTGGGACAGCCCTGCCGATACATAACAGATCTGAAAACTTGATTCCACTCAGCTTCCTTGACTGCCAGGATAATGGTCAACCTGGTTTGGTAATTTAACTAAGTCTACCAGAGACAGGGTTCTTTCACTTCAGAATGTGTGTCAAGTGCAACAATCAGAATAATAGTCTTCCTTTCATCCATTTGCCCACATAATAATGAAATCTCTTTGTAAATAAGAAGCTTGCAACGTGATTCATCTCCTACTCCAAAAATGATGGGACACCATATATTAAGCACGTATCATTTTGGTGAGTTGACAGGATTGCCTTTCATACTGATCATTATTGTGAGGGAAGATAACATCATTCCTTCTTCATTGCACCCACCAGATACTACTTATTGCTGGCAGTCCACTAGACTCTAAAAACCTAAACTGTGCCCTGGGGGCTTATTATGTGCTGTAATAGTTGTACTCTTGGAATACCTGCTGAGGATCTGGCCATCTATTTTTTCGTGTGGCCCACAACTCCTCCCCTTTTATTGTTCTCTCACTCTTATCTCTGCCTTCCATTCCCTGTTTATCAAAGGTAGTGGCAATTTGATTTATTCATATATCTATTTCCTCAGCTGGGATGAGGAACCTGGTCTTCACACATGGCCACATGTGCACAGCCCACCTCCCTCTTCATCCCCAGCTCCCATAGAGGAGGAGGAGGAGGAGGAGGAGGGAGACATGAGTGTGACCTCCTTACGAGTGCACGCATGCGTGTGGCACCCCTGCGCGGGCTCCTCAGCATCCCACCTGGGGACACAGCCCTGCTGACAGCTGGGCAGCCATGTTTCACACTCGCGTCCTCATCTCTGCACCAGATCACACCACTCTGCCCCGCCCCTTCCCCGCCGATGCAGTGTGGACCGTCCCCAGTGCGGGGCTTAAAGAAGCCACATGATGGGTGCAGAGGGGGCAGGGGAGGTGCCTCAGCCCGGGCTCTGGGATCTGCCTGGTGCAAGCTCACTCCTCCCGGCCTCCATGCCTGCAGTCAGGGGAGTTGAGAGAGGGGCCCTGCTCCCCCCAGGGAGAAGGTCAGCAGTCATTGGGCAGCGAACTGCCTCATGGTCCACATTCCCCAGTCACCTGCTGAGGGGCTGGGGGAGGGACAAGGGGTGGGAACAAAAGTAAACAGCGTTTACTTTCATTTCCCATCGCAGCACCTTGGGCCTCAGAAACCGGCTTGGTGGGCCACATGGCAGCCTGTGGGCCATATGCTGGATAAGCCAGGACTAGATGAACTCCTGAAGTCCCTTCCAACTCTAACTTTCTATGATTCTATCATATTCAGCAGGTACTCAATGAGCTCTGCAGGCCATTTAGCCTAGAAAGTGGCAGTATGTAGAAATAATGGAAAGAATATATACTCCCAGCTTTACAGAGTACAAGCCCTTTGTCCCCCCACCACACTCTCAACAACACAGCTAACCAGTAAGTGCAAAAGCTTTCTTTGACATTTCTCCTAATCCCCGCACTTACTTGTATGATCAGTGATGCACTGAAGTTTCCCACCTGCCTATCTGCTTTGTCATTTGCTTGCCCAATTCGTCTATAGCACCTCTGGCAATGGGCCAGCACCAAATTCCTGAGGACTTGCATATGTTTGAAATGGCTTTGTACAATTCAATCTTCAGTCACATCTCTAGATTCCTTTTCTCTGTTAATAGGTTTAATAATCTGGCTCAAACAGAATACACATTGCACTGCGTTCAAATGGGAGAAAAGGGGACAAACACTTAGGAACTTTGGATTTGCTTCCTGAGCTGTCACTGCTTATTGGGTGGACTTATGACATGAGGTCAGGCTCTTAGTTTATCTATCTATAAAATGTATACAACAAGCTACTTCATAGTAGTATTGCAACATTACTACAATGAAAGGCACAATGTAAACACAGAGAATTATAAGGGCCTGACTATGCAATCTCAGAAGAAAAATATTGACTCCTATTCATCCTAAAGGCTCATCTTGGGCTCTTAAAATATTAACAGTACAGCAATGACATCCACAACCACCTCCCCATTTGGGGTATATCAAATACAAACCCAATATAGCCATTTCAGGGGCCATAATACAGTCAACTCATCACTTCCTGCAGATGCTCCCATAGCTCATGTTTTTCTTGGTAGCACACATTTAGTTTTGATCAAGAGTTTGTGCCACCCTTTTCCAGAATGATTGCCATAAGACTACAGATGCTCTGGGCTTCAGAGAAATGCACAGAGAATGTGGAGTCTGACCCACCCAACCCAACAAACAAATAGTTGAGTAATGGGGAAAAATAAGTTTCAGGTTTGCTTGAAGCAGCTCACTCAACTGAAGCTCCGCATTGTAACTTCAAAATATTATAGATAGAAAGAAATATTATATATGACACTTACCACACTTTTCCTGCTAATAATGGGATTGAGCCTGCAAATATTGAAATGAGGAAGTTTTACATAGATTTCAATAAATACAGAAATCAGATTTAAAGCCCTGCTCTCTGAAAACTTTTTTAATAATCATTGTGAATCATGCATGAATGATTTTCTAAAAAAGCCACCTACCTTAAATGCATCAGTAAACTAAGCTGAGTTTAGAATGAAGCAGAATTTATAGTACAGCAGCCCATGAAGAAGCAGGATTAGCTAGTGAATATCTCATCCTGACTGCAATCTTTGCACTAGCTATGCACATGAACAAAGCAGCGATAACCCTATTGTGCTGGGCCCTACAAAATATTCCAACAGTCATGGCCCAGTCAACTCCCAAAGCTTCACTGAATACTGGGACAGGCTCTTGCTCTGCCTTCACTACTGGTATGACATTTATTATATATTTCTATGGAATCTTTTAAACACATATCCCACCTATGCAAAGCATTTAAAGAAAAAGCTTCCTCCTCTCTTCCCAATGATGTTGGAAGGCTTTTATTAGCCCTGTCCAGTTCCATCCTGCATGGAAGTGTATGAAACAACCAAGCCCAAAGAAATAACAAACAATGACCTGAGGGGAGCTTTAGGCAGAACTCAGGTTATGTGATAGAAAACATTCTAGCTAACTGCACTCAGGATTCTGGCTAGTTCTTCAAGCAACAGTGACTGATTATATATATGAGTGGACTAAACACACTTTCCTCAGCAAAATAATTGTAACAGTTCAATGGAACCAGTAAACTCCTTCTGTACAAATTCTACTTAAAGAACCAACCTTCCAGATGCTCTCAAGAAGGAAAGACTGGTACCCCGTGGAAAAAGGACTTAGGGTAACTCACAGGTTATCAGCTATAGGCCTGTGGGCCACAACTGTCTGTGGAGACATGTCACTGACCCACAGGACTTTCCACAGGCCCAGATATTTGGTGGCAGGGAAGTGGAGACAATTAATGTTGCCACATCTCCAGGGTCCATGGCCAGCTGACAAGGCCACGTGCACTGGATCAGATCAGTGCCTGGGCTCAATTCAGTGAGCACAGGGCCAGAGCTGGGCCTTCATTCATCACTTACAGGGATGTGGCAGGGGCTGTGGCTGCAACTAGGGCCCTGGGCCTGATCCGCCATGTTTAGGGCTGGGGCCAGGGCTACATCTAGTGCACACATGGTCAGGGCCTGATTCAGCATGCCAATGCCATGCTGGATTGGGCTCACTGATTAATCCCATGCATCAGACCTGTCCCAAAGACTAATGCTGCACCACTTAATCTAGCCCGCAGACTGACTCTGCGCCACTCATTTGATCCGCAGCCCAAAAAGGTTGCATGCCACAGCTGTAATTGTCACGTTATGGAAGACAGACTGTGCTCTGTGCTCAACGTGTTCATATAACCTTTACCTAGAAAATAAAAACAGATTATTAAAGCCTTACTTGGCAACTATTATTTCTTAGCTAGAATTAGAAACCTCATTCACTGTAAGTGGTGGCACTGACCTCTGAAGGGTGAATGCCATTCATTCAATTAAGTTGCTGCCTTACCACATTCTACACTGACATTTGAAAACTGACATCTTAAGGAGTTCAAAAGGTCAGTCATGTTGCAATGGATGGCTACCCAGAACACGAGAAGCCATCATTCTGATTTCATCATTGTAAACATGATTAACAACACAATCTCCAGCCCTTACGTAAGACAGATAATCAAAAGTTTTAAAAAAAGGGAATTATCGTGTACAAGCAAACAAGAAAAGCGATATTTGTTTGGTAATATCTTTTATTGAACCAACTGTATAGTTGGGGGAGATGTTAGACAAGCTTTTGGTATTACAACAAAATTAAAACAGCTTTCCTGCATGCATGAAATCAATAGACAGAAGACCTGGGTTAATCATACCATTTCAAAACTATGTAAGGCAAATGCATTATCGTTGTTTTTACTGCCTTACATGCCTTGGAGCCTCTGCCCTATCCTGGAGTTATAGACCTCCTGCCATGTATTGTAGTAGAGCACCCTCTACTGGCTGAGCTACTGAAGCTGTTCCAAAAATTAATTGAAGAAATATTCTACCTATGGGATTGAAATTCATAAATTCAAATTCAGTCAATTCCTCCTGATGCTCTATTTAGTCTATACATTAGAACATGTGCATGACATCAGGAAACTTCCCATATGCAGGAGTCAAGAAGGAACCTAATAAATGCTGTTGTCTTTGTTGGGATGTGTTCTAACCCAGTGGGTAACAATAGGTTTGTGGTATACCTGTACATTTCTTCGTTCAGCAGCAGTAGTCTTGGGAGAATCAGTTAATCTGGATGCCTATAATATTGGTTTTTAAATAGAAATAATAGAAGTAGCTACCTTAGTTTATATGTGCAGAACAACACAATTTCTAGCAAATCAGAAAGCACTGTTTTTACTTGTAAGAAACCTGTGATCATCTCCAGTTCTAAATGTTTGGAGTTCACTCAAGTCTAATTAGACCTAGGCTGTACTGAAATTCTAAGAGCAAAAGTAAATTCTTGGACATATTAATTTATAGGTACAGATAATATTTTCAGATCTTCTGGTGCCATTTCTCTATGTTATTTAACCATTATAACTTGCTATATATAATACATTCTGCATGACTAGTACTTGGACTTCAACATAAAACCCAAAGAAGAAATTAAAAACAACTCCCAATGTTTACAATTATCTTCACTTTCTGGACAACAGTTGCTATATCTAATGTTGACTGTGTACAGTATTGTTATAAAGGTGTGGGGCCAACATGACACCTGGCATGGATGCCAACCCCAGGAGGTAGGGTGGGGCAAGAAGCACACCATTAGTAACAGGTACACTGGCAGACTAGCCGCCATCATGCTGCTGGCATTGCAGGCAATAACACTTTCCCGTGTGCCACTGCTGCCCAGGATGCTCAGGTGTCCCATTATGCCTCTAGGCATGTGTTGTAACAATACTCATTATTTCCCATCTGATATCTAAAACTTTATTCAAGGGGAATTAAATGACCATGCTTGTAATTCCAAGACAGATGTGGCCTGTCACTAACTTAGCAGGAAAAATCTATCTATTGAACTGTGACAAAAGAGATATCTTGTTTTGAATATTAATTATTAGAAAATTGTAAAATGCCAAATAGTAAGAAGGTCTTTTCTGGTTCCATTCAGGTGATAGTTTATCACACAGCAATGAAGCCCTCCAAAGAAGCCTGAAAAGGGCTCAAAATATATTTCATATAATAGTTAAGATCTACTGTGTGAGGCTGAACATCCTTGCTTTACTTTATGACCCTGTATATCAGGGGTTAGCAACATTTTTGAGCAGAGTGCCCAAAACACCCACACCCTCAATTTGTAAGATGCTGGTGTGCCGGGGCGGATGGCAGGGGAGCTGCAAGGGTCCCAAAACTTGTTGCAGTAGTGCAGACCCTTCCCCACCATCCACTCTGAGGTGCATGTACAAAGCAAAATGCCTTTGCATGTCACACTCTGGCACTCGTGTCTGGGGTTGCCTGTCCCTTCTGTATACTTTGATGTCTAAGTCTTTATGTACAGCACAACTTAGTTTTCAGATCTCTCTGTGGTGGGATATAGAAAAGGGATCACCCAGGAATCTACAGATATACTGGGAAACAACTCCACAGACACTAACACAGCCTTAAGGATATTTACCTAACGAGGGAGAAAGAGTAAATCAGTGGTTTTCAACCTTTTAGACTCAAGGTACCTCTTACAAGTGCCGGTTCTTAGTTTTCACTCAGTTTTTTTAACTAAACAAAAACAGTACAGAAATTCTTCTGCTGCAAAGAACTCAAGGAGTGGGTCCAGACAAGCATGCGCACGTGTTATGCAGACCTGCTGGCCTGTTTGTGGCACAGCAAACCACGTGTTCTGCACATGCAGGCACTTCCCGCACTGTTAATTTGCAGCCTGGTGGATGGGGAGGCAGGAGGGAAGGATGGGTTGACACCAGGAGATCCTGGTGGAACACTGGCATGTTTAAAAATATAGCATTATGGAACAGCAGGAAGGATATAGTAAAAAGCAAATATTGGACTAGTTAGACAAAAAATAGAGAATAGGAACTTAGCAAAAACTGCAATAAAGCATTCAGTCCACACATCAGCCCTTCTGGTGTTCAGACTATTATATCAGGTATTCCGACTGATCTCTGCTGAGCATGGATGCAATACCTTACATATTGCCTAATCTTAAATTTTTTCTTCTCTGGAAAATGAAAGAGATTGTCTCGCAATTTCATAATTAAAACAAAATAAGAATTATATTTAAAATTAAAGCAAAAAGAGCCCTCTTTGCACCTCTTAAAGCATTTCCTAAAATAGCAATAGATAGGTTTTAGGTTTAGCAGAAGGAAATTCTCTCTCCTAACAGGTCAATGCTCTCTCTCCAGTATTGTTCCTGCCGTCTCAGGCTCATGTTCCTTGTCAACAGCAGGTATAAAGCAAGATATGGGTATGCAAAGAAAGAGAGGAGAGAAAAAAAGAAGACCAAATGAATGCAAACACAAAACAATTATTTTTGTTGTGAAGCTGCTGACCTTGATCTCTTGTATCATGAGAAAAGTCAGAACAGGATGGTGATCCAGTCTACATACTGTAGGAATAAGAAGCGTGTATGCAAGCCAAGTCATTCCAGTGAATGGAGAGTTACAGGCCAAAAAGTGTGCGTTTAGGCCAGGTGTCAAAATACTGTCTTCATTTGAACATGGTATCAGGGTAGTGTGAAATGAATTAAAATAGTATTTTAACTCCGTGGTTTTTGACCTGTGGTCCATAGACCCCTAGGGAGTGTGCAAAAGGTGGCTATAAAGATGATAGTCATGACCAATGGGGAGGTGCTGCTGATGCTGCTTCAGCTCCCCGCTCCATGGCCAGAGCACCAGCAGCAGGCAGCCCAGCACCAGCAGACAGAGCATGTGTTGCTGCTGCAGCTCTTCCTGAAGCTCTGGGCTGCCGGCTGCTGGACTTGGGCAGCCTCTGGCCATGGCGGGGAGCTGGAGCAGCAGCAGCAGGCAGCCCAGAGCCAGCACCAGAGTGTGTGCTGCTGCTGGTGCTCCAGCTCCCCCATGGCCACTTGAGGAGGAGGAGGAGGAGGAAGAGGAGCAGCAGCAGCAGCAGCAGCAGCAGGCAGAGCATGGCTGGCTTACAGTGCCTCATCCTGTCCCCGTCACTGCCTAAAGTAGGGTCTAGTAGCACTGCAATGGAGAGAGAGAGCTGCAAAGGGGGGTCATGCCTCCATTCCACATTTTTAGGGGTCCATGAGTTAAAAAAAAAGGTTGACAACCACCAATCTTGTATTTTATTCAAATATGACTGTTCCTGCAGGTGCATTCAGAGTTTCCTCCTTTAAGTAAACACTCGTAAACTAAATTCAAAATACCTCAGGCCCAATTAATCAAATTGCTCGAATTTTTCCAATGAACAAAAATACCCTAAAACTAATTGCTGTATTATGTAATAATGGCAAAAAAAGAACTGAGGTGAGAGGCAGCATACTTAAATTGATTTTATTTAGAAATATGTAACTTTTTCAATATTAGTCTGAAAGTTTAATTAGGGAAGAACTTGGAAGGCATTAAGTGTATAATGTAAGAACACTTACATTGTTATGAGGAAAAAACATACATACCATAGAGCAAAAACACTTTAAATAAACTTTTTATAGAAAACACATATTCATTTATTTAAAAATCTCTCAAAAAGGCAGAAATAGATGATTATCTACATTATCATTAACAGCTGTACTTCACCTACCAAAAATGAAATTTCAAATGTTTTTCAAAGCTATTTCTTTTCAATATGCATTTCTGGAATATCATTATGTGCATGTTATATTAGGTTCCAGATAGATACAGATGAGTTAATAAGGAATTGCCTTATTTTATTGAATGGCCAGGTTTTCCTAATTTGCTTCACACCAGATTTCATAACCTTAATTAGCAAGAAGAGAATATCCATTCAGTCTTATTGAAGCTCCCCAAGTACATTCATGTCCATCTGAAGAGGTTCTTGTGAAGACTGTGAAAATGAGTAATTATTTTAGTCTAAAAAGTACCTTTCTATCTCTTTTGTCTGGAATGAAGGACTTGAATTGATCTCTCTCAGGAAAAAAAAAGTAGTTTCACAAACTGAATGAAATGCTAAATTATACTTAAAATCCTTGTAGTAAAGAAATGAAACCTCTCTATTTTCTCACTATTAATTCCCGCCCCCCCTTTTTTGATGAGTGTTCATGCCCTGTGTATGATGGATGACAGCAACACTTTACTGCCTAGGATTGATAGCAACCGTCTCAGTGGAAGGTATTCATACAATTTGTGGCCTCCCTCTTTGATAGGGCATTTTTTGACCTATGTTTCAAAGAAAAGGAATTGCAACTTGACCCTTAGCCTGTTGTAGAAGCACAGATACATTTCTCATATGCTAATTTTAATTGTACTGAGGTGTCTCTTGTGCCAGACCAGAGAGACATGTGATTATGTGGTTAAGATACCACATAATCTAAAGGAAAAGTCAAAACACAGAGCTTTCAGGGGACCTTATTTATTTATTTATTTTTCCTCATTGGTTTTAAGTCTTATTACTTAAAATCAGAAGATTTAAAATCAAAACTAGTTAGCGCACTGGAGGCAGGATTGCCACCTGACAGTCCGGCCAGAGGAAAGGGCAGTGTAGAGTAGTGCTACTATCTGACCTGGGTGGTAAAAAATTATTGTGGTGCAGACAGTCACAGTCTGGTCCCTACTTGTCCTTTTCCACAAAGGGAAAATAAGTTACTCTAGCTGTTTGGTTGCTACTCAGAACATGGCTTTGTATATTACTAACTACCTCCCACCTCTACTGGTAGGTCTGTGCGAGTTCGCAGAGATCTGATCTGGCTTCGGATCGAAGCGCTTTGAATAGCCACGATCTGATCTGGAGCTCTGGACCGGGTTTCTGCCTCGATCCAGCCGAAGCAGCTCCAAAGCTTCAAAGCCACCTCGGAGATCCAGCCATAGGGTATAATGGGGAATCAATGAAATATCTGTAACTTTGTTGTTTCATGTCTGACTTGGATGAAACTTGCAGAGATGGCAGTCTCTGCGGAGAGCATGAAACCTGCCAAGTTTTAAGGAGATCAGTGTAGGGGTTTGGGGGAACTCTACCCCAAATTCTTGAAAGACAAACTCACATCATGGCTGTGTTACAACACAGGGGAGTCAAAACTGCAGGGATGGTAGCTCTTACTGAGGCCAGAAGGCCTGCCACGTTTCAAGGAGATAGGTGCAGGGGTTTGGGGGGAACTACACCCCAAGCCTTGGCCAAGCAAAACTCATGCCATGGGTGACCCTGTGTGTGTTAAGGCACAGCGGGGTGACAGCTGCGGGGACGGTGCTCCCTGCCGAGGCCACAAAGCCTGCCAGCTGTCGAGGAGATCGATGTGGGGGGGGTTCTGGGGCCCTGACCCCTAGCTGCCGACAGACAAAACTGGTGCCAAGACTGTTTCTGTTTTGGGGCAATTGACTGTCTGTATTGAATCTTTCTTCTCCTTAGCCTGGTTCTGTAGGTGCTAATTGATGCTCGTTAACTCGTTATGTAGTAGCTAGGTCTTGTGTATTGAGCTGGTCCCAGAGTCCCTAAGTGAATCATGATTGATTGACTGGTAACTGGGAACACAGTAGCTTATCAGCCAGGCCTGCAGCAGTGTCTCCCCATCCCGCCCCAAGACAAACAGTCCCACAAGCACCCATGGCATGGTTTTTGCTTGTCCGCAGCTTGAGGGGCAGTTCCCCCCAAGCCCCTGCAACGATCTTCTTGAAGCTTGGCAGGCTTTGTAGCCTCAGCAACAGCTACCACCCCTGCAGTTTTGACCCTGCTATGTTGTAACACATAGACATGACAGGAGTTTTGACAGGCTCAGGAAATGGGAGGATGAGAACATGATGGTGTTCAACACCAAAAATGCAAGGTTCTCCATCTTGGGAGGAAAAACCCGCAGCATATTTATAGGCTCAGCAGTGCTACGCTGGTTAGCGCTACAGTTGGGGGTCATGGCTGACCACAAGATGAGCATGAGCCTTCAGTGTGATGCTGCAGCTACTAAAGTGAGCAAAGTGCTGGCTTGCATCCATAGATGCTTCTAAAACAAATCCCAGGACATAATTCTCTCCTGGTACTCGGCCTTGGTGAAGCTGCAGCTGGAGTACTGCATCCAGTTTGGGGCTCCACAATCCAAAAGGGATGTGGAGAAGCTTGAGAGGGTGCAGACGAGAGCCACACACATGATCAGAGGTCAGGAAAACAGAGCCATTGGGCTCTTCAGCCTGGAAAAGCGCAGGCTCGGGGGTGATCTGGTGGTCACCTATAAGTTAATCAGGGTGCTCATCAGGATCTGGGGGAACGTCTGTTCACCAGAGCGTCCCAAGGGATGACAAGATCAAATGGTCACAAATTCAGCTGTGACCAATTCAGGCTGGACATAAGGATGAACTTCTTCACTGTCCGAGCCCCCAAGGTCTGGAACAACCTGCCATCCGAGCACCCACATTGAACACCTTCAAGAGACATTCGGATGCTTATCTTGCTGGGATCCTATGACCCCAGCTGACTTCCTGCCCCTCAGGCAGGGGGATGGACTTGATGAACCTCTGGGGTCCCTTCTAGTCCAAATGTCTATGAAATCTATGAAACAAATTGGGGTATAGTTGCCCCAAGCCTACTGCACTAATCTTCTTCAAGCTTGGCAGGCTTTGTGGCCTCAGTAGGAGCTACCACTTCTGCAGTTTTCACCCCACTATGCTGTAACGCCTACATGTGACATGAGTTTTGCTTTCAAGAATTTGTGGTACAGTTTCCCCCAAATCCCCATACCAATCTTCTTGAAACTTGGCAGGATTCATCCTCTCTGCAGAGTTTATCACCTCTGAACATTTCATCCAAGTCAGAAAAAAAACAACAAAGTTATAGATATTTTATTGTTTCCCTATTAAACCCTAAGACTGGATCTCCAAGGCGGCTCCGAAGCTCTTCAGGAGCTCCGAACCACTTTGGGAAGCCTCACAAGGCCAGAGCTTCAACACGGATGTGTTGCTTTGGACCCCGAAGTGTCCGAAGCATCTCTGGATCTGAAGCTCTGTCCGAAGCCTCGCACAGCCCTACCCACTGGCCCATTCTCCATTGCTACAAGCAGTTTTACCTTAAACCACTTTCAGCTTCTTTGAAACTGGCTTATGTGCAATGAACTTATGTTCTGTTAAAGGTTTAAACTGATTTCTGATCACTTAAACTGGTTTGCATGTAACTTCTGTCCCTGGGGTGGAATTAGATTTCCTGTGTGTGGAGTACACTCCCTATTTCTAATGCTTCTACATGTGCTTCTACTAGAAAGCTTAGGGATGTCTTTCACTGTGATGAGGTCATGCTAAGTGTCATCCAGCCTTTGCATAATGTTCAGAAATACTCATTATAGAAACTACTGCTTCTCAAAATGAAAATATTCCCTGCAGATGAACCCTGCTGTGTTGAGCTCTCTTGCAAGATGAGAAGATGCTACTGCTGAAAATGCTCTTCTATACACAAAGGCACTTTTTGAGAAGCAGCAGCCAAACCCTTATTCCTGGTGTTGATTCATTGTGATTATAAATAAGCTCCCATGGCAAAAGTAATGAAGGTTTTAGAATGGATGTATGTTTTAATAAACAGAAATCCTACAAGAAAGGACACTTCTTAGGAGTTTTTCTTACTTCATAGGGCTATTTTCCTAGAATAGGGTATAGGTATATTGATTTCCATTAAGTTGGCGTTTGTAGTTATACAGATTCATTTGGAGTATGTTCATGAGCCTTTTTACCAAGGCACCCAAAACTGTTCAACCTAAATTTTAAGACCTGCTGTGAAAGTCTAGCATTTGTTTTGCCAGTCAAGTGGCGATGAATCTATTATATGGCTTTCTGTAACGTGGGCTAAGCCATCAGTCTTAAACATGCTGCATAAAGGAAGTTCTGAAGCATTAGCATCTCCATCAAAACATGCATGTACTGTCTAGTATTTCCTTACACAATTGATCATGATGCCAAATTAAAAATCTGAAGTTAAGGCACTTTAGTGAGGCAGAGTGAAAAAAAATCTCTTAGACAGAAAAGTAATGCTCTCAGTAGAGACAGCGAAGGCAGTGAGAACAATAGAAAAATCACAGGAAAATACATCAAATGGTTATATAATAGTCTCCCCCTTGTCTCACTGAAGTGTCCTTCATTGCATGCTGAAACCCAAGTACAACAAAATAGCATCTCTCTTGGAAAAAGGGCTGGTAACTGCCAAGAAAATGATCTCCTATTAGGCTACCTATTATGAGCTGTAAGATGAATGGCAGCCTTCTGGTTTACAGGAGTGGAAAGGCTGCAATAGAGATATTTATGCATGGTTGCTGAATTTTTAAAATCATGCAATCTACAATTTTTTGATCTTATGTCTTATCCCTCTTGAACAAAAATGGTTTCCTGGATATGGAGTGCTGGGAAGTTTTGTCATGAAGTTAGACTGGTGTAAAGCAGAGGAAAAAAATATAAACATGGCTCAGAAGGTTTATCCAGGCCACACCGAGTGTGTCACTACATTACTGGACTGTCATTACTAGCGGGTAAATTTTGAACTGACTGAAGCTTCCACAGCACTGGGAAAAGAAGTTAACAAAGATTTTGACCCATATTATTTATATATATAAAAAAGGGAAAGCATGTAGGCATCAATCAAAACATTTTAAAATTGTATCTTTTGATGCCATGTACCCTACAAAGGGAAAATTAGGACAGATGATCATTACAGTCATAATTGCAAAAACAGATTGTTGACCCTAAATATTAATAAATTTCATGTACACCGCTTACAAGATATCAAGATGTCATTAAACAGAGCTTTCTTGGCATTCCCAAGAAAATGTTATTGGCTGTTTGGTCTTTTGAAAAAAAATGAAATTATTAAAGAGAAAAGCAGCAAGCAGACTCAGTGAATCCATTACCAGGAGATACAAGAAGACAAATATTAAGATCATTTCAAGGGTTATCCAATAAAGGCGAAACACTTGGGTATGCAAAAAAATAATCAAAATTAATATCAATTCCTCAGGCCATTTCTTGTTAAGTAAATGTTCCACGTCTTTCAAAATTTTGCTTGAACTGATCTGACAGTTTTGGAGGAGTTGTGCATTTTAACGGATTGCAATCTTAACCCCAAAGTGAACAGTTTGATAAACAGCATTTTAATAAAATAGTTCATTTCAGGTTTGGGTTCTGGCTGCTAAGGATTTGCAAGCCACAACAGCTTAAAAGCAATATAAGCAATAATGGAATACTGAGCGTGGATATATTTTTTAGTACTTGACTTCTTTTTTTTGGTACGTAAATTATTGTTTAACAGTAAAAGAAGTCAAACATACTATGAGTAAGTACACTGATTTGAGCGCAGTGAAATCCACAGATTTGGTCTAATATTTAAATCTATTCACTGCTCATACAAAATTGGGATTTCTTCTTAGTCATAATTTGTATTTGTCTTCTATTTCTGCCTCATTTGTATACAACTATCATAAGGGTGGTATAGACTAGGTTGCCACTGTCGGACTTGATTCTTTGTTATTACTCAGATTGAGATAAAAACAGAGTAGTTGCAAATTGTTTGCTGCTTTAGATATTTTGCCATGTCCCATCAAGAAAAAGGGCCAGGCAGTGCTATTAGGTTTAGCTGCAAAGCAATTGCTGATCTCACACGCCTCTAGGTTGCTCTGCTTCAATAACAAAGGGAACATTTTTACAATTAAAAACACTCAAAACTCTAGAGGCATCAGAAAAAGATGAATGCACAACTCCACAGGCTAGAAATTTCTAGAAGACATCCACTTCTTGGAAACATTGTTTCAGAGGCTACAATGTTTAAAAAAATAGTAGTGCTAGATAGAAATCAGTAGTGCAGTTGAAGCAGGGGGAGGAAAGATTATGGCAGCAGTCCTGGGTCCCACCTTAGGGAAGAGGCAGGTGCAAGCTTCACTACTGCTTCCAAGGGCAGAGAGCTACTGTGTCATGCCTCTAATATAAATACTGTCTTTAGCAGTTGCTTCGGTTTTGTATTTTAATGTTACTAAAAAGTAGACAGAAAAGGAGGAAATGGGAAAGACAAACAGTATGCACAATCATGCCTCTGAAGGGAAATGCACAGGTGTAGATGGCAAAACCTGCCTTATTAGTCTAAGTACTGACAATAGAAAAGCCCGAGGCTGAATTGATTCAGTCTTTGTAGGTTAGTCTAAACTGCACAGATTAAACTGAGACACAAGTGAACACACCTTTGATTTACCTTTACCTTTGATTCAGGAAATGCAGCCATATGTCTGCAGTGGCTCAGACTAGAAGCTGGCGGGGGGTGCTAGAGCATGTTGCCAGCATGTGTTCACTTCCTCATCCTGCTGCCCCCAAGGTTTCTGGATTTTCAGTCTACAATCATGGCCAGCCTCTCTGCTAGGGAGCAGAGGGCGAGGCTAGTTCTGCTCTCTGGAGCAGACAGAACAGCACAGCTCAACCTAGACTGCAGTGCATGCTGGGATGCTGGAGGACTCTGATTTAACTTGAAACAGGAAGGGGTCTGGGACAGAATTTCATAAACCAGTTTGACCCAAATCAGTTAAGTCTGATACTACATCCAGCCAGGTCTATCTATCTTAAACCAGTTTCAGCCATTTTGAATCTGGTTTATGTGCGCTGAACTTCTGTTTTATTATAGGTTTAAATCAGTTTCTGATCACTTAAGTTGCTTTATGTGTAACTTCTGTCCCTAGATTTAATGTATATTAACCTCCCTTCCCTTCCCCCAATAAGGAAGAAAGGCAGTACATTTTCAGAAGTCACACTATGCCCTTCTGAACAAAAACAGAGAATCCAAACACTGCATGGATCTGAGTGTATTTGGAATCGTCCTTCTTTGTGACAGATTGAAAAAACTGTACTAATGAAGGAGCTAAAAACCTATGGAGAATCCCATCCCAACCCTTTAACCATCAAGCATTCATGTCTACTCCCCCTCATAAATCCTTTTCTTCTGGTAGCACAGCTGGTTCAGTAGTCAGGTTACACTTGGCTGTGCAGGCTGAATTGTCATTCTATTCTCTATATTTTAAGATGTGGACCAAGAATCAAATACTGCTCTATTAGCAGAAGCCTTGTCCTCACTGGTTAATTGAGTTAGTAGGAAAAAAATGGGAAACAAACACTCGAGAATAACATGGTGGGGAGGAGACCTTAAATGTAAATGACTAAAAACCCAGGACTAACATTTTGTAAAAATGCAAACAAATTGTGTTTGAATTTCAATACCTTCCAATGTAATTCCAATTCATTTTAGAATTTGAATAATCACAAATTCAATAATCGTTCGAATAATCACAGGCTCTATTTTTCATCACATTTCAGAAGGAAGCCTGCTGCTTGGCGTGTTTACTATTTTTTTAATCTTTCAGAAGCTTTACAGCAGTCAAAGCAGTGCTCACAACCTCTTTTCACCTTAGTGCTTTTTTTCTTGCATTCCTACATATTTGCAGCCTTTCTGTGACTCTCCTACTTTCCAGTTAATCAACACCCCATCAGCTTCCTGTGTAGGGTCATTTTGATTTTTTTGTTTGTTTTCTTCATGTCTTTGCTTTTCAAGTTTAGTGTCATAGCTAATTTTCTATGGGATACATCACCCAAGGAAATTTAACTTTATTATATCATATTGTATTATATTGTATATTGTATTGTGTTGTCACTATTCCTTAACCATTCAGCTGAACCAATTTCCACACGCCATTAGAACACCACCTGATTATGTGTCCTAGAAATTAACCATTTTAAGAAAGAATCATTTAGAACTTCCTACAAGACTTCTCTGACCTTCTGTTTTCACTTCTATAGCCAGCTGAAATCACTTGTTTCTTGAGCTGGTGTTTGTTTGATCTTCTGCAATAGTACATATATAATATCCCTTTCCTGACTAGCATCCCCAGGGTATGCCCTACTATCACATGGGCATTATTATCTTGCAGGTGCTACCAAGTTCTCTCCATTCAAAAGTATGTCATTAGATTAGACAAAATATTTTACCCTTGCATTTTAACCTCACCCTCATGCATAGTTCATAAATATACATTAATATCACATAGATTTTTTGTAATGCTGCTGTTTCAGGAATATTTTATTAAGACCCTTTGCCACTGCTCTGCACTTCACTTAGCACCTAGTCATGATGATATAATGATATTTCCTTTGCCTGCCCTAATAGAAATGCATCTGTGCTGTACCAGATGCGAGAGAACAGCTTAGCATGCTCAGTGTATACAATGTCTTAGGTTTTTAAGCAGATTGCACTCAAAGAGTATGCACAGACATTGCATTTAGATTGACCTAACCAGGGTTAGGTCATTCTGAATGCCCATCTGTGAAGATTCTCTGGGGATTTAAATTGGGCCAAAAATGGTGAGCCAGATTTAAGTTAGTTCACCAAAGTAGCCAGTGCTGGAGGGTGTGCTGGGTGAATTGGAGCCTCCCCACCTTGGGGACTCCAATACACTGGTCCAATCCTCCAAGGAAGGGCAGGAACCCCTCCCCCCCAACTCCCTTCATGCCCTTTCTCCCTTCCCATTCTGAAAACAGCAACATGTTGGGAGCTCTGCAGACACAAGGGTTCAGATTCACAATGAGGGTGCAGATGCAACAAGGGTTCAGATTTTCACCTCATCAGTCATTTTTCAAGCTGTCTGTAGCCACACAATTGTGTTTGTCATGGCTATAAACTGCTTTCTGTGGCTTGATCAGGTGAAAATTGTGACTTCTGTCTATGACTTCTGCCCTTGGAGCACAGCCCCAGGGATGGAAAAACCCTATCGCTCTCCGCAGACCTGGGACTCTTCTCTTCCTGCCCCTTCCCTTGATGCTGACTAGGCCATTTTTAGCCCTTTGACTCCTCAACACCAAGAGAAACAACACTCATCACAGACCCACCAACTCCCATGCCCACCGCAGACCTGTCAATCCCCTGCCACCCAACAAACCCCCTACAGACTTTCTACACCCCTCCCCTCCATCACACTTGTCTCTCTCTGAATCCCAAGTGATTTACACCAGCTTCCCTATGCAAGTCCTGGCACCAGTAGTTGCCTGTACATGCTATTCCTAGTCTATGATCACATGGCTTAAAATAAGCCATATAACTGTAGACTGTGTGGGTGCCTCTACTCATATAATTAATTCAAAGCAATAAACTCTGGAGCAGTTTGAGCTGGAGCAAACTACTCTTGGGCATGACATCTACACATGTGCCCAGGACACTCGCCATTTGAGGTGGGGTGGAGTAGGGGTACAGGAGGCAGGGGACATGGAGCATCAGCCCCCATCTCCAGGTGGTGGCAGTGGGCATTGGAGGGGCTGGCTGAGGCACTAGGGTACTAAAAGAGCAGAGCTGTATAAGCTAGGCAGCAGGCAGATGTCTTGCCCCCTGTTGCCTAGGCTGATGGGGGACAATTTGCTCCCACAGTAAGCGTCTACATGTGCATTTAATAACAGTTAATTTCTCCACTGTAAAATAGTACTGCCCCAGTACTATCTTATAGAGGTGTTAATTAGTTCACTGAAGCCTAATACAGTCGCACGTGTAGATGATGACATTTTACTCTGCAGCTAATTAGGCTGCTATGCAGTAAAGTGCATGTGTAGACACAGCCAGTGTGGCTAACATTTGTACCCTTATATAGACAAGAAAATATGCTATGCCACACCAGACAGTGTTATGTCTTTTCTGGAAATATTTTTGCCATCAAAATTACTGTTATATTTACAACTCAGTGCCTTAAAATTTCTACCATGAAAAACAAAGACTACGTACACACATCAAATAATCTGGAAGAATTCTCCCAAGTTTGCTCTCCTGGTAGAAAACCTTGCTCAAATATGACTGAAAGATATTTGAATGCCAAGCCCTTGAAAGGCAGAGAACTTGCAGTGCTGATGCTGCGAAGCCAGGGGGCTCTGTGAACATATCTCGGTGTCAGCCTGTGTCTCCCTGCAGCACTATATGAAGACTGTAAAAGGGCTGTGTTCTGTTCCCTGCTTGACTACAGTAGTACAGACCAGCAAATGACACTGTCTCACTGGAGAGCAGAAGCAAAGCACCATGGGATGCTTGATGACTGTTGTGGTTTCTCTCAGAAGAGACTGTGTACAGACATTCATTTTCACAAGAGAAACTCTCCTGGGACTGATTCAACCCTGGGTGTTCCCAGATTATTTTTCTCCCAGAGCAGCCATTTTTGCTCAGAGAAACAAATCTTGAATATCTGTACACTTATGCTTTCTCCAGGGACAGAAGTGACTCTCCCATGAGAAAACTAAATGTCTGTGGATGGCCAAAGCCAAATTCACAGATTTAATTTGGAAAAGTTGTAGATTTTTCACATTTGGGTACCAAAATTTGACACGCACTGAAGGGCAATGTTCAGAGGGTAGGACTTCCTGAAAAATTAGAACTCTCCAAAGAAAAAGAAAAGGTTTATTTTTGGCTCTCCAAACATGGGAACAATCATATTACTTTTCACTTTTTGTAAGTTAAGCAAGAGATGTTAATGCTGGAGTAACCCATTACAAGCATCTTCTCTATCCCCTCCTATAACCCGGACTTTACTTTGAAAAAGAAATTTACCCAGCATTACCTTGAAAAGAAGAAATTACTTTTCCTTTTTATATAACTTGAAAGTACAAAAACAATAATGTGTGATTAAGGTAGAGTGTTTCTTTAAAAAAAAACAACAGAGTGATACCCAATTATGAAGTAAAGGCTCAAGTAAGGATGAATTTGCCACTTACCCTGTTAAAGTGATCTAATAGTTAACTTGCCCTTACTATTAAAAAGTAAAATCAAATGGAGAGTAAGATGTTGATTTCAACTCAACCTGAAGCCACTGAATCTTGAAATAGGTGTTTCAGGTACTGAAGATGTGGTACTTAGTAACTTTCAGTATAAAGGCAAAAACTAATTAGAGTCATTGCTATGCTGAACACCTCATATAAAAAATCTGTTCCCTGAATGCTACCTAATGGAGCAGGCAGTCCAGTCTCCAAGTTTAACAGTGCACTAGTCTTTTTATTTTCTTCTTCCAAAACAATGAAATATGTAAAGCAATATGTATAGTATTGTTTAGTTTTTCCAAAGAGGTCATTTTCAAATTAGTCCTAAATTGAAAGTACAAAAACAAGTAATCTGAGATTGGAACCTTTACAGCAAAACTAAAGCAAATAGGGACAATTTTACAGCTTTCAAGGTTCAGAGACCCAAGGAACAAGCCTCTCTACATGGTGATGTTCTCTGTCTATTATATGAAGACTGGGAGTAACAGTGGAGTGATTTTTTTCTCTCGCACTGTTATTACACTGCAACCTATTGAGCAATTATTTGTGACAGATGCACAAAGAAGAAAGATCATAGCCCTATATTCTCTTTGTAGTGATGTTATTATGAAAACCAAAATCTAAAATATATTAGAACAGAGACAAGACAAAAACAATAAGCCATTATGCTCTAACTCATGAACGTTTTCTAGCTGGCTCCAACTTAGATTTTAAGGCCCACTGAAACAGTCTTGCAGTAAAGCACTCTCAATAGATTTCCTTGTCATGACAACAGCTTGTTGGAATTTTTCTCTTTCAGAAACAATTTAATTGAACAATTTTTGTGCCATGCCATGTTATTTTTGTGAGACTGCATGATGTGCGACATAGAAAGAATTCAAGTTCTACGTCTTTATGGTGAGACATGTTGCAATGACATTTTGTGCTGGTCTTCAGTGCCTGCAAAAACTGACCTTGATTCTGTTCTGCATCAAAGCGCAGAAGGGTCCAGATGCTTAATTCACGTCAAGCCCAATTACCAGATAGGAAAGCTCACACAGCAGACACAATTGCTTAAATGCTATTAAAAATAATGGTTTCTCTTAAAGCCTATACATATATATTTAAGAGCAAGGTGAATAAAAAATGTTACCCAAGACAAGTACAAACTATTTTTCAATGTTGTGAATCAGAGGATTCTGATCACGACACACTATTTTGTTTGCTTGTTGCCCCTCCCCACCTCCCCCACCCCCCAAGTGTAGAACAAATGCCATTCCCACTTGTCTCGAGCCCTTTGATCCCCTTACTCCACTAAGGACTGGAAAAAAGAGACCACTGTAAACACACCTGTACCAAGGTTCAGGGGGATCCTCATTTCCTACTTACATGAGATTGATGCAGTTCAACATACTTTAGAAGGTGCTTTGTAAACTCATAGGGACAGGACTGAATTTTTTAGGTGTCTACTGAGTAAGTTATTCTATTAAGTATAATACATGATTTTTACTCAGAAAAACTAGGGAAAAAGCAATTAACACACATGCACAAACTGCTGCATTTGATTTTTCTCTTCTCTCAAGTGCTTTCTGCAGCTGTCTCATTTGATTAGCTGAGAGGTCAAGTGCTTTACTCCAAGACCCACAAAACACTTTGCACGGTCCCTGAAATTTCTTAGCACTGATTCTGCCCACTACTGTAGATTAACAGATATCTCTTTGTCTGACAGCCAAGAAAAAATAGCATTCCAAGATAGTTTATTATGAGTACATTTCATCAATATTTTATTTATGGCTCCCAGCAAACTAATTCTAACTTCAATGTGGGCTTTCTGAAAAGAACTGCAACACCATGAAGTTGTCAATGTGGGAGACTATCAACTGTTTGATTTTTGGGGGGGGGAGGGGAACAAATTACTAATTGTAGTCAGTGTAGAGCTAATTACTGGAGAAGAGAAACAGAGAAGCAAAAAAACCCCCAAACAAACAACCTTCCCCACCTCCCCCCACCAAAACCCAGAAAATGACTGCTTCTGAGATTGCCATAGTCCTGTAAACTAAGGAACCAAACTTGAGAACTCTGCATTTGACATGCTTATGCAACTTCTGTGCGTAACAGATGTGAATGCACACAGAATAATGGTAAAACTACATGAAAAGTTATGTGCAAATTATATGTCCATCACTTCAAAACATTCATCTTGAGCCTAGCAGCCACAAATGTTATGCTCCAATTAGCCATCCTCCTCCTCACAAGGAAGCTCACATAATTACAAGCATCTAAAATAATTCCAATCCTGCCAAATTCTGAGCAGTGGCTGACAGCTGCAGAGTTTCTCCAGCAACCACTGGTTTTCGCCAGAACTGACAAGAGAATCTGAAATGCTGACTTTATTTTCTTATCTTAAACAAGGAAGCAAATATCAAAATGTCATGCTAATAGGACAATCACACATGTAATTTACTGTACTACCCTTCTGTTGACCGGGAAGTGCATCATAGTTAACATTTGCTTTCTCACCTGTTGTACTTTTTGTTAAGCTTCAGTCTTTGCAGCAAGTTACAAGCCCCACCCAAAACAGGAGATCTTTTACAGAGAACTTAACAGACCCTTAATTATAAATGTCCTGAGGGACACCAGTACAGACTGCCTGTTTTGTTTCCTTGGCTACCAAGTCATATAATCATAATGTATGCATTAGATGACAGCACTATTACGAAATGCCAAAGGTAGCAGGTCTTTACACAGACAACAAACACTCCCAAAAAATCAAAGGAGGCTGGCAAGAACCAAAAAATGCTCAAATGTGAATGGCTCTATACAACTTAGCTACTTCTCCTTGCATTTTGATTCATGACAAGCTATACTATTAAAACCCACAGTCAATACAGAATAAATTAAAAGTATTCTGAACCTTTTACTGTTATTCTTAATTGTCACTGTATTAAGTAACTGATGAGCTGTTCCCAGAGCTCCAGCAAAGATGGGTACCCTGTTGTTCTCTGTGTTGTATAAATATGCAACTCTACCCGGGAGTGTTTCCATGGGCTTTGCTTCCCAAACAAACCCCACCTAAAATATTTTGCCGTTATTATATCAAGTATTTACCCTTTAGAGCCTGTATTTATATCACCAGCCATGTGCCCCTCGTCATTTATCTTTTGGTATTTTTTGCTCATAGTTTTGACATAAGCATGTGAGAGCTCAGAAAGATGTGGACTTTGGGTAATGCTACAGATTACCTTTAAACTGTCATAAAGGCAGGTAAAAGGGCAGCATTCACACATTAAAGGGCATTAATTTGTGCTAAGTATCCTATAAACATTCTAAAATTAATCCACTTCAGGTGAGGGTTGTCTTTGATCCATTTTACCAAGGTCATTCCAGGGTATTGTTAGTCTGCTCCAGGGAAATAAAATGCTTTATTTTCATTCACCCAGCATCCCAGGATGCACCATTCCTTCCCCCCTCCCATTCCTTTTCTCCAAGGGCAGTCTGGGGAGTGGGTGGGAAACAAGGAGTTGCTGCTCCTCAGCTGCAGGAAAATGCTTCCCCGCTTTACCGCCCCCCCCCCCCTCTGAAAACCAGAGTCCCCTAGTCTGGAAAAGGCACAGGAGAAGCTGCTGCCTGACTCCTGATCATGGAGGAGTCAATTAGAGAAAAACAAATAGGCATTCATTCTTGGAGGAGAATTTCTTTCAGGGGAGATACTTCAGGTGTCAACCTGGAAGATCTTTCTCCTGGAAGAGGCATGTTTCCTCTGGGAGAAATTGAATGAATGCTTATATGCTCATGGTTTCTACTGGGAGAGTGGAAATTCCCTCAGTAGAAATGTAACACCAGTACATGGCCTTTGAGGCAGCTGGTGCATTTTTGTAGTGCTATAAATACATATGTGTGCACAGCCACAGAGACAGAGGCTTGAGATGCTGCTCAAACAATGTCAATAGGAGTTTTATCACTGACTTTCAGTGCATGTGGGAAGTGTTTGAAAGGGAATAAGCACTTATGTAGCTTATAAAATACACACGGTATTCTGAATTCAAGAAATTATTTTAAACTTGCTTATGTCCCTCATTTTTTAAACAATCAGTATTAGACTAATTAGCCTCCATTTTTCATTATTAAGAAGAAGAGCTCTTGAATTCAAATCTAACTTTGGCAGTTCAATTTTATACTTTCTTCATTAAGATCCTAAGCCTGCTTGTTACCCAGAGGGAAGTTTACAAACATTTTGGCAGAAGAAAAGGTTTCTTTTACATAATTACACTGGAACAAAGTATGCCATCTTACTTCAACATAAGACTAACCAGAAACCACCCACTACTGCTGGATGTCAATAGTGAAGTCATAAAGGATATATTCTGTGTCTCCACCATAATAAATCATTACCATTCCCAAAGCAGGGTACTGATTTAAGCAAAACTACCTTTCTATAATTACACAGAACTCCTAAAATCTGATGTTCTCCTAGTCTTACTTGAGTAGGATTTTTACTGACACTGCCAGAAGTTTGACATATAATATGAAATCTAGAACTCCACAAGGGCTTGGGTGCTTGGAAAAATGTAATGTAATATAGAGCGATACAGGCTACAGAATCACTCCACAGAATCTGCTTATAGCCAGTTCAATTGCTAACATAATGTTATTATTTTAACATGACAGAAAGACACACTAAGATAGAGACCTGAATTGCTCAAAATTCAATAGTAAATCTGTTTTTTAAATAACTGGATTGTAGACTTTTCATTTCAGTGGAGGGGAAGAAAGACATCCTCTCTGTAGGCCCCACAGGGTCAACAGAATTACTCCACAGAGGATATTTTTCCCTGAGAGCACATGTATTTAATTTGCCATTTGTTCTTGCACTTCTGCTCTGAAGGAAAGTAATGGTCAGTGGTAAAAAAGTGGTATGAAAGTAATTTAGCACAATGCAGTGCTAAATTAGCTGCAAAGTAGCCTACTGTCACTGCATTAAGTAGTATTTCTAATATTTGTTTCCTTGAGAATCCCAGATTATGCTACTCAGGGTTACTTTAGATCAAATTCAGGGTTCATTACATAAAAGACATAACTTGAATTCACATTCTATAACACCTTTCTGGACTCAGTTGCTAAAAATCTGGAGGCATTTTTCAGACGCCATTACTGCAACCTTATCTGTGCCTTAACTATGTAAATTTATCTTACAGGAAAAGTCATTGCTGATGAGTATCACAGTTTTATTCATTTTTATTGCAAAAAGGACCGGATATTCTGATCACGTGATGCAAGAAGGAGGGATTTGGACTTGTGAGAAATTATCACAAATTGCCAGTTTGGATGGCTAAGCAACTTAAGAAACTTATTCTTAAGTCAAAGAAGCAAGAAGTTGAGTAAACAACTAGAGTAGCATAAACAATTCAAATCTTGGCTTATCATTCTGACCTGAAAATTTCTCTTTGCAGATGCTGTGGTTTTCTTGTTCCCACATCCATGCAAAACCATGTCCGGCAGCAAAAGAGGTGAGATACAAATCATCCAAAGCAAACTTACAGAAAATAGAAAACAGAAGATTAATTCAAGTTGTTTTACACGAAAAAACCCTACAGTGACAGTGTAACCATATCACACAGAAAGCTGATTAACAGCTGACCTGGGTTAGAACTGGTCACTAATTAGCTGGGAGACAACCAAAGACAAAATTGGGATGTTGAAGGAAGGAGCTGGGGTAATATATTAAGTGGTTCATCATTCTGAATATGATCACTGTTTCAGAATGATATCTGAAGGATATTACTGCTGGCAGTGCCAATTTTTGACTGAAATATAAAATAAAGGCCCTGATGAGTGGTACTACCCACAGTCAGTGCAACTTATAAATAAATAAATAAATAAATAAATAGAATATAGGTCTTGGCATTACTGCCATGGCCAGATTCAGATAGCTCACCCTAATCTAGAAGATCCTATCCACCTAAAATCCCTCATACACTGACAATTATATAAAACGTTTAGCTGAATTTTAGTTCCTGTTAAAGTATTTCATGGGCAGTATTTTGTAAAGAATTTTAGAAGGCTTTCCCATGAAAGACATTCAAAAATCAAAAAAAAATGTTATTATTGAGAATATTTTGAAATACTTAAACATCAGTCAGATTCCAAGACATGCAAACACAATATGTGTAAGAAGTCAATCAATATGAAACCTAAAATTGAGGGTAACATTAATCAATGCACCATCACTGATTTTCTTAGTAACTGCCAAGGTTTGATTTTGATCAACATATTGATTTGGTATAAAGATTCATTGGTGTAAATTCTATTTTTTTAGTTCAGGATTACCATTGGTTTTATTTTTTCACCAAATTCCCTTGTTAAGATTACTATGTTTTACTTTTTCCTCAAGTTATATTTACAAGATTCATTTCCTCTCAGGCTTTCTCTGGTTAATTTAAAATTACAAAGAAGATTTCACTGATGCCTACTGAGGGCAGGTGCTGTATTAGTATTCTCTCCCTGGTGTTTCTGATTATACCTTTTATAGCTAGGTCTGCTCACCAGGCGAATGAAACCAGGCCCTTGAAGAATGCCACAAAGGGAAAAGAAGCAGGGACTACTTTGTGCCATGGCAAACTGTTACCCGAGGTATTCTCCACCAGTGGCATTAGCCAATGATGTTATTGACAAAGGTAGTGTAAATTTGCCCAAAGTATATTCTACACAGAAATGATCAGTAATTAAACAAAATTTAATAGACCTTTGATTGCCAATAACTAAAACCAGAGACTTATAAGATATAGGGTGGAAAGGAGCATGTCCTATCAATGGCCATTCCATGCAGTTGCAGAAAAATGGTTATACAGGATTACTGCTCAAGACCCTAGAGGAACTTGAAAATCCTACATCCCTGACCTATACCTTGTACCTACACCTTCCAAGTCCTGTATGTGCTATCCCTGGGCATATCTACACAAGACGCTACTGTGCAGTGGTTACCACGCATTTATTTACTATTTGATTATACAAGTACTAAATAAATGCACAATAACTCAGAAAACACCTTTTTAGTGATGCTGCTGTGCAGTAGCCTAATACGATACTGCTCAGTAGCATTGCACTGTTTATGCTGTAACACACTAGTGTGCCGTATTATTCAAGTAGTGCGCAGTTAGTGTCTCGTGTTGATACACCCCTTGTGTATCTGAATTAACATAGTTAAGAACCTATTTCTTGATGTACGCTGAAGTACTCCTAACCCGCTATCTCTTTATTTTCCTTGAGAGTCTAGCCACAATGCATTCTCTTGTGACCTCTTGTGATTACACTTGAGGCAAAAAAGTCTTTCCAAATATTTGGTTTAAATATGGCTGGTTTGTTGTCCGTACTGAGTGTCCATGTGGTTTCTTCCTCCTATGTTAATAATTTTGTTTCGCTAATGATGACCTTTCAACATGGGCAATGTTTTTTAGGATCTGAGCACAGACCTGATATTAATATGATGTGGTTTACCTCCTTAATGTACATGTTGGAAGCTACTTGCAAGTTGCATGCTACTTTTTCTTCTCAAGATCTGACATCGTCATTTTTTTGATCATCATCTGCACCATTATTAAGAAGATTTTATGCCTCATTGCACAACAGAGGCATTATGTGTTCCCAGTCATGTGGAGTTAGGTTCCTGTAAACACTGCAGGCCCCAGTCTCTTAATTAATTTACACTGCCAAGATTTGAATTCACTTAATCTTTTGGGGAGGAGAGCTCAGTGAAAAGATTTGACTTGGAAAGTACTGAGGTCTACACAACCTCTCAATCCCAGAGACTGTTAGGTCCCAAATAATCAGATTAATTCCTGCTCACTACCGCAACTATCTGGTATCAAACAATTTCTTGTCTTGAGCATTAAGGGTCTTTCATTATATCTCACCATCCCACCTAAATTGGTCAAAAAGGGTCTTTCTACACCAAAATATGACTATCTGATTCACCCCTCTGCTCTTCTGCTCTCACTACTGGGTTCTTTCAGTTACCTTACATAACTTACCCAGGGGCTCTCCAGGGCAGAAGTTGCCTTTTGAAGAACCATTTGAATAGTGAGGAGTGCAAGGGGACCATAATCCCACACAGGAGGTCTGACATAACACAAGAAACAATAAAATAAACATTAACAGGCACTGTGGCATAAAATAAGGTACTTATATATACATTTAATTATTATAAAATAATAACTAACCAATAACAAATAACATTGAAAGGAAAAAAAATCCATAGTCACAACTTTACAGTGTTTTGAAACTACGTCAATTCTCTTTGCCTTCCTTAGGTTTCAGTGGCTGCATCTACACATGAACTTAACTGTGGAGTAGACTAATTATCTGTGGAGTAGTGTCACTGTCTACACACATGATGTTATTAGGCTACAGTAAACTACTTAACGCTAACATAAGACAGTACTATCAGGAACAGTACTGTCTTATGCTGGTGTAATTTACTGTGATTAAACACATGTGTAGACGCTGACTACAGGTATAAACTGTCTGGTCAGCCCAGCCAGTTGGGGGCCAGACTTCTGTCTGCCACCTGGCCATGCGGCTCCATATTTTCAACACCCTCATGCCCCAGCCATCCCCTCCAACAGCCGCTGCTGCTACCTGAAGCCAGGGGCTGACCCCACGTTCCCTCTGCCAGCCCAGGCCTGAGGCAGTTAATTTGCTAAGTGCAAGTAGCATATTAACTTCCGAGTAGTTATTGTGCAGTAAAGCACATGTACATGGCTGACCAAGAATAAATTTACTCCCAGTCACCTGGGGAGCAGCAGGTGAGAGATTGCTACTTACCCCTGGGAACTGCTGGCTGCTGGGGCAGGCTCTGCCACTGGAGCCCAGGTGAGGACAATGGCCCCCTGCCCTGGTAGCAGAGAGCTCCCAGCCCTGGCTCCAACTTCACTATCATCATTGTTCCCACCTGTGGTCCAATGGCAGAGCCCATCCCAGCAACAGGCAGCAATCTCCCATCTCCTACTCCAAATGTGGTGCTAGGGCTAGGAGCTCCCTGCTTGGGAAGAGTTCCCTACCCAGCCTGGGACAGTTCCCAGCCAACCCCAGGCTGTGCAATGAAGTCTGCACATGCAATTTGGAGTTGGCTGGGGATTGTCCCTTTTCAGGCACTCCCCAGGCAGTTCCAGGCTGCATGTGCAGACCTCCCTGGGCAGCCCAGGGCTGGCTGGGAATTGCCCCAGTCTGGGGCAGGTCCCAGCCCCACAGCTTTTTCCTAGCCCCATGCCCCAATTCAGCAATTGAGGCACGGGGCTTGAAAAGAGCTGGTGGGGAGGAACAGGTCCCAGCTCCCCACCTCAATCCAATGGTAGGGAAGCTAGCAGTGAGCTCTAGCTAGGCAGGGTTTCCTATCCCCCTGGGGGCTCAATGCTAGCTGTCCCACCAACAGATTGACAGGGGGCTGAAACCTGGCCCTCACCTGCAGCTCTTTCCAAGGTCCTTACCCCTGATCGGGGAGCCAGGGCCAGGAGCTTCCTGCTGCTGGGGCTGGGGGACTTTGTCCCAGTCTGGGCTCTGGTGACATTGCCTGTGCCAGCAGCAGGCAGCTCCCAGGGGCAGGGAGGAATCTCCCAGTCCTCAACAGGAGAGAGCTATCTCCTGCTCCCTGCCAGCTCCTGGGCAAGCACCCAGAGGGGGCCTAGAGCTCCTCCTGGTTGCTGCAGAGTGGGTGGGTGCATATCTGCTCCCAGATATGCTCACGTGTAGACACCTGCCCAGAGTGGGTTTACTCTGGAGTAAATTAATCCTAACCTGGATAGATTACAAGGGTGGGCTAACAAAAACAGAATGCGTTTCGATACAGACAAGTGCAGGGTGCTGCACTTGGGCAGTAGTAACCAGCAGCACACTTATAAGATGGGAAACTCCCTTCTTGAGAGCATGGAGGCAGAAAGGGATCTT
>JAGPOW010001296.1:122768365-122832093 GCA_030014935.1 Caiman crocodilus
TGATCCGGGGACAGCAGGGCAGACCCTACAATGAGAGGCTACAGGACCTGAACCTGTTCAGCCTTCACAAGAGAAGGCTGAGGGGGGACCTGGTGACCACCTATAAACTCACTGGGGGGGACCAGAAGGGTTTGGGGGAGACCTTGTTTCCCCTAGCGCCTTTTGGGATAACAAGAAATAACGGCCACAAGTTGTTGAAGAGTAAGTTTAGATTAGATATCCGTAAGAACTACTTCACAGTTAGGGCAGCTAGGATCTGGAACCAACTTCCAAGGGAAGTGGTGCTGGCTCCTACCCTGGGGATCTTTAAGAAGAGGCTTGATGCCTACCTGGCTGGGGCCATTTGAGCCCAGTTTTCCTCCTGCCCAGGCAGGGGGTCAGACTTGAAGATCTACAAGGTCCCTTCCGATCCTACTTCTATGATTCTATGAATCCAGAGTAAACCCATCCAGTAATATTTGCATGTGTAAATGTACCCATTTTGTATAAAATTATATTATCCTCCTCCATTTCTGTTATGTTTTACCCCTAATCCTAATGATTGTTCTAATAATTTTAGTACAGGTCATCAACAAATAGCTGTGTATTTTACATCTATCCATTCACTTATTACATGCTACAGACAGTTATTTAGATTGGGACAATAAAGCAACCTGTTATCTGAATATGTGAACATACACACATGTATATATAGAAACTTAATTCAGAACAGATAAGGGCAACCTCAATTTCTGAAGGGATAACACTAGGGATGTTTTGCTATCAGGTCTGGTGCAATGACTATGAAAATATTGTGAACATCCCTGGACACAAGCAGAGTTTCTGTGGAAGAATTCAGTGATGTATCTTTTGAAAGTTCAGAGTCCCCTGAACTAACATAAAAACTAAACTAAAAACACTAAAACATCAGCTAACATAAAAAATGTTAATTCATTATGGGGTAATACAGCATCACAAGAACAAATGATAAGGCTTTTTTTTTATTGCTATATTTTATCTCACAATTCTTCCCCTATCGTTTTCCTCAGCATTTCATAGATGTTTTTGCTTTGCTGTTCATTGAAAGATATATATATTTGAATCATCTCATATCATATTAAAAAGACAGAGTCAAACCTATGCACAAATAATACAAAGATGGGATGTGAACTTACAAGGAATATACATTCCAAATGAATTAATCTTAACTCATTCTATTGCACCTAGATTTGTAGCACTTATCATAAACCACATTAACTGCTTCGGCTATAGGTTATGCGCTCTCATAATGTACAGAAAACCAGCAGCTGCTAAAGCAAAATGGGTAACAGGCAGTCTAAGAGGAGTTTTTGCACACAAAAATGGAAACCAGGGAAGCACAAAACAGCTTGCATATGACTTCTCCACCCAAAGGCTGAATCTACTGGGTAAAACTGGGCAAGTGTACACATGCCCCTGACTGCGCATTTGTTATTGCACAGTCATTTAGTACTTGCTTCATCTAAAGCAAGCACTAAAGCTAAAACAAGTACTAAAGCAAGTACTTAAACTAAAGCAAGTGCTAAATGACTGCATAGTACCCACTAGTACAGTCCCAGCGGCACAGTTATTTTTAGATGCTATGTCACCCTAGTGATGAGCTAGGTCAACATAGCTTGTTGCTACATTGATGTAGCAACAGTGTCACTGTGCCTGCTTATGCTACATCGCATCTTGGGTAGATGTGCCCACTGAAAATCTTCCCCAGTGTCTGGAGATAATTGAAATACCTTTTGTTTGGTTGTTTTCTTACCCAAGAACTTGAAAACTAATGCAACACGAATATGCATTTGCTAACATTCAAATCATTTTGATAAAAGAAGAAAGTGAGACTAAAGGAGCAGTGATTCTCAACCAGTTTCATGGCACCCTGGAGAATCTTAAGATCCTTTCAAGGGTGCCACGCAATGGTGGGACTGTAAGGTATGCAAACATAATTCACATGATAAATCTAAAAATTTCAAAAAGGAATCAACAGTGTCAGACACATTTTAACCCGGTGTGGGTTTTCTAAGTCTTTTTGCAACAGAAAGATCGCTCTCTTGTTTTTCTGTAGTAAAAAAATGAGTGAAATTTAAGAACTGGCGTTTTCCAAGGAGTAGTTTGAGTCAAATGAGTGGTACCTCAAGTCTAACAAGGGGTACCTCACATCTAAAAAAGTTGAGAACCACTGTGTTAGTGTTATAAAGGTTATTTTACACACTGAAAAATCTCTTAGCTTATTCTGATGCGCACATTTGAGATGTATGTTCCTAAATCACAAGTTTAAGTATATGCTAAACTTTAAGCATTTATATCTTTTGATTTCAACAACCTTATGCCTAGAAAAATACTTCAGTGTGTGTTTAAAGTGCATAATTGTTAAGAACATAGTTAAATACTTTAATGAGCAGGGATAGACTGAAGCATGTTTGCAAGTGTTTCTTTGAACAGGGACTGAGCTTTCCATCCATAACAAGATGAAGTCCTTCATGATCAATGGGATTACAGGGAACAAGTACGTTAATTAAAAAGAAAGTTGTTGTTGAATATTAGCTAGTGATGGCATATTCTATAGGATTATATGGCTGAAAGTCACCTCTGGTTTACCAAAGCCCATATCCCCAGTACATCACATGAGCTGTCATGCAACCCCAAACATTCATTATTCTTGCATTGCTCTTAATGAAAAGCTATTTTAGAATCTCACTCCTCCTATTGTTAGAAGTTTTCTTCCAATTTCCAGTTTAAATGTATTCATTTGTATGTGTACCAACAGTATCTTTTAGCTTGATACATTTTCCTCGCTTTTTGGTATTTACCCTTGTGATGTATTTCTGGTGAGCAGTTGTGCTTCTCCCAGTTTCCTTTTGCTAGGCTAAACATGCAAACTTTTATACTTTTTTTCAGAAATAGGCTTCCCATTCCACTGATCACACTGGAACCCTTTTACTATACCTGGTTCTGAATTAATTGTTCTTCAGTATGAATGACTAGACTAACACATCCATTTTCATAGGAAAATCAACCAATGTCTGGTAAAATGGCATTAATAATTCCTAATCTCAGCTGGAAAGACCTGTCCTGATGCATCCTAGGATTTTATGGCTATAGCATTTCAGTGGTTAATAAGACACTGTACTGGACTAGTTGTACAGTCACCATGTAACTGATTAACATAACATGTTGTGCTCATCCTATGTCACTTCCAACTGATGTTACAGCACACATTCTTATTCTGAATTGCATGACCTTGTACTTTGAACCACTGAATGTCATACCATTCTTTCTACTTTAGTTCTCAAAATAATGTAATTATTCTTGCAGGATATGTCAGTCCTCCTCCATACTGATAATGCATCCTATCTTTGGGTCATCATCAGATTTTATTATCACTTACCTTTTCTGCCAAGATCAATAACAAAATATTATATAGGACTATACTGAAGATTAATTCTGGAGGAACACACTAGTAACTTTTCTCCAGCTTAACACTTCTTTCAGCACAACCATTCGTTAACCTCCCTTTAGCCAGATCTTTACCCCCCCCCCCCAGTATTCTTGTGGCAATTCCTGTTTCTCCAGGTAAACCGAGAAATTCTCATGGAGAAGCACATCAGATGCTTTATTGAAGTCCAGATAGGTTTGACCCAGAGCACATATCGTTTGTTTAGGAAATTTGTTATTTTAGCAAAGGAAGATACAAGGTTTGATAAACATACTGAATTCATTACATTTTCTATTTATCTCCATGCCTTTCATTATCTTTCCTTCAAACTGCAATATTTCCATATTGTTCAAGTCAGATGAATGGTCCTGTACCTCCCCAGACCATCTCTCCACCCCTTTTTATTAATATAAGTACAATATTTCCAATACCAATCTTACAATGTCACCTCCAACATGTTAGAACTATATAAGCAGATTTTCAAATTCCTATGCCAGTCTTTCTGTGCTCTAGAATAGAGGCTACTCAATAGCCATACTCCCTTTGCCCTATGTTCCACATCAGCATCTGTATTAAGAACTGTGGCAAAATGAATTTAGTTTGGGGTCTAGTTAATCCTTAAAGCTGACCCTCACCTAGCAACCCTCCCATCTTTCTTCCCTCCCACCCTAGCTTTTATTTGACTAAAGAACAAATGGTTTTAATTCAGTTTTCAAGATCAAATTATTGGCTTCTCCATTTATCCCTTCATTTTTTGGACTTCCCAAACACAGCCTTCCTTTCTGATTACACCTTTTTTTTCTATATCCATTAGCTCATTCCTTACTCCTATCTTTTTTTGAGATGGTTGTTCATCCAGATAGGTCCAGAGGCCTTCCTTACAAGTGTTTTCCTTGTCTGGGATGCAAATCCTTTTGTACCTTTTACTTAAAGGGACAAACATTACACGTAAGCCAGTCTAAGTGATTGGAATCTGGTTTAAACCTGTAACAGAACTGATGGTCAATGCACACAAACCAGTTTGAAAATGGATGAAACCAATTTGAGATACACCTCATTGAATGTAGTATCAGACTTAACTGATTTGGATCAAATCAGTTTATGCAATGTCTGTCCCAGACCCTTTGCTGGTTTAAGCTAAACCAGATACCCCCAGCATCCCGGCATGCTCTCTGGGCTGGGCGGGGCTCTCTGCTCCACAGCAGAGCTGGCCCCTCCCCTCTCCTCCCTGGCTGCAGCTCCAGCAGAGACTTGCAGGTACAGCAGGGTCTGCCTGACTTCCCTGTGACCCTTTCCCCGGCCTCACCACTCACTGCTTAAGCACAGATTCCGTCTTCCTCTCTCCCACAGCACAGACTGTAGCCAGCATGTGGTATGCTAGCTAATACTTTGTAAGGCAGATAGGACAGAGTCCACTTAGGGCTTTTTGAAGGTAATCAACAGCTCATATGGTACTGTCCATGCATTTCATCCTTTGGAAAAGGCAGATCAGGTTATCTGGGAAAGCTGAAATTTTTTTTTTAGATTAAATAGTTGGAAAAATTTTCCGTAGTAAGCTTTTGGGTTTAAAAACCCTTTGTGAGGCTGAAGAAGCATCTGTAGTTGGTGTGTGCTTTTCCTGGATGGGACGAAGAATAAAGAAGCCAGGAGCTGGTATGCATTTTCCTTTGGAAAAAGCTTTTTAAGAAGAGTTTGTAATGAGTGAGGCTTTGTCTTCTGATGGGATGTTAAATGCTGATAATGCTCTGTTATCAAGGAGGGGGGAACTCCTCCCTAATCACAGTGTCCTGCTGAGGACTGTCCAGGCACCCCTGGAAGAGAAGGGAGGGCCACTCTAGTGCCCCTGGGCTTCTAGCCTGAGCCACTGTAGGTATATCCCTGCATTTCTGGAATGTTTGTCTCGTTACAGAACTGATTTAGCTTAGTCACGTTAGACTAACTTGGAAAGACTGAGGCTCAGGCTTTCTGAAAGGTTGTCTCTAGCCAAAGAGATTGCAGTCCTTAAGAGTCAACCCCCTGAACTCTTTAGCCTAGCTAAATATCTTCCTGAATTTATAACATTTTTAAAGACAGATAAAGATTACACAACAGTTTTGACTATAAATATGCATACACCAATTTTGGAGTTCATTTTATCAATGCTTTTTTATGTTTGCTTCACCTTCCTTGATTCAAATAAAAACTATATTTTGTTCCATTTATCTTTTCTTTGAAAATGAAAGTAAAAAATAGGACTATACTATGTTTGTTTTACCATGGCGATTGGAATAGTTTCAAAGGGTCTATTATTATTTGAATGGAAGAATATGAGGCACTATAAGTCAATGAGTGTTTGGGGATTACTTCATATATATGCTACAACAGTGAATTGATACATAACATTTCTCTTGACAATTACTGTCTACAATATAAATGTCTACTGTCTAAATGTATAACTGAGGTCCCCTTGATACCTTTATTATTACTATGCTAGCGCTGATAATTTAATGCAACAACTCGGTTAGAAATGTTTCCACGTATGGATTAACCATGACTTTTTAGCACATGGATTACTGAAAAGACAAGCAAGAGCAACTCTATTTTTTTTACTATTCATACTTAAATGTACACTTATTATTAAATTGATTCTCAGAACTGGAGACCTCCCAAGTTAAAATGCATACTATTAAATGCATAACAGCACATATATGTAAATAAATAACATAACTAATAAATAGGATAAATAATAATTGGAGAAATCAGAAAGCCAGACAAAGAATAGGGAGCTGCCTGTATGAAACACAACCCCCATGTCCCTGTCCATTCAGGAACCAGGACATTATTCTTTCTTCTGAGGCATCTGGTGGCAGGAGCATTCAAATTTTACAAAACAGATTAATTGTTTAGAACATTTTCCCCTGGAAACAGGAGATTCAGGAGGTCCACCTTAGTTTGAGAGGCTTGAACCTATTTGGTCCCTCTACAGCCATTGTGCTGGAGCTGGGCCACTAGGCAAGAAAGAAAGCATGAAACACATGGTGCCAAAAAGCGTTTAAGCAAGAAGAACCTTGACTATGTAGCCTAGTGGCTATGGCTCCAAGAGAAAGGGATTGTGGGCCCTGATTCCTCTTTAAGTGCTGTTTTAGATCATAGCCATTGGATGAAAAAACAACCCAGGCACAGTCCTGAAGAAAGGGATCAGGACTCCGGTCTCCTAAGTATTTCTGCTTTCCTTAGAATTTTTTAGCCACCACAGTTACAGAGAAAAGCTTGAAAAGGTCATTCAAGTGCATTGAGAAGACTAAAAAACTGAAAGGGAAAGAAAAGAAAATCAATTTGGCTTTGTAAAAAGAATAATGATCTTTAAGTCAACCTTATGGTTCTTTTGAATGGTCATGGCTGGCAACACAAGCAAAATGATACTTAAAATATCACCACTCTGCAACTAGGCTTCCATTTGAAAATCAGGAACCACTTCACATATCCTAATTAATTTATCCTTGAAGACCCTACAATATGTAGCGTTATTACTTTGCATGAGTAAACTGGGCATACAATACATGTTAAATGATTTGCCCAAGGACATGCAGAAAGTACAAAGAACAGTGTAAAATTCAACAAAATATTTTCCTCCTTTAAACACTAGATTTATTTTCTTTATAGTTATAGGGCCTAATACTATGGAAATGCATTAGAAGCTAGCCAAAGCTTATAATTGTATTTTGGCATCTGAGTTCAGCAAATACAAGACCTGCATCTGCATAAGAGTTACAGCTACCTTTTTGTCTATCTCAGAACATTTCAAGATTTGTGATTGGCAATTCTTTATATGCTCTAAATACATTTGCACATGAATGGTTTTATTAGCTTTTTACTCAGGCTCCTCATTGCCAGGATTGTGTCTGTTAATGCCCATGAAGCTCTCTCTCTTGGATGATATTGATGCTTGAGATCATTTGGTATCTCACCTATGGGAAAAAATGTTCTAACTTATGTTTCTACTTATGACAGCTTTACAAAAATGCTCTCCAAGAGCATTGGAAGGACTCAAGAATAAACTGTAAACTATTTCCCTGGATGGTCTTTTTCTAATTCTACTCAAACACATAAGAAAAAATAAAAACCAAAAATGAGAAAATAAACCCATAGATCTTTTCCATACAGCAGCAGTGTATAATTCTCTCCCTTAGTGCAAATATCTGGTCAGACACTTCATGACCTTTTCTGAAGCTCTATTGATTTTGCTTTCAATCGTACCTCAAGGTGTCTTGCCTCATTTGGTTGGTAAGCTGCATAGTACAAACAGTTTCTCATTCACATCTTCAGCCAGACATTTAGTAACTTGTCAGCTTGTATGTCCCTCTCCATTCTCTTTTGTGCAGTGGGTATACTGCTGTCAGAATCCAATCTGGAGTCAAAGCACTTCTCCAGACATCAAAAACGACAGCCAAGTTCTTTACTACTTCGACTTTCCAACCTTCTTTAAGCAATCCCTCAACAATTCCAAAATAAGCCTGAAGTTTCTGTGTTATTGCTTCTCTTTCTAGCCGAGTCAGCTTTCTGGTGACCTGAATCCTCTTCCCATCTTGGCTTGATTCAAACCATACCATACCACACATCACCTATTTACAGCTTTTGAAAAAAAACGAATATAGATATTTCCAGGGACTTCCTTTCCACTTGATCTTTACATTTTGCTTTAGCAAGATCTTCATGCTTTCATCTCAAGAAGCAAAGTTGCAATTCTAAAATAATTCCTTTTATCAGCACACTATGGGTTTTTTTTAAATCTACAGCTGCTGTTTACGTTGAGCTAAAGTCTATCAGATCTCACAAGAGTGATATCAGCTCAGGTTTGTATTTGGCATGAGATCTCTCTAAAGAGAGATCAATTCATCATGCCATTTGGCATTCTTAGGACGTGCAGTACTTACAGATTTTATATTTTTGTCTGAAAAATACAGCACTAAGTAATAATGCTGTGCTGCTGAGACTACTCCATCTTGGATACTACATTCTTGTATGACAAAAGTGTTTTAAATGGGTAAGTTCGTAAGAGCTTAAATTATACCTTGTCTACATCTGAAAACAAGTCCAAGTAAAAAGCATTTTGGAGAAATTTGTTTGGAAATAGAGTTTAGAGGGTGGGGGGGGGTTATGTTGCATGCAAATGGTGAAATAGGAAAAGTAATCTAGTACACATGGATCTGGACCTTAAGAAGGCCTGCGTTCAATCTCCATCTCATCCATAGACATTTTTTATATGCGTCTGTATTTCACTTTCCAGTTTTATTATATTGGAATTGTTCTTCCCCATCTGTCAGGTGTTTTCTGATTTGGACCCTGGAGTTTTCACAATCAGAATTACAAAAGTATTGCAAAGTAAGCAAAGACTTGCAATGTCTTACACTTATTTTCATTTTACATTGATTTACCTGGGCATAACAGCATGAGCTGAAAGCACGAAGATCTTGCCAAAGCAAAATGTAAAGCTCAAGTGGAAAGGAAGTCTCAGTATCTATATGGCTGGAAAATTTTCAAGGGGTTTGGACCTTTCAGGCTCATAATAAAAATAGAGACTGCCCCTTAATAATAGTGGCATTCAGGCATGCCATTACTACTTTGAGAGTTTTAGATACAATATAATATATTTTGCTATAGGTGCACCAATACATCAGTCCAATATTAGGTAGGTACTGATATAAAAAAAACTGGCTGTATCAACTATCTGCCTGATGGGGCTGACAATTTGCCCAATAAATGCCCGTGCTGCACAAAGAGCAGAGCTGGCAGCATGGAGAGCTGCCTCCATGGTAAGCCCAGTGTGTGGTGGAAGGGGAGGGAAAGGACATGGGGGGGAAGTTCAACGCCCCCTGCAGCGAGGAAGGGGCAGGTATAGGGCAGGCACTGCCCAGGCATGGCAGGGGGGGCCAGAGGCATGGCTTGTGGAGGGGAGGTGGTTCCCATCACTGCTTGCACCCCAGGAGGGGATGGGGGGGAAGTGTGTCCCCCCAGATCTGCACAGGGCAGGGCAGGGCGGGCTGCACCCACGCCTACAGGGGCCCTTCTTGGCAGAGGCTGGGCTCAGAGTGGTCACCGGCTGCGCTGGAAGGAGTTGCATCTACTCCAAATTTTGCCACCCTTGCTGACCACCTGGCACAGCCCAAACTCTTCTCACATATAACCCACACCTCCCCCCAAAACTAGCTGGGAAAAATTGGGGTTTACAGTATATGCAAGGAAAAGAGTGCCCTATGCTCCAGAAATGTGATGGTGTAGGTGGAGTGGTGGCAGTGTTAATCACTGTGGCTCTGGGAGTCTCAGCAATTAATGCTTCTGACAATGCATCCACTGAACCACCCCCTACCTTCACAGTCAAATTTCCAAACCTGTGGTGAACACTTTTCCTTGAAAGGTGGGGTTGGTCTTTATGCCGGATTGGGCCATGCCTAGAACCAGCATGCTAAATCAGGTGCCAGCATGCAGTGCCAGCACGCAGCAGTACCAATGTGCTGGGGTGGAGCCCAGCCCACAGCCTCTAGGTCTGCCATGCAAAGTCTGGCCACAGTGCATGATCCCAGACCTCACCTAATGTGTATACCACATTAAGCTCTTTTTCCCTTGTGGGGCCTAACTCGACTGAAAATAATGAAATGATGGTGATTTATATCAGCTAACAACATAGCCAAGGATCCTAGTTTTCTGTTTAAAAATCGCAAATTCTCTGATTAAAAAAAATCCAAAATTCTCTAAGTAAAAGAGCCCAAATCCATGTTTTTTCTATGATTAAAATAAAACACCACTATACATATAGGTACCAGTTAAATACAAAGTTTAATTGATGCATTTACAATTTAGAAGCCTAAAAGTGCCTCAGTCATTATAACAAAATAAATTCTAAATACCTATATATTTTGGCAACTGATTTTGTTTTTTTATCATGGAAAATCAGAGCCTCCCCTGCCCCCTTCACTCACCAGGCCGTGGATCCAGCTGTGGCTGTTCTCCCACCCCTCCAGCTTTGTGGCACTGAGCAGTTCTGATATGCCAGTGCCCTACGCCTGCCCACGTTGGTGCCTCTCACTCCTGGACCACAGTCTCTTGACCCTGCCTGTGTCCCTCAATCCTAGCTCACAGGCCACTGGCCCTGTCAGTGCCCCTCACACCTGACCCGCTGCTGCCTGGCCCCAGCCCCCCAGTATGTGGGGAATGGGGTGTGTGGAGGAGTGGGGGTGTGGACATAGGTGGCACATGGGGGTGGGGAGAGGCACAGACAATGCAGTGTGGTGGGGTGGGGAGGCTCATGCCCCACAGAGTTCTGCACCCATGGTGGGGCACAGGGCTGCATCCAGGGTGGACCAGCTCTGGGCAGGAGACCCTTATATACCCAGGGGCAGCAACAGGGGCAAAACTCTGTGGCAGCCACCACTAAGCCTCACCTTAATGGCCATGGCTGACACTGGCACCCAGAGTGGATGACTGTAGACCCTCTTCGTTAAAATACATGGGGAACATGGTGTAGGGGACACAATGGTGGGAGTCTATTACAGAACTTGACTAGAAGTTCACTAGGGAATTGGTTGAGGCCGTACACTCCCGGTGCATGGTTGTTATGGGAGATTTCAACTACTCAGATATCTCATGGGAAGAGCACTCGGCCAAATCCTAGCAGTCGCAAAGCTTTTTGTCAGGTGTGGATGAGCTCTACCTGACGCAAGAAGTCGATGGGCTGACAAGAGCCAAAACGCTGCTAGACCTTGTTCTGGGAATGGGGGATGACCTAATCAGAGACCTAATGATCGAAGGGAAGCTGGGTAACAATGACCACGAGCTGATCACCTTCACCATCCACTACAAACCTGGCAAGTCAGTCAGCAATACAGAAGTCCTTGACTTCAGGAAAGCTGACTTTGACAACCTCAGAAGACTTGTCAGGGAGGCCCTAAAGGGCTACAAACCAAAGGGGAGAGAAGTTCAGGACAAGTGGTTGCTCCTTAAGGGAGTAATCCTCAAAGCACAAGTAAAATCTACCCCGTCTCAGAGGAAAGGCAGCAAAAGGGCACAGCAGCCCCTTGGTTCTCCAGGGAACTAGCAGACCTCCTGTGTCTAAAAAGAAAGACCTACAGAAAATGGAGGATGGGATCCACCTCCAAGGAGGAATACTCTGCACTCGTCCGGTCCTGCAGGGAGAAAACCAGGAAAGTCAAGGCTGCAACAGAACTACATCTAGCTACAAACATCAAGGCCAATAAAAAGTCCTTTTTAGATATGTAGGGAGCTGGAGGAAAAGCAAGGGCAACATTGGACCCCTGTTAAACCAGATGGGACAACTGACACCCAAGAAAAAGCAAGCTTGCTAAATGAAAACTTTGCGTACGTCTTTCACATCAGTCCCATGGGATGGTCCTGCCCACTGTGGGACAGGATGCCTGGGTGAAGGAGATTCCTTACCCTCCATCAATGCTGACCTCATGAAAGAACACCTTGATGGCTAGATACCTTCAAATCAGCTGCCTGTGACAGTTTACACCAAAGAATACTCAAGGAGCTGGCTAGCATCATAGTTTAGCCCCTGCCACAGATCTTCGAGAACTCCTGGTGCTCTGGTGAAGTGCCCGATGATTGGAAGAGGACCAATGTGGTGCCTACCTTCAAGAAAGAGAAGAAAGTGGATCCAGCAAACTATAGGCCCATCAGCCTGACTTCTATCCTGGGGAAGGTCTTGGGAAAGATTATCAAAGAGGCCATTCTTAACAGACTGGCTGATGGCAACATCCTGAGGGATAACCCACATAGGTTTGTTGTGGGTAAGTCTTGTTTGACCAATCTCATTTCCTTCTATGACCAGGTGACCTATCACCTGGACAGGAGAGAAGAGATTGCTATCGTATATCTTGAATTGAAAAAAGCCTTCAATCTGTTATCCCATGATCACCTCTTAGTAAGATTGGTCAACTGTGGCCTCAGCCATACCACGATCTACTGGCTAGGGAATTGGCTCCATAGTAGGACCCAGAGGGTGGTGGTTGATGGAAGTCAATCGTTGTGGTGTCCTGTGACCAGTGGAGTCCCCCAAAGCTCTGTCTTTGGGCCTATACTATTTAACATCTTCATTAGTGATCTGGACATTGGTATCAGAAGCAGACTGGCTAAGTTTGCTGTTGACACCAAACTCTGGGGTAAAGTGTCCACACCTGAAGACAGGAGGGTGATGCAGGCTGACCTTGAGAGGCTCAGGAAATAGGTGGATGAGAACCTGATGGTGGTTAACACTGAAAAATGCAAGGTTCTCCACCTTGGGAAGAAAAACCTGCAGCATCCTTATAGGCTCGGCAGTGCTACGCTGGCTAGCACTATGGATGAAAGGGACTTGGGGGCCATGGTTGATCACAAGATGAATATGAGCCTGCAATGTGATTCTATGGCTAGTAAAGCAAGCAAAATGTTTGCTTGAATCCATAGATCATTCTCAAGCAAATCCCAGATGTCGTCCTCCTGTTGTACTCGGCCTTGGTGAAGCACAGCTAGAGTACTGCATCCAGTTTTGGACTCCACAATTCAAAAAGGATGTGGAGAAGCTTGAGAGGGTGCAGAGGAGAGCCACATGCATGATCAGAGGTCAGGAAAGCAGACCTTATGAAGAGGGGCTGAGAGCTATGGGGCTCTTCAGCCTGGAAAAGTGCAGACTCAGGAGTGATCTGGTGGCCACATATAAATTCATCAGGGGTGCTAACCAGGATCTGGGGGAACATACATTCACCAGAGCACCCCAAGGGATGATGAGGTTGAACAGTCACAATCTCCTCTATGATAGTTTCAGGCTGGACATCGGGAAGAACTTCTTTACTGTCTGAACCCCCAAGGTTTGGAATAGATTGCTGCTGGAGGTGGTTCAAGCTCCTACTCTGAACACCTTCAAAAGACATCTGGATGTTTATCTTGCTGGAATCCTATGATCCCTGCTGACTTCCTGCCTCTGGGGCAGGGGGTTGGACTAGATAATTTTCCAAGGTCTCTTCCAGCCTTAATGTCTATGAAATGTATGAAATAGATGATGGTGTAGTGCTCCCTCCCGTGCTAGGTCCTGCCCACTAAGCAATGGAGGTTACTCCTGCCTGGAACTGGTCTAGCCTGGCTGCAGCCATGTGCCCTGCTGTGGGTGCAGAAATATTGTAGGGCACATGTTCCTCCCATGCTCTCTGTGCCCTCCCTGTCCTTTCCATCCAGGAAATTGCTTAAGTATCCCTCACCTCTCTGCCTGCATAGGCTTACTTGGAGGGGACTGTGGGAGCTACTCTGCTGCCACATGAATGTGTGTGTTCGCACATGCACATGGCTCACCCTGTGTCCTGCTTCTCCCAGTCCCCAGCAGCCCCTTGCAGGCTGGAACTCTGCCAGCCTGCAATGGGAAACCCAGTATCCCAGTATTTTCTTTAAGGGAGAAATTCTGCTTTTTCTCTCTTTTAAAAGAGAAAATCTGTGTTTTTCCAACTGGATCCCTGAACCCACCTTCTGCAGGCGCCAAGTGGGCACAGAGATCCATTTCTGGGGATACTTTTGACAGGTCAGAAGAATAGTGTGAAGTGACAATCCCACGGAACCATGGCATTACTTAATGATAAAGTATCATTAGATATAAATACAACACTTTCAAAAGATACAGATTTACAAAGCTTTGTCATTTGGAATCTCACAAAAAAGACACATGGCACAAAAAGTTCCTATACAGTCACCTTTCTCATTCTGCATATGTATAAAATAGAGATTTTCACTAAATTGCCATACAACACTAAATATATTAGCAGTAATTATAATAACAATTTCCTTTTTTACAGTAGCTTGAAGGATCCTGAAGTACCTTATATCATCTTTCCTACTGCCCTAGGTGGGGAACTACAAAGGGTGCTTTTGAAATTGTCAGCATCCACTTCCCTTGGAATCTGCACTCACTCTTGAAATGCCCACGTTACATCATTTGCCTCGTCTAAGATTTGGCAGAGTAAATGAGTTTTTCACAGCACCATCATAGCCATTTGAACACCATTATTGGAACAGTGTTATATAGTCATTTTACAGATAAGGTTCTAAAGGCAAAAGCCTGGTCCGCTCTGCAAAGCAAAATCCCATATACAATACTTTGGCTGGGCTCCGAATGCAAACATACCAAGGTTGGATGAATGTAAAAGCCCGGGTGTGTAGGTATTCATAGGGTTTAAATCACCTCAAAACAATGGTGTGCCCTATCTAAATTAGTTTACTTCAGGAGATGAACTAATGTTAGATTGACTTGGTTAACTCTATTTAAAATGGGTTAACTCACTCTATTGAATGCTTGCATGCATCTAACCCTGACTAGGCTATTTTTATCCCCCTAGCTGCCCCTGCCCTTGACCAGGTCTGGAGAAAAGAAGACAATGGGGGGATTTAATAGTAGTCTTCAACTACCTGAACAGGGGTTTGAAAGAGGATGGAGTTAGACTGTTCACAGTGGTAGCAGATGGCAGAACAAGCAGCAATGGTCTCAAGCTGCAGGAAGGAAAGAATTGGTTAGATGCAAGGAAAAACTCTCATTAGGAGGGTAGAAAAGCACTGGAACAGGTTACTCACAGAGATTGTGGAATCTCCATCCTTGAAGGTTTTTAAGACCCAGCCTTAAGGCCTCGGCTGGGATGATAGTTCAACCCCTAAGTTTCTATGATTCTATAATATGTCACTTGGCAAGTAATGATAATCTTCAGCAAAGACAGGCTTGGTGCTATGTAAGCCACTAATGAATGACATGCACTGCCCTTAGCTCACAATCTAAGACTCTGATCCTGCAACAGGATGCGTGTTGGCTGAATATTGCACCTTCACAGAGCTTCAAAGACAGTTGTTGAATTTCCATATGTAAGTTGTTCCAACATAAAGGAATAAATATGAAGGCGCAGTGAATGGTTCTATAGAAACATCTCTGTCCTAAAATGGGTATTTTTATAAATCACTTCTGAAATAATAAAGCTGGAAATCTAGTTACAAGAAGTATTCATATTTTTCTTCCATCCATATAACTCTTCTATTTTTATTAATCCTCCTGGTTAGCAATATGATATACTTTTAGCTCTTAATTTAATGGTCCTGACTACATTGATCTGCTGGCGTTTTAAGTTTGAAGAATTGCCGCTCTTGTGCAGAACACATCTTTAAAGGCACTACAAGGAATTATATAATGAAAGGAAATTAGGTAGCTACAAACATTACAGTATTGTCCTGGGAAATAGTGTATTATTTTACAGGACATAGAAAGTTAAGTCATGTAATATTTTAACAAAATACAACCAGAAATGGAGAGAGATGCAATAATTTCTGTTTCAACTCAATGAAAGTTCACAACAATATTTTACCCAGGAAGTAAGATTGCACTCTGTGACTTATGATTATTTCTTTTAAGTTTCCTAAGTAACTTTTGAGAACTGTGAAGATTGCTACTTAAGCAAGTTTCTTTTTCCCTCCCTGTCTAGCCCAGAAAACAGGTATTCATAGATTTCATAGACATTAGGGCTGGAAGGGACCTCAGAAGATCGGAGTCCAATCCCCAGCCTGAAGGGAAGAAAGTCAGCTGGGGTCATAGCATCCCAGCAAGATAAGTATCCAATTTTCTCTTGAAGGCTGTTCCAGACCTTGGGGGCTTGGACATGAAAGAAATTCTTCCTTATGTCCAGCCTGAAATGGTCTTGCAGTAGTTTATAACCATTCAACCTTGTCATCCCTTGAGGCGCTCTGGTGAACAAACATTGCCCCAGATACTGGTTGTCACCCATGGTAAACTTATAGGTGGCCTTCAGATTACCCCTGAGCCTGCGCTTTATCAGGCTAAAGAGCCCCATAGTTCTCAGCCTGTCATCGTAAGGTCTGTTTTCCTGACTTCTGATCATGTGCGTGGCTCTTTGTTGGACTCTCTCAAGCTTCTCTACACTCCAGCTGCGGCCTCACCAAGGCCGAGTACAAGGGGAAAATGATGTCCTGGGATTTGCTTGAGAGGCATCTATGGATGCAAGCCAGCATTTTGGTCACTTTACTAGCCGCAGCATCATGTTCATCTTGTGGTCAATGATGACCCCCAAGTCTCTTTCTTCTGTAGTGCTAGCCAGCGTAGCAATGCCAAACCTATAAGAATGCTGCAGGTTTTTCCTCCCAAGGTGGAGAACCTTGCATTTTTCAGTGTTAAACACCATCAGGTTCTTGTCCGCCCATTTGCTTAGCCTGTCCAGGTCAGCCTGGATTGCCCTCCTGTCTTCTGGTATGGATGCTTCGCCCCAAAGTTTGGTGTCAGCAGCGAACTTGGCCAGTCCACTTCTGATTCCAATGTCCACTTCATTAATGAATATGTTGAACAATATGAGGCCAAGGACAGAGCCTTGGGGGATCCCACCAGTCACAGGGCAACATGACAGTTGACTTCCATCAATTTCCACCCTCTGGGTCTGACCACGGAGCCAATTTCCCAGCCAGCAGATCGTGATGGACCCAAGGCCACAATTGGCCAGTTTCACCAAGACATGACCATGGGATACCAGATCGAACGCTTTTTTGAAGTCAAGATATATGACATCAATCTCTTCTTCCTTGTCCAGGTGATGGATCACCTGATCATAAAAGGAAATGAGATTGGTCAAGCAAGACCTACCCACAACAAACCTTTGCTGGCTATCCCTTGGGATGTTGGTGTCAGCCAGTCCATTAAGGATGTCCTCTTTAACAAACTTTTCTAAGACCATCCCCAGGAAAGAGGTCAGGCTGATGGACCTATAGTTTGCTGGATTCACTTTCCTCCCTTTCTTGAAGATAGGCACCACATTGGTCTTCTTCCAGTCTTCAGGCATTTCACCAGAGTGCCAGGAGTTCTTGAAGATCTGTGCCAGGGGCTGGGCTATCTATGATGTTCGCCAGCTCCTTGAGTACCCTGGGGTATAGATTGTCAGGGCCAGCTGACCTGAAGGTGTCCAGCCTCTCAAGGTGTTCCTTCACAAAGTCAGCATTGATGGAGGGCAGGGGAGATCCCTCACCCAGACCTCCCTGTCCCGTAGTGGGCATGAGCATCTCATAGGAGTGATGAAATTCCGACGCAAACTACTTATTTAATAGTTTGGCTTTTTCCTGGGTGTCAGTTGTCCCATCTAGTTTAGTAGGGGTTCAATGTTGCCCTTCTTTTTCCTCTGGCTCCCCACATATCTGAAAAAGGACTTTTTACTTATAAAGTCCTTGATACTCAAAGCTAGCTGGAGTTCACTTTCAGCCTTCGCTTTCCTGATTTGCTCCCTGTAGGACTGGACAGTGCAGAATATTCCTCCTTGGAGGTGAATCTCATCCTCCATTTTTTGTAGGTCTTTCTTTTTAGCCTCAGGAGGTCTGCTAGATCCCTGGAGAGCCAGGAGGGCTGCTGTGCCTTCTTGCTGCTTTTGCTCCCAGGTGGAATAGAATTAGTTTATGTACTGAGGATCACTACCTTGTGAAGCAACCGCTCTTCCTGAACTCCACTCCCTGGGGTCTTCATCCCTTAGGGTATGCTGGCTGATTTTCCTCATTTTGGAAAATCTTACTGGTGCACAGAAAAACAGTAAAGCCATGAAACCCCAAAAAGATTTTATGAAATGAAACACAAATATGTATATATTACCAGTCATGTGCAAAGAATGTACATTCCTCAAGGATAAAAAGTTCCCAATAAATCAATTTTTTAAGCTGAACATAAGAACCGTAAAAAATAAAGTACCAGTCTGCCAGGCACATGGGTCTGCCATTAGTTACAAATCAGTTTCCGATAACCTATTTTCCTGTTTCAAACTCACCTATTATATCACTATATCCTATAAGTGTGCACAGAGGACTCTACAATTCTGTGAACAAAGGCATAACAAGATCCAATGGCTGGAAACTGTAGCCCAACAAAAGGAAGACTCAGTAAATTTGTACCTCATTTCAACAGTGTGGATAATTAAGCACAGGAACCACTTAACCATGGGTTATAGATTCACCATTATTTGAAACTTTTAAATCATAATTGATTTTTTTTTCCTAAAAAAGCATGCACTATTTCAAACACAAAAATAACTCTAGGAACCCTATGGATTGTATTATATTGGAAGTCAGACTAGGTTATCACATGCTCCATTCTGGCCTGAATACATGAATACATGAATCCAACACATTTCTGGAAGACTGGATTCTGACCCTACAAACTCTTAGGTACATACTACAGCTTATGCATGCAAGTAGTTAATTGAAATCAGTTGGTATGCTTGTACGTCTTTCACATTTTCATAAATTGCTCAGAGGAGATGGGGCGGTATCTTGGTCTCTCTGGAGACAGTAGAAGTTTTGGCGTTGATGTCAAGGGAAACAGGATTTCATCTGGTATCTCTTTCTCTTGACCTCGCACCCTCCAAAAAACTGCATGTGTGGTTTTACCTATAAATCCCCAGCCTTCAAGTTTTTCAAAGCCTTGGTCAAGGCTCAGAGATGCATCAGACCCAGTACACAAGTCAGAATGCAGGCACGACACATCCACTGACAGAGAAGCTGATAGTTTATTTTGGTAGGACTCCATTAAATTCATGTTTCATTCAAAGTAGAAGCTGGCACCTAGAAATTATGGGCACAAACATATAGTGTTTGTATTGAAGTGGATGTGGAGTCAACAGTACTTCTCAGATAGGGTTAGGGCCTCTATTTATGTCCCATTTTTGCAGGGCAGGTCCCACTGTAAAGACCTGTCCCAGGCATACCATTAGTTTATTTGACCAACACATTTGTCCTGATTTAAACAGGAAGCTGATGACAAGAGTTTGAAACAAGATTGTCCTAGTGAAAAAGGACCCTCTCTCTCACACCCACCCACACCACATTTTGCAGCATGCCACATACTCCCCCATCCACTGCCCATGCATAAATGAATACACACTCACACAGCTCTCTGACACACTCAGCTGAGATCAGAGCTTGGAGACAAGTTTAGCATGCTGGAAAGCAGTGGGGAGGAAAGGGGAAGAAAGGGAGGAGCATCCTGGGAAATCTCGTTACCCTACACACGGTGATCAACTTCTAAACCAGTTTCAGTCTCTACGCTTTAGTTTCCACTGCCTGAAGTGACTGCAGCACTGAAAACTCCAATCACTTAGCTCAGGTACTTCTAGTAGTCAAGCTACGGTAGCATGGAGCTCAGGACAGCTCAGTATTTACTCAGTTTCCTGGGAAGGTTTTGCAGTACAGCCTGCCTCAGTTATGCAGCTAACAGTATTTGGACTACCTAGTTTAAATCAAACTTAGGTGCCTCTATATCAGTGGTTTTCAAGCTGTGGGCTATAACCCATAATGCAAAGGGGTCCATACCTCTATTTGAGATTTCCAAAAGGTTCCATGCCTCCAAAGAAAAATTTTTAGGAGCCTGCAAACGAAAAAAGGTTGAAAACCACTAGTATACACATTTACACAAGTGACTGCAGTGTTGATAGCTGCTCAGTCTGTTTGCTGCTCGTGGCCATAACTGAAAAAATATCATTTACAAGGTATGCAATGGGCTACAGGAAGAAGGGCAAAACAGAATTTGGATTTCACCTCAAACCCATCTGCTTTTTAGACCACCCCATTAAAAAGAAAAAGAAGGAGAGAGAGAAGACAAGATAAGACAAACCCTGAGAAAACAGACTTTATTAGTTGCTGATCATGTGAAAATGTCTGCAGCAGAATGAAACAATACTTTCCATATGGAAAACTGAGTCTCCACCCCACAGGAAATCTTAAACTTAGGACAACCTAAATGCAACTTAGCTGTCACTGAAGGCAACAAGAGTTTTTTTAGTGGCTTCAGTGAGAGCAGGATCACATCCTTGTTCAGCATGCATCTACCAAATGTCCTCAGTAATCTCCATGTTTTTCAGTGTTGTGCAAACCACCCTACAAAAGTTGCAATGACTAATGAGCTTTTAGGATTTTTTTTTAAAGGAAAGTGGGACAGATGAGTTTTAAGTGAGATTTTCTGTGTATTAATGTTTAACTTTTAAATAAGCTTTTTTCTAAGCTTTATTATTACCATGGAGGGAGGCTTTGCATTTCATGTTTCTTCAATACAAAACAACCATATTTCCAGAATTTCAGGTGCAATCTTTTAACTTTAGATATCACCATTACTTTACACTAATGCAGCAAAAGAATATATCTTAATGCTACAATGCTGTGGAAGTGTCCATATCTTTGCTAGCTGTTCACAGCATGTAGCCCTAATTGAAAAATGGTATCACTTACTAGGTTTGTAGAAGGCTACAGGAGAAAGAACAAAGCTGAATCTGAGTTTTACCCAGAGCCCATATGCATTTTAGGCCATTCCACTGTGCGAAACATGAAACAGAAGCAAAGCAGCAGAGAGTTTTGTAACAAATGCTTGGACTTTGTTGTTTCTTCCTTTTCTTTTACATTTGGCTTTTTAAAATTTTCACTTGAAGAAGGGAGGATGTAAATCTGAAGCCTTTTAAAAAGAAAAGCTTTAATCTTTATTCACTGCTCTTTTTTATTATGTTAGTGAAATGAACTAACTTTTTAAATGTTTATTATTAATCCTGAAGTCTTTCACATTCAGTAGATGAGGGTGGATGGAAGGAAAAAATCCTAATGTAAATTACATCTTCTAGAAATAGTCTCTTTTCTTTTAAGCCTCAAAGAAGTCTAAAGATTACTAAAGAACTTTTATCAAAGAGAGGGAGAGATCACCTAATAGAGAGATTCTCTACAGAAGCTCAAATGTATCTAAGTAATTGTACAATGGGGATTTTTGGAAGCATTGTGCCTCAGGAGGGACCAGGATGTAAGTGAAGTATGCCTGCTTTTGGGGCATGGCTACCTCTGCTTATAGCACAAGATCCTCTTGTCTATAGTCCTACATTATTTCCTGTCACTTTGAATAACTGCACAGATAGACTGGCCCATAGATAAAACATCAAAAACTGAAAAAGAAAAGAGGAAGAAGTATTGCCTTGCTGGAGTAATGGAAGCGGGGATATCCAGATTCTCTACCACTTTTGTGTGACCTCTGAAAGGCATGTTGCCTCTGTCTTCATTTATCAGTATGAACAGGTATGAAAATACTAAACTTACTGTATTGCACAGTTAGGAACGCTACAGTGTCAGAAAGTGTAATCTTTATGACAGTTTTGCTAAGAAAAATTAAAAACTACTTTATTCTGTTTCAATGACTAAGATCCAGATTCAGAAAAGCATTATACATGTGCCTAAATGCAGTGCAGAAATACACAGTTGATTTCAGCTCTTCTGGCAATCTGTAGAGACTGAAAGCACTATTAAAATCTTTCATTCATTTTTGCAGAACACAGAAAGAGTTAATAAGGAATAAAATAAGAGTAAAATAGAAACTCACATTATTGCTGACCTCTCTCTCTATAACACACAGTAGGAGATTGTTGCAAAGCTCCTGGAAATCAATGGTAATTTTCCCACTGATTTAAAGGGGCTTTGAATCAAGCCCTAAACACACAGAAAGCATCACTTCAGAGTTCCCTCTTAAAACATTTCCTTCTTCCATTTGTCAGAAAAGAAACTGATCTTCATTTTTACCCTATAATTAAAAAGGCAGGCACAGTAAAAAACTGGGGGGGGGGGAGTACATCTTTGTACCAGAGTCCCATTTACACCAAAGGCTAGAGCCCCAAAAGTGCTTAGATGTTTCAATACTGAGCACTGCTATGTGTAACTTTTAGGATCCTGCTCCCATTCCCCAGAATAGAATGCAAAGCCCTGATAATGAAAAACCCTTGCACCCTACTACTGTTCCTTATACAATGCATGGGCAAAGTTATGTATCTGAGAACTGGATCTAAACCAACCAGCATGCAGAAATCAGATCTTAGATTTACCTATATAGAAACACTGATGATAGGGGTATTTTTTCAGTTCTGCCTTTTTCTGCCAGCCATATTTTTCAACAGAAGTAGTGGCTAAAGCCAAGTTTTGTAAAAAGCCTGGTCCTGTAGATGTGGGATAATGCAACTGAGCCTCTGAATGTATTCAGTCTATTATTAATGCATCTCTTAATATCGGACCAGTTCCTTGCAGTACATGAGACTCCCTCCACCTAGTTTATGGTCCCAATGGAGCTGAGACATAGTGTCAAGCTTCTTAATGCTGTTAAAGCCAAGACACTTCTGTACACGCCTAGAATCAGAAGTTTAGGTACACAGGGAAGTGTGCTGACAAATGTAAACTCCTAGTGATGTCAAGTGCCTATCAATTTAGGCAGCAGCTGAATGGACTGTAAGTTTGGACTTAGGTATATAAAGACTGTTTAAGAGCTTTGTGAGTCTAACCTAAAGATCTTTTTCCCTGCTCCAGATGTGAAAAGGGGCTTTAGTGTAAATGAGAATCTAAAGTACGTGTGGAAAGCAGTTCTAGATCTGTGATCATTTGTATCCTATTCAGCTCACTGCAGATTCATGACAACTTGACAGTATAAGCTATACCCATAACCAAAAGGGTGTTACACTAACAACAATGCTGCCAGTTTATTCACAATGGTACCTTGGTTGGTGTTAGCTACTAATCTAACATGATGGGCCAATTCAACTCAGGGAAAGCATTTGAATGCTTTCAGCCTTTTATTAATATACTCTGTTAGCATCTGTGCTTTAATAATATATTCACATCATTTCTTTTAGTTAAGATTTGCTTTGTTGCCCCTAGTTCAAAAGTATTTTTTAGAAAATGACTTTAACATGTTTTATTTTCATGTGAAAAAGCTATAATGGAGAGCCATCGTCTTCTGCATTACAGCATTTATGCTTCCTGATGAGAAATAAAAACTGAAATAAAATTAACAAACTTCTGTTTAACATTCTTTAAATCATCTGAAATTGTTCATATCAGGAAAACAGGAATGATTACATACTGATGTTGGTAAGATGTAGGTTCATGGGCTTAATGAGGAATAATAAAACATATTTTTCACAGCACCAAGACCGACATTCCAATTAGTGCAATTTTAATCCTTTGCCGAAAGCCTTAATATAATTAGAAGAGTCAAAAAGCATGCCCATAAAGCTTTAAAATACCTGTCATACTGGTACATGGAGTGCTTCTGCCATCCTTTAAAAAAAATCAGTTTTTGATGTCTGAAGCAAAAGCAAATTATTCAGCCATAAAAGCCTGGGGTAGCCTGGCCTCCTTACCCACTTGAAGTGAGGCCCTCTACACATGCAGGTGCAGGCACAATGGGATCTAATGTGCGATTCACACAATCATACCTCCTGCCATGCCACATGTGCATGGCAGGGGGCATGACTGTGGGATCATGGATTAGATCCCATCATGCATTATTGCTGGTGTCCGAACCAGATATACTAGAATACTTAAAACATATTTTGATATAGAAGCAATACGTTCCACTAGAAAAATTACATATTTTTCAAAGTTTGCATACCTTTGTAATTTTACATGCCTATAAAACTCCCAATATAAGAACTTTCATTGGAGTTCTCAAAACTAATGACATCTTGAACTGGGCCTTTATAGAGAGTGTGGATTATGACTGAAATAGTTGGCATTCTTCACAACTAGTAGTGATTTGAATTCAGCCCTTTGTTTTTGTTTGAAGTATAGGCTGGAACATCTGCAATTTTTCCACCTGTTCTACAATGAGAACATTTTGCTATTCAGAGTAATTTAAATAAATTGACAATTAATCTGAATGGAAGCAAATAAACCAAAAGGAAGTCAGAGAAGTGTATGTGAATGACTGTTACTGTGGATTGTTGGGTAATGATGGAGAATTGATAATGGAAGAGGAAAAAAAACCCTCTAAAATGTGTGGAACTGGGAATGACATAAGCTCGGAAGCCAGGACAAACAAATGATTGTGGGATACAAGAATTAGGAGATGCAAGTGCAGTGCCATTAGGGTGAAAGGAGACAGAAAGAAAGTTTCTTCATCATAATTATTTTTTCAGCAATGGGCTCTAGACTAAGCCAGTTCTCATTAGATGAACTAAAACTTTGTTTACTCTGCAGGTTTTTAAAAAAAACCATTGCTTTTGGATTCAGTATCCTTTACTATCTGCAGGCATTGCTTTTCTATTTAAAATTTTCATTTCAAGTTATCCTGTAGTTTCTGGTGTGCCATGCACAGAGAGAGTTTGAAATTCTCTCTTTTGCCATGAGACCCATTTTTCTCAGGAGGGAGAGGAGGAATGAAGGATGTAACATGCTCCAGTGCATCTCAGGGGGGCGCCAAGCGTCTCAGAGGCAAAAGAAAGTACTAGCATAGTGCCAGATATAAATTGGGTATTCTTGGAACCCACCTGGGACACTATTAATGGAAAAGAATAGCTAGGGGCATGGAGTCTTACAAGGCAGGGAAGGAGCCAGGAGTATATTTAGGATTTTATGAGAAGAAAATCAGTAGCAAGCTATGGACACATTTCAGAGGGAGACATGAAGAAGTTGAGAGTTTAGAAAAATCGAAAATGGAGGTCAATAGTTCAGCTTGGATTTGGAAAAGCATGCACATTCATGAATACCTACCCAATTTGGGTACTATGTGATGTTCCGTTGACTAGTTTTTAGTGATCATTTTACCACAAGGAGATCGTTTTCACTCTCCTTCCAACAACAATTTTGATTTGCTGCGATTACCGATACCCTTAGAAGCAGAAAATGAAAACAAAACCAGAAGCAAAACAAAATATACTGACACAATTTCAAATCAGAACGTCTAGATTACAATAACTTTTAACTTGGGGGGCTCTAAATAGTTAAATTTTAGGTGTCTGGGTATGAAATGTGAGGTTTTACTTTGAAACCATTCCTAGCCAAGTAACGTCACTATTTGGAATGCTTAAAATGTACCCAGTGGTGTCCCAGCCTGTGGTCTTGGCATATGTCCTACAAGCTATCATCACCAAACACAGAGCCATCCACAGATGTAGCTACTCATCTCACTCCATCTTCAACGTGCTTATACTAGAAGAGAAAGACAACCTTTGCAGTTTGCCCAGAAGGTGAACAGTTCTGGGCCGTGGCACAATAAGACAGGCAGCATGTTGCAACCCCCCCACACCCAAATACAGAACATCCTGCCAGCATCTTCATCCTGTTTATATCCCAGGTGTGTCGGTTCATACAGTTCTAACTTTCTCAGCTGCCCAGTCTTACACATGCTTCGAGTTTTTGCAGGAGTCTTGCATTGATTTTTTTTAAAGGCATGGTTTCTAGAATCATGTAGCTGTGTGACATTTCATATCCGCAGCTTTCTTGGGGCAAAAGATGTCTCTAGCTCTTATGGCTATGGATAAAAGTAGAAAAAACCCATAAAACAAGTATAACACAAAAAATATTTGTTTTTCTTTTAATGTCATGATTCCTAAGCCTATTTCAGAATGGGGTTCATATGGAGGGCTACAGATTAGTGCTTGGGACTGGCAACATGTGGCTGTATGTCACTAGGAAAGAGAAGCTCTCAAGCCCCAATCTGTATTTGGGCCATCTGGGAGTCTTTACTCAGACTCAGAATAAGTTAATTGTGGCCTGTACTGCCAGCTGTTCAGATTCTGTAAATACAGGCACTTCATCCAATTTATGTTCTTGTACCTAAGTTTCCATATGGTTTTTAAGTAATCAGTAACCAGCAATATCATCAAGATTCTTTTATCCATTTCATATCTTCTGAATTATAGACTATATATTACAAGTTTAGAAAGGCTCTTTAAGTTAGACCCCAATTTTCAATATCCACTTGTTTTCAGTTGCTTACAAGCATGAAATGATCTATGTAGAAGATAGCCTAGTAATGATAAGTTACAAATATTACACAAGAAAGTGCAAAGTGGTTGGTGGTGAATACTCCCATCATTTATCTTACAGGAAAAGAAAGATCCATGTAAAATAATTCATCAGAGCAACCAGAATAAATATTGTACCTCAAATTCTAATATTACCATACATTTTTCATGTTATGACAAATTTCTGGCTGTATACTCATATATAGTAATAGCAAATTAGATGCATACAGCTGGAGTGGGTCTTAATACCCTCAACTGCATCCAAAAACATAGGTGCAGCACTTAAGCAAGCCTCATGATATGTCTTTTGTTGGGCTAACAACTAAACAAAGCCAAGATTTATGAGATTTCTGACTTGCTTGTGTGCCAATTAAAGTAAAAGATCAAAATTTCCAGTGATTTCAACGATGAAGAATCAGGTCCTTGGAGGACAGTGGTACATATTAATCAGAACACAAGTGACATATGTTGGTATCAAGATATTCAAGTGACTTAGTGATTATAGACACGTTGATAGGAAGGGAAAAGAAAAGAGAGAAGAATCAGACAGCGTTGTTCAAAGGAAGAGAAGTAGGAAGTCAAGAGAATGAGAAACTGAGTAGCAAAATAGAGGATGGTCACAATGCTTCTTTGTACAGTACTTGTAATACAGGGTAGAAAAGCAGCAGAGTGGCAGTACACAAAAGCAACTGAAGAAGCTATCAAAATCCCATATCATCTTCATCTTACTTCCTTCTGACCATGTCTGGATAGATTTTTTTTTTTTTTTGCGGTTTTTCAGTTGGTCTAATACAAGGTATTGTCTCTGAACCAGGAGATAATCCAAGAGTTCTAGATTTTTTGCATTTCTTTTTGTCTCAGACCAACATGGCGACCAAATACATCCCTGAAACATGGAAGATGCCAAATTTTAGCTGATTTTGGATGATAAACTTCATTGCTGAACAACAAGAAAGATTTCTATATCTCCCTTTCTGTCACCTGACACCAACAGGGAAAGAATCATGCTTGATCTGGACAACAAAGAGCACCTCACAAAGACAATCTCATGGACCTAGAGGGGCAGATTTCCAGCTTCAGCTTCCTATGTGCAAAAACGAAGTTTATTTTCTACATATGGGACTTTTTACCATGTTAAACTTTCCCTGATCCTGATGAAGGGTGTGTGAGCCCAAAAGCTTGTAGAAAAAGATTTTTTTTTTTTTACTATTTCTCCGTTGGTCTACTTAAAGGTATCATCTCTGAACCAAGAGTTCTAGCTTTTTGCATTTCTTTTTGTCTCAGACCAACATGGCTACCAAATTCATATACTAGATTGCATTCTAATACTTCTGTTATAAAGGTAACACACCATGCTCCAGTCCCATACCATTTCCTTTCCCTGAGTACTACTTGTTTTAATGCAACATTTCAGCTTTAAAAGAAAGATATACTAGCAGTACAGTGCTTGTACCCCATCTCTCCCCAATTTTCTAAAACCATTTTAATACATCTTGATTTCAGCTGGGTTTTTTTTAAGAGCCATTGTAAGGTATGCAAGATTTCATTTCATTACTGACAACACTTTCCCCATGATTGGTTTTAATATTGCTCAAGATGCATCAAGGTTGAACACAGCTGCCAGTGACTCAACTGTAAGTACACTGATTTTCAACTCTGAGGTGTGCTCCATTAGATACACAACAACAAGAACATTCCCCAAGGGTCCTGCATTGATTTATTCTGAGCCATCAAAGTCAAGTCAGAGCAATAACTAACACTTTTGTGTGCAAGAATAAAACATTCATTAAATCCAGTCGCTGTGATTTTCACTGATATGGACTTTTCTCTGCTGGTTTTGTGTGGTAAGCACCAGGTTATTTTATCCTAACAATAGTGCCAGATGACATCAAACTGGCAGGTTTTAATTGCCAGTATCTGGCCCTTTTAACTGTAGATTACAAATCCCAAATATTTTATGAGCATCCTGATATCTCTGCATGCACAATCTCTCTAGTTTCAGTGCATCTTCATTCTCAACCTTCATTTTTATTTATCATTTACATGTACAATAATCCCCTGTTCATTCTAAATTCTGTTAGGATATTTGGATGTTTCCCAAGTAGATGATATAGCTAGTTTTCTCTTTAGTAGTAGCTGTCTTATCACCATCAGATGCAGTTATCATTATCATCACTGTCAAAAATAATCTGTTGCACTTGGCTAGCACCAATAGGCTTCAGCCAGGTATTGGGATACTATAGTACCCACAGAAGAATGTCAGAAGATCATACTCCCATTGGAGGAGTGCAGAGCAGAACATGTTTGAAAATATGGCTCCTCTTTAGTTGCATATATTGAAGCTAAGGTTTCTTGAAAATCTGCCCTGAATATAATAAAAAACAAGAATCTAGATAGATGATGAAACACAGTAGATGGAGATAAAGGAACAAACCAGGAATAGGAAGAAAGTACCATAATTGTAATATTTTATATAATATAATATAATTATAATTATTAAGTGCCAGATCCAAAAGAAAAACTAACAAATAAAAACAGATTTAGGTGTTGCAATGCTGAGCATTTACCTGGCTTGATGTGAATACTAAAGCCCCAGGTAGGCACCTTAGTTCTAGGGCTATGCGAAGTTTCAGGTGGTGATTTGATTCAGAGGAGATTTGGCCCAATTTGGTGGCCAGATCTCTGAATCCGAATCAAACTGGGAAACCAATAAAAAGGTCCAAATCAATTAGAAGCTCCCCAAATCCATTCAGAAAAGATTCAGAGAGCTGCGGAAATTTGGGGAGTCCCCGCTTACTGCTGCAGGGAACTGGATATGGACTCTGTGCCAGTAAGTAAGGGGTGAGGGGGGTGGGCTGAAGGAGGAGGGTGGACCATGGGGAGACCTCCACCAGGCCCCCTCATCCACCTGCTCCCCTAACCCCCCTGAGCACCCCCGACCACTCTCCCAGCCCTGTTTATGGCTGCCCTGCCTAGCCCCAGTGTCTCAGCTCTTAAAAAAAATAAATAAATAAAAAATAAAAAAAGTCCTGCACTCACTGGCCATCAGTGCTTCTGGAGGCTTGTGGCAGAGCCACCCCATGCAGTGTGGGGCAGTGGGAGTTAGTGGGGATCGTGCCCCTGCCTGGCAGGAGCTGGTGAGTATGGGGCTTTAAAAATAAATAAAAAAGTGCCGGGACACTGGAGCTGGGTGGGCCAGCCATTGATGGGGCTGGGAGAGTGGGTGTGGGATGGGGCTCATGGCAGAGCTCCCTATCCAGGCAACACAGAGCAGTAGGGATCGCCCTCCTGCCTGGAAGGAGCTGGTGAATACAAGCTTTTCTTTTTAAAGAGCCAGGATGCTAGGGTCGGTTGGGTAGCTATTGATAGGGCTGGGAGAGCAGGCGGGGATGGGGCTGTTTGATTTGGAGACTTGGCCAGTTTGATGGCAGCTGAATCTCTGAATCAGATTTGGTCAAATCCATTTGGGACAGTGATTTGAATTACCAAATTGAACCACTGTCCCCTGAACTGACTGAATCCGAATTTAAAGCGAATACTAGCTGCTTCATACAGGCCTACTAAGTTCCCAATTCCCTTAAGTGCCAAGGACTGGGATCCATAATATTCTGCATACTGAATAAGGGGACTTTTGAACCAGCCAATGGGATATGCTAAAGAAAGGGTACATCTAAAACCACTAAGTTTTCTCCCAGACTTGGGCACCTCTGTAGAGGCCCAAGTTAGGGACATATGCAATATTGGCTTTCATAGCCTGAAGCCCATGTCTAGGCAAGGTGCATTGTTCCACTGCACACAACTGACTGGCTCAGTCTTTTTCTCCACCATAACTGCTGGTAGTTGTCAGTGTCACCTTTTCCCTAACAGCCTAGTAATCAGAGCAGTTGCCCAGGAGTGAGAGACAATTTGGACAAGGGATCAATTTGCTCCTCAGTATTAAGAAGCTCAAACCCACATCTCAACATTTCATAGGAAGTGCCTTAACTACCAGGTTAGAGACAAGCTACAGATGGAGCCATTCACGGAAAGTATTGTTCTGTTGAAGCTGGGACATAGTGTAAAAAGAGATGCATGTGTCATGGGACCAGAATGAGATCATGACTCCTTAGCCCATGGAAAAGATTACTTCCCTTAGTGGGCAAGAGGAGAGGAGTTGAGTCCCTGCTCCCCAGTCAGGACATTTTCCTAGGGAGTAAAAGATGCAGGGTCAAACCTTCTCCCTTTCAAGTGGAAATTAAACTGTGGACTCCCACTTTCCAGGCAAGTGTGCTAACCCCAAAGCTATTTTGTAAGAGGTCTACAACTCCCACTTTCGGGCCTTAGTGCACTAGGCACTGTGCGCACATGGTAATAGTCAATCTAATCAATCTCTAGCGTTCCACTCTAATGCTGTGTGCATGTGGTAACTTCATTATGACTACTGGGCCTATGAAGTATACGGTTCAGCATGACTAATGCTGCTAGCCTTTTGTACTTGGAAGGTAATCATTAGCCTTCATCTAGTCCTGCTACAATTCTTCTTCCCTTGCTTCTCCTGTCTAAGTAGGGTCACTATTGCAGATCCTGGCTCTTCCCCAGCTTCTTCTTCTTCCAACTCCTTCTCTCTCTCTTATGTCCCTCTCCATTATAACTCTCCATCTCATCTTTGGTCTTCCTCTTCCCCTTCTCCCTGGTAGGGCCACTCTTGTAACTTCTTTTCCTACATATTCTTCTGGACTCCTTTGAACATGGCTATCCACTCTAGCTACAATTAAGACCAAATAATTTGGTCCTGGGTGTTCAGGGAAGGAGGAGAATGGGCAGGAGGGAGAAGTGCTTCCTGTAAAACTTTTCTATGTTTAGCAAGAGACACTTCTTACTATGCTTCTCCTGTGTCTATGAGGACATTGTCAAATAGACTACAATAACTGCTTGCCTACTGATCCTCACCTTCCTTCTGAGAAAGTCCTTTCCATAAATTTACATGGAGAATGCACATTCTATAATAAATGCCATACTAGCCACAGCTGTTTTGGTCCCAGCTGTAAACAGTTAACAGAAAATATAACGGTTATAAATTACAAGCATGCATAGGAGACACTAAGCAGAAAAGAGTCTGGAAAGATCTGGCTTTTTGAATTGTTGCCTCATTTAGCAGAGTTGGGCATGCACATTCACGATATGTCACAAAACGCCTGGCAGGAACATGTGGTTGTTTGTTCTGACGTAAAGATGAATGACCGATGTAATCGAGAGGTGAATGTATCAAGTGTAAGTGAAGGTGACTGATAAATTTTTGACAGACTGTGATTGAGAGGCCTTTACCCAGAATGATTAGATAACAGACACTACTCTGATTTTTGGGAATAAAAGCCCATCGTCTGAAGCACTGTGAGTGAGTGCGTGTGCACGTGGGCTTGTGTTTGGAGTGTGTTCGAGTCTTTGGTGTTGTGTGTTCACTGCTTGGTGTCTGTGGATTGCTATACTTTGTAATCTGGACCTGTGTGGTGAGAATGGTACTTAAAGCTCCTTGTGGAGGGCTGAGCAGTGATACTAATGCAAACACCCTGTTCCAGGGGCGACCTCCTGTCTAATTGGATATTTGACTCAATTTGACTTCCATTCTGCTCAGTTCTGACCTTAGATTGTCACTGTTTGACTTAACTTGTTCTTCTGGATTTGGATTCCAGTTGATTACAGTCTTGCTGCTCACTGTGGTCTTCTGTGTTATATTTGGTGAAGTACCACCTTGTTTTGTATTACTGTGTGCATTTCAAGTTGTTTCTTCCATACCTTGTTATTGTTATCACCATCTTATTTTCTCTTCCCTTTATTCCCTAGTGTTCAATAAACCCTCTTCTGTGTTTCACCCTCAACCTTGTCCTCGTCTGCATCAAATATACTAGCAAAATTCAGGCTAGGTGTCCAGCCAGCTGTGTTGTGGAGTTTCCATTGCTGGTCAGCCTGATTTTAACCAACAATCTCGCTCCACCCTTGATTCACCTTTGCAGGGTTAAATCTCCCAGATTTGGTCCTTGCAATACTAGGAGTAAGAAATTTACTCTCTTGCTATTCAGAAAACTGTACCAAGGCCGCCATCAACTCTGCTGTAATTATGGTTTATTTTATTCCCTATTACTTCTAACTATCCAGCTTTTAAAAGTTTCAACATGTTGATCTTGTCTGTTGATATTTTATCTCCTTTCCAATACAGCTTCAAATTTGCAAATGAGTGTTCTTCATTGTCTTGTTTGCCCCTTTGTTTCATCAATGCTGTCACTGGCTTTGAGAGCAGAGCTAGTTAAGCTGAGTTTCTCTTCAAAAAAACTTACAAATACAGTCCTACATTTCACTCTGGTGGGTGTGTGTTGTGCTGTGTGTGTATGTACAACTTATTGGTGATGGAGTAAAAATCTATTTTGGATGTCAGCGATACTTGCATCCTCTTACTGAGGGTAGCATCTGGCCCACTGGACCAGACAGCCAACTCTCATTGGGTCTAAAACTGTACTCGTAAGGCCAAACATACATGAAAAAAAATGGAAGGGGTGTTTGGTCCTCCCCAGTCTGTAGTGATATAAGCTATAACTTACTGATGCTCCGTAACAGAAGACGACAGAAGTTGTAAATTGTAAAATGGTCCCTTACATAGGTCACGGGGACTAAAGGCCTGAAAAAGCCTGTTTACTGCTCCACAAGTAAACCTTGCTTTTCAGTTCTTTTTGTTCACTTATGACTGTGCTTATTGAGACCAGTGATCCCTACATTCAGGGAAAAAAATCTGACCTACTATTTGACTTTCACCTTTAACATTTTCACATTTCTGCCTCTGCAGTCTCTTTACCCACAGAAGGGAAATATAATTAATAGATGTCATAGATGTTTAGGGTCTGTAAGGACCTTGCTAGTCACCAAGTCTGACCCCATGCCCTGGGCAGGAAAGAGCGCTGGGGTCAGGTAAATTATTCAGTGGGACAAACTCGGTGTCTTTAAATGGGCTGAGGTCCACAGATTTCAACAGGCCTCTCCTGATTTCAACAGGCCCCTCGTGTAATGGCATCTTCATTCATCCCAGTAAGAGAAGACCTGTATGCCTGGTGTCTAGTACTCTGACTTTTAGTTTGCAGGTATGTTGTTATGTCTGTACAAATTTTCACTGCTTTTGCTCTGGAGTCATCCTTCAGCCCCAGAAAAAAAAGCAATGCACATCAAGAAAAGAGGCCTGGGGTTCAATATTGCACTGTGTTGCACAGAAATAGCATTTGTTGACTTCCGTGGAAATTGCATACAAGGAACAATTTTTTTCCCAGGGTTTGGATAGCCCATAGTAAAGGGGAAAATACATTGGCTTTAGATTGATTACAGTACATAATATTGTATTCACTCATATGTATTTGCAAATGAAAGGGTCACCGCTTACCCAGCCCATTGCTGTCAGAGTCAGAGGTGAAGCACTCCAAGGGGATGGGGAGGTCTATGTGCCTGAGTGGATAGCTGGTAACTACTATTCTTCCTGGCAGTTACTTGTGTTCCTTCTAGTTTCCAGTGTGTTTGCAACTTGTTACACCCAATAGTCTGACTTTTCCTTGACTTTACACGTGCTTCAGAGATGAGTCTTGTGTTCTCTTATGTATTTTTTGAACTCGCTATTTGGTGTGGCATCCTGCCGAGTGGGATGTTTTGCCTACTGTTTTGATGTCTTGCGGTATTTGTAGTAAGTATGTGCAGGTCCTGTAAGAACTACCGTTTCTCCTAAATCCTTTAGCAATTTATCAATCCTTTAGCTTATCAGTAAGTTAACCAGGTACTAGTGAAACCTTCTATTGACTTTTTATAGAAATATGTTGTTTTGTACTGTCAACTATAACTTTTCCCTTTAGTATAGATTTTAACAAATGGGATAGTCTGAAACACCAACTTAAGTCAACAGGGTTTGTGAGGAATCAATACTCCTGAAATCAGACCATGGCCCTAGGCATAATAAAAAAAAAAGAAAATACTTGAGGAGTATAAATATTTCACCTTGCACTGTTTAGAAGTGCATGGTAGTAGTGTTAAATAGACTTTCATGCCAATACTGCAGATAGAATAAACCTGCATAAAAACTACATTTCTAATATAGTCTACTAAATTACGACAAATTTAAGGAATAACGGGACAAAACTTAAAGATCCCGTTTTCCAAGACAGCATAATTTTAGCTATATGTTACTATGTTAAGATGTGCTTTTTTATCCAAATACACTAATCCAGTGCAATCACTTATGCATTGTTATTAACTGCTTTAATCTACAATTGTCATATTTAGAGAATATTTTTTTCAAGAACATTCTGAACAAAATATGAGACAACCAATTTTTTCTACCACCCGAGAACCATAGAGGAAAATGTTCTTATGCTATCTCTAAGAACAGGCCGAGTCGCTTAGTAATTCAACAATTGTCACCCATGTCACTTTCAAAGTAATTGAAATCCCTTCTGATTGATGTTCAAGGATTCTTCAAGTTTCCTTATCAGTATAAATATTTCCTGGCCAGCCTTCTTATCCTATCCAACTGGGTCCACAACAGTTTCTTGTGATCTCTTTTACTATTAGTTCATTTCATTTCATTTCATTTCACTTCAATTCAAATTCTATCTTTTCTAGGAACCAACCTGTGAACATACTTTCCTTCTTCATGGTCCTACTGCACCAATCTTTTTCTCACAGATACATTTGCTCCTTGTTGTTAATGCTTTTTGCTCATATGAACTACAATATTACATGCTGTATTTTATTGTTTTCATTAATTCCTTGATTTAAACAATTCTTGAATACATCTTATGATTTAAATGTATGCACATTGATTCCAGTGACATCAGTGGCAATTACAGGCATGAACTGAGGGCATGATGTAGCTCTAAGTCTCAGTTACTCACTACTTACTTACTATTTATGCTTAAGAAATGCATGAATATTCAATGACTTGTTACTCATAGATATTCTTCCCCCACCAAGCCTAACCATAGCATACTAGCTACCAGAGACTGACAAATGTTTTACATCAGTCATAGAGCTGTAGTTTTTTACTTGCATCTCCAGAGATAAATATAACTGTGGCAGACTCTCTCTGTTTGGTTGGTGTCTTAAATCAAAGATGTGTGCTATAAATGCAACCTAGTGTTAAGGTCCTTCCAGACACTCTTGGGTACCTCCTAAAACAAGAGAACTACATGAGGATCTGGTGTCAAAGCATTTATACTTACACCTCTACTTTGACCTTTCGACAACAATCTTTAAAACAAACCTAATTAATTACAGATCTCAGATAAAAATAACGTTTGTGACTATCTACATAAGAGATAAGCACACATTAATCTTACTTGGTTTACCAGGAATTAGTAGCACCTGAAAAGTAAGTAATATTTAGTCACCATCAACATAAAAAAAACGTAAAATCCTTGAGCCATTTATTTAGTGCTTCAGCTCTTCTTTCTTTTATGTCATGAAAGATAAATTCATACAGGGACACTGACAACATCATAGCTTTCAAAGTGCATCACACCTGTCACCACATAAATAGTCCAGTGACTTACTCTAATCCATCTTCCTCTGACCATCACTCATGTCAAAACAGCAAGTTGAAGGAGTACTTTTTTCACTAAAAGAAGAAGTCTTGGTTTACATTTACCACGAGGAGATTATGCTGTGAGGAAGGTATCAGTTTTGACTGATACACTGTCAGTCAGGAAACAGCTCTGTTCTGAAACTCTTGGCACTACTAATCAGGTATTTCACATTCTTTTCTTCATATGACTAGCATAGAAATAAGTTAATATCTTTTACCCTAAAAATAAGAAAGAGACTTTCAAAAGGTTCTAGGCCTAGTTCACTTACATTCCACTTAAATAAGTTAATGCAGCATCAGGCAATTTAAAACACTTGATCCCAAGCCTGGTGAAATTAAACCATATCATTCCTTAGTTTGCATATTTCCTCATATTACCTTTCTATCTCTTTCATTACATTCCATCAATTATTAAAACCATACTGACTCCATTGCATTAAGTTCTAAGTATTAGAAACACAGCTAACTAGTCTGCAAAGCCATCAAATTATTTTTATTTCTTTTTTTAATCTACTACAAAAGAAAACCAACTGTACTTGTAAATACCCTCTTTCTCAAAGTTACGGCTTCTAGCAGAACTAGCAGCACCAGAAATTGTCCCCGAATTATTCAGAGTAGCCTCTAAACAATAAAGTGGTACTCATTAAACCACTCAGTTGTCTGAAAGATGACAGCTTTATCCAGAAAAAGCACCTATGAGTTTATTATTATTATTATTACTTGTATTAGTGTTAGGACAGATAATCTTCACTGTACTCACATGGTACTGTGCGGAGGTAGAGATTGTCTCGTATGATTTGCTGGAGTTCGTGGTCTACTGAGCCTTTCTGAAACCGTAAATTGAGGTAGTGACGAAGGTCCTTATCAACAATGCCTCCTGTAAAAGTCACAACAGATCCACTGAATAAAAGACAATGGAAAACCAGTCAGATTTTCAAGACATGTTCCCTTGCTTATCACAGAATCAATTAGTCACTTGCAGGCTCTGCCACTTGACAGATCACTTTCTTCTATGCTTCTGCCATAAGAAGTGATTTTAAGTAGAGAAACATACAGTTAATTGCTGATTATCAACTATTTTTAAGGATGAACATGACTAATGGAAACTATCTGGTTAAATCTATAGAGTACAGGAAAAAAATACCCCTGCATGAAAAAAAGCATCATGGACATATGTCAAGCATTTCTCTGCACATAGAGATAATGTGAATTATTCTCTGTATAACTGTACAAGCATTGCTTACTCGCTTATCAAAAGATAACATTTTTCTTCCAAACATACGAGTATGGAATGTGAAAAGCTTTCACTGCAAATGTAGTCAGTATGAGATGTAAAACAAATAGTCTCAAATACATGTAATGCTCATACCAAAACTTAATGAATAATCAATAACATTTTCTTAAAATTATCCTTATATCTGGAAAATATATAGCGGCAATCAGAGTATGCTCATTTCATTTCCTCCCATTGAAAGCAATCAATAGTAGTACTATAGCATCTCAAAATAAAATTACAAACTTTAATGTACAAGGAGAAATTCAGGTTGAAATCGGTCTCTTCCTGTTTTACTATTACTTTAAACCAGAACAGCCTAGCTTAGCTTATCAGCCCACACACTGAAGTGATGCTCAGCTAGTGACTATGTGCATCATATTCCTTTATTAAGAGAGCTACATAACTCAAATCTACTCTGATTAATAAACCATGTCTAGAAATAATTGTCTTCTGTCTCTGTGAAATTAGACAATGGTTTGCAACTATAGGCAAAAGTCTATGAAAAGGTACATTTCTCCAGAATTCTACTTGGCACAGGAAAAAATATAGAGAATCATTACCATACTGCACTGTGGCATATACGTGGAAGATAGTAGCGTCAGATTGATTTCTAACTCATTTATACTTAGCCCCAAATCTTGCAAAAAAGGTATTTGTATTTACCCACCTAATGCAAGTATTTTGACTCTGAATTCAGAACGATTTTCATTTTCTTGCTGACATGAATAAATATCCTCCACCAGACTACTTACAGCTATCACACTGAAAGTCACTGTAAACATCAAATAGTTATAAAATAGTACAGAACAAGCAGAAAACAACCAATTATTTATACTTATAACAGGTCAATAGTATTTCTATGCTTGTATTTTTCACCAACTTCAAAACCTTTCTGTTCAAATCCCACAATACAGAATGGAGGCAGACAATGGTCTTTCAGTAAGTGTATAAAATTTGAGTGTTTGTGCCCAAAAGCTTGCAAAGAACAATTTTTCCAACTATTTAGTAGGCCAGATAAAAGATATCACATCTACCCAAAGAACCTCATCTACTTAAAACTTGTAAATAAATTCTGTCAGGTCTAGTCAAAGGCAGAGAGCAACAGTCTTCCGTAAGAACTATTGTCACAAGAGACAAAAAGTACCTGTGTGCCAGTTTCTCAGCTGCTCCAAACGTGCATACAGTAGGCATCCTGCTCTACAGGTATCCAAGCTGGGCTACTTTACTGCAGTCCTTTGGCACCACTGAACCCTCTTTATAGTCACAGGCTTTGCGTGTACAACCAGACCACCCCTACTCCTGCTAATTTATTATGAGATTACAGAGAAATGAAAACTGTAGAGAAACTGCAGAGAAACACAATCTGCTACTGATTGGAACTAGCTGTCCTTTTTGATTGGGTATAAAGAGTAGAGGTCCTGCTCTCCTTGCTTTGTCAAATAAGCAGAACATGTCTAGTGATGCAGATGCTTTCTGGCAGCCTGAGAAAATGCCAGCTATAGAACAACAGCTGTAGTCTGCCTACTGACATAAAGTAGGATCAGTCACCTTATGGGAACACACTGACATGAGGAAATTTAGTAGTCAACATGAAGCCTTAACCTTAGAAATGCAGTTGGGTTTTTTTTTTTTTTATGTATACCCATCTTCTCCAAAACACAATTATTTATCTTGTTAAACAAATGCACTACAACTCCTTGAATGCTGAAGAAAGAAATTCACCTGATACAGAACTTTTTTTTCAAGATGATACAGTACTTTTTCCAAAAGGGAAAGTTTTAAAGTCAGTACAGACATGCACAGAGCATATGCCTTCCTATCCACAGATGCTGTATCTGAAATCAGCATGAGCTACAAAACTCATGCTCTGTAGAATTATTACCAGCCGACAAGCACAAGTGCAACACGTTGTCAACAACCCGTGATTACAAAATGTAACACGACAATTTTGTGTTTTAAAATTGGATCTAAAGACCATTCAAATGAACTACAAGCAGAATTGGTCCGTTTCAGCTTTCTACCACCAAATCATTGTTCTCAGGTTTAACTGAAATTTTTCATTGTTTGCAGCATAGCTTATATTCTGGATGGCTAAGGCTGGAGAAAAGATGAATTTGCATACACAATAAAAAGATGGATGGCAGTTTTTAAAGTCAATATTGACACTTTTCTACTCATTTAAAAAAATAAACCAAACAAAAATAGCCCCCCTTTGCTTCTCTGATTCCACTGCCCCCAAGGCATGCCCTGTTTTCTCTTCAGAATAGCAATTATCAGGGTGGGCAAAGTCATCCGGCCCGCAGTGGGCTCCATTTCCCAGCAGCCCCTGTCCACATAACTGGGGCTGGTCTCCATGGAGTCCCCAGCCGCAGCTGTGCTGTGATACCCTAAGGCTGGGGCTGCCATGGAGACTAGCCCCAGCCTTGCTGGCAAAGCACGCACAGCAGAGCTGAGCAGGGGGCTGCTCCAGAGCCACTGGGATCTTACAGGCAGAGGCTCCTGGGAAACAGAGTCCAGCTGACAACCAGATCTGCCATTTTGCCCGCCTCTGTATTAGATCTTTAAAATGTAGGCAGTTCTGGTAGGCTGATCCTATTCCCATGAAACCAGCAGTTCACCACAGCTGGTGATTTCCATAGATGCTGCAGAGGTTTTTTTTGCAGAGACTGTAGTGATTTTTCATAATGAAAGAAGTCACCATCATTTAAATCTCAAGAAGTCAAAATCAGGAGTGACATGAAAAGAGGAAAAAAAAAATAGGAATGTGATCTTTAAAAGCCTGATGCAAGAGTTAGTAAAAGCACACATCACTTATTTTAGAAGGAAAATGAAAACATAACTTGACACTTTGCAGCATCAGATCCTTTGGAAAACCACATTCACTCCACCTCAATTTTTTTTTCTGGCTCCCATAAGAGAATAGGTTTCTGTACCATATAATGCTTCATTTGTTCTTTAAAAATACATTTAGATTAAAGGCACTGTGTTTTGAAGAAACCTTTCTAGAACAAAGATGCAGAAAACTAAGCACTATTTCTGATAGCAGCTTGATACAACTGTAACTTTACTAAGTACTGGGAAGCTGCTTCATGAGTGAGCCCTGTGCCACATGAAACCCCACTAAAGCCCATCAGACCGGCTTGCAAGACAAAGTCCTAAAAATAACAATAAGCCTAAAATGGTCTAAAAATCTACTACTTTAACCGGTGCAAGAGCTAATATATTGAGGAAAACATATATTGCTAGTTTCATACCCACCTTGAGACCACAGTTAAAATTTAAATTTAAGCATGCAACAGGCAGAAAGTCTCACATCTTCCTGTAGGGTGCTTGTAGGTTGGAAGCTACACAGAATATTTTTTACTGGCTTAGGGTATACCCTGTCTTTAAGATACATTTCAATTCAGTGAAGCATGCTGCTTTACTAGCGGGGAAATGCAGGACATAAATTAAATACTTCCAGTAATGATCTGTTTCATAATGTATATCTGTTTAAGGTACAGCTACCAATAATGATGGCAGACTCGTAACCGTGACTGAATTTTATTCCGCACATTATAAAATTAGATTCACTTGGCTGAACTAAAAACTGTTCTGTTTGCATGTTTTATCCAGGAATTTAATAAGCAAAGTGTACTGTTTTAAAGTGTTTTAATATATTTTTTTTGTCAAGTTTTGCTTTCTTCTCACAAGCTAGTTGTCAAACCCATTTGGTAACTAAATATAGTAAAAATACATACACACACAAACACAAAAGGACATTAAACTGTTTGTAGCTCATTAAAAGATTCAAAACTGAAGAGAATAGTGGCCATTTCCAAGAAAGTGACAGAGATAAATGTAAGGAGGTTTATAATTTTCTGTAGCCCTGAATGACGTAAGTGCCTTTTCAGAATTTCCTGTTTTGAAAACTACAGATGGAACATTACTGCTGAATTTTATTTTCCAGAGCTGGGCTGGCTGCAAAACGTTAATACTCTTCTCATTCTTTCAATATTAGCTTTAAATATTTTATTTCTTAGCCTTAATACAATTTTTCCAGTTATAGCCCCCTTATAAATGTTTTTGAGAATGTTCACATTACAACTTTCTCACCTTATATCACAGGATTTCAGTGAAGTGACTCTTTTGGACCTGGTATTATTTGTATTTTAACAGTATAATCAATTGCATCTCAACCGTGAATAATTTGCCTTGGAGATTTTATTCACTGGGGTTAGTATTGAGAAGATTTCAGTTTCTGTTGTTCTATATTTGATAAGAGAACTTATGAGTAAGCAAATTTCTTACATCTCTCCAGACTCATGTCTCTACATGACTTATGTGCCTCAGAAAAGTAAGAGGCGTATACGACACAAGATCCAAATCATGAAAAAAAGCAAGCTCACAACCTTAGGTTATGTTATGAATAGAGATCTGGGTTTTCCATGAAAAAACAGAGAACACCGTGGATTTTACATTTTGTGGAGGCAAATGTGGATTTCTACTTTTATTGGAGAAAACTATGGATGTTGCAGTTTTGGAACAAGCTCTCTAAAGGCTGGCAGAGTTGAAGCCTGCAAGGGGCTGGGAGAGAATGGGAAGAAGGCGGTCAGGCAGTGGGTACCATGTGCATGTATACGCACAAGGCCACCAGGCAGCCCGGAGACCAGCTCCTGCAGGAAAGAGAGAGAGAGAGAGAGAGAGAGAGAGAGAGAGAGAGAGAGTGAGAGTGTGTGTGTGTGTGTGGGGGGGGGTGAGAATTGAGGCCCCCATATGGAGGGAGGGAGAGACGAAGCTGGGCAGGGCAAGACCTGGGGTTGGGACTGGGCCTGGGCCTGGGGTCCAGCTGGGCACTGCCTGGGGCTTGGGGCCTGGGGCAGCAGTGTGTGGCCACAGGGCCCCAGAGGGGAGCAGGATGGTGCTGCACGCAGCTCATCTTGGGGGGTGAGAAGGACTGCCTCCCCACTGCTACATGCACTCCTGGAGCACAAAGGGGACCTGTGTCCCCCCCAGATCTGAGTGGGGTGGGGGGTGCACATTGCCTGCTGCAAGCCCCCGCCCTGCTGTCCTCCCCCAAGGCCTTGGCAGCCTGGTGCATGTGACCTGGGGCTGCAAAGAACCCCAGGGCCACATAGGAAAGCTGCTTGCTGCTGTGAGCTCCATGCTGCCACAGCAAGGCATCCTCTGTGCACAACCCCACATTGCTGCCCTCACTGCAGCTGCACAGAGGGAACGTGTTGCTAGGGCAGCACAGAGCTCCCAGCTGCAAGCACTTTCCTGTGTGGCCCTGGTGTTCCTTGCAGCACCAGGTCGCATAAACTGGGCTGCGGAGGCCCTGGGGGAAGGCAGCCGGGCAGGAGCCCACAGCAGGCAGCACACAGCCCCCACCTTGCACACAGAGCTGGGGGGCATGGGTCCCCCCTGTGCCCCAGGAGTGCACACAGCAGCAGGGATCTGCCCCCTGACCCCACTCACCCAAGTCTGCAGCAGGCAGGCAGTAGGAAGTGGGGGGGAGCCAGGCTCCAATCCACTGCAGGAGCCACCATCTCTTGCCAGAGACGGGGGGCTGTGGTGCCAGGGCTGGGGGAGTGGGGGACTGAGGGGCACCAGCATGGCCAGGGGGAGGTGGGGGAGCGAGGGGCACTAGTAGGGCTAGGGTGGCTCTGGGAGTTTGGGGATTTTTATCAGAGAAGTTGCATTTTTTTTTTTTAATCTGGGAAAACCAGGATTCCTGGTTATGAAACTCCCTCTCTCCATTTATCCCTCTCCCCATTTCCTGATGACTGGAAAAGGGCCAATGTGGTCCCCATTTTCAAAAATGGGAGGAAGGAGGACCCAGGAAACTAAAGGCCTGTTAGTCTTACCTCAGTCCTGGGGAAGCTCTTTGAGAAAATTATCCAGGAGCACATCTGTGAGGGGCTAGCAGGGGAGTTTATACTTAGGTGTAATCAACATGGGTTCATTAGAGGCAGGTCCTGTCAGACCAACCTGGTGGCCTGCTATGACCAGGTTGCAAAAGCCTTGGATGCAGATGTTGCAGTAGAAATAGTCTTCCTGGACTTTAGGAAGGTCTTCAACACTGTCTCTCACCCCATCCTCATTAAAAAATTAGGCATCTGTGGTGTCAGTGCCTATACAGTCAGATGGTTCACAAATTGGCTGGAGGGCCACACACAGAGGGTGGTGGCAGATGGGTCATTTTCGACCCGGAGGGATGCGGGCAGTGGGGTTCCCCAGGGCTCAATCCTTGGGCCCACACTGTTCAACATCTTCATTGGCTATGTGGACGAGGGGGTGAAAAGCACCTTGTTCAAGTTCGCAGATGACACTAAGATGTGGGGAGAAGTGGGCACATTAGAAGAGAGGGACAGTCTACAACTAGATCTAAACAGGTTACAGAGGTGGGCGGATGAGGATAGGTTGGGTTTCAATACGGACAAGTGCAAGGCGTGGAACCTGGGGAGGGAGAACCAGCAGTACACCGACAGGCTGGGGCTGGAAATCTCCTTTGTCATCAGCACAGAGACAGAGAAGGATCTTGGAGTCATTTTAGACTCCAAGATGAACATGAGTCGTCAATGTGGGGACTCAGTCAGGAAGGCTAACCGCACCTTGTCATACATCCATAGATGTATCACGAGCAGGTCCAAGGAGGTGATCTTCCCCCTCTATGTGACACTGGTCAGGCTGCAGTTGGAGTACTGTCTCCAGTTCTGGGTGCCGCACTTCAAGAGGAATGTGGACAGCATTGGGAGGGTCCAGAGGAGGGCCACTCGTATGATCAGGGGGCAGCAGGGCAGGCCCTATAAGTAGAGGCTGCGGGACCTGAACCTGTTCAGCCTCCACAAAAGAAGGCTGAGATGGGATCTGGTGGCTGCCTATAAACTTGTCAAGGGGGACCAGCAGGCTATGGGAGAGTCCCTGTTCCCCCAAGCACTGCCGGGGGTAACAAGGAACAACGGCCATACGTTGACTGAGAGTAGATTCAGGCTAGATATCAGGAGGCACTACTTCACTGTCAGGGTGGCTAGGAGCTGAAACCAACTTCCAAAGGAAATGGCGCTTGCCCCTGCCCTGGGGGTCTTCAAAAGAGTCTAGACAGCCACCTAGCTGGGGTCATTTGAATCCAGCATCCTTTTCTTTCCATGGCAGGGGGTCAGACTAGATGATCTGATTATGTTCCCTCCGACCCTACCAACTATGAAATGACTATGAATCATATTGGCCTCATGGCACTGATCCCTGTGCTATGTGTTACATTTCTCTAGGCCTTCATCTGTTTTGAAGTGGTTTCCATTAACTTCAATGAAATATGCCCATTTTTTACCATCTAATGATATGGATACCTATTTTGATGATTTTTTTAAATCTATGGTATCATGTAAAATGACAATTAACATAATACATTTAAAAAAAACAGTATTGCATTATTATTATCCTCCTATTGCCCACAGCATGGCCTAGGCAAGAGCTGTGCTCCACGCTGCTTCTGTGAATCATGGTGCTGGTCCTCCCCACCATGCTGCAGCCCCAGCCCCACCTGGTGGCATGGGGCAGCATGTGGTGCCCCAGGTATTGCCTGTGCTTCTCCATGAAGTGTGCTGCATGCATTTCATTCTGGAGGCTATCCCTGCTGTGTCCACAAAGACCACCATCATGTAAGTCTACACAGGGCTGGGAGCAGGTCAGGGCCCCAGGGCTAGAAGCAGGGCTGGGGGGTGGCAGGTTGGAAGTGAGGGGCATGAGCATGACTAGGGTTAGGGGAACTGTGGGTTGAGAACGAGGAACACCAACAGGGCTAGGGGGCTGCAGATTGGCAATGAGGGGCACAAGCATGGCCACAGGATGGGGTGGGGGACTGCAGGTTGGAAGTGAGGAGCACCGGCAGGGCTGGGGAGCTGTGGCTTGGGACTGAGGGGCAACAGCAAGGGCAGGGACAGAACACTGGCATATCAGGACTGCTCAGCACCACAAATCAGCTGGGGGGAAAGCTGTAGTTGGACCCGTGTCCTGGTGAGCAAGGGGAGCTCTGATTTTCCATAAGTGATGAAAATCATCACCAAAATATATAGGCATGTTAAATTTATTTTATTATAATGATTTGAGGCACTTGTAGGCTTCCAAATTGCAAATATATCGATAAAACATTGCGTTCAACAAATATCTACCTATATAGTAGCCTTTCATCATAATCGTTTTTGGGTTTTTTTAGTCAGAGGATTCAGGATTCTTAAACAGAGCAAACCAGGGTCTCTATTAATGAGCTTGAACAGCAGCTGTTCTTAGCAGAGCTGACCGCTGAATTCTACAAGACTTTCTGGCCCCCCCTGGGCCCAGACTTCTGAGCGTCTCTCATAAGACCATTAAACACAGAATATTACTAGTCGGCTGCCAGTGAGTAGTCCTCACCCTGCTGCCCAAGGAAGGGGATCTTAGTGATATTAAGAACTGATGACTAGTATTGCTCCTGTGTACTGATTACAGATTCCTAACTGAAGCGCTGGCCCACCTACTCAAAATGGTCATGGCCTCTGTTATAGGCTCCCAACAGACCTATTGCATACTCAGCAGAACCATCCAGGGGAACCTGTTTCTGCTGCATGACTTGCTGGCGGCTTCAGAACTCTTCTGAACATCAGCCTTGCCTCCTTGCCTCATCCTGGCATCTGTTTCTGTGGCACAGGTATGCACTAGGAGTTCCTTGTTACTTCTGGAACAGGCAGCACTGGCTCCAGTGGGCTGTCTACCTGCTACTAATGAAGTGGCTCAGGACCTGATCAACCTGGTGAAAAGGGTGTCTGGCTTCCACCTGCAAGCTGTTCAGCACCTTTGCTGGACAGGTGTTATTTGGTGGTGCTCTTTGGTGGTGAAGCCTTCCACAGGCAAGGGAAGCATGATCTGCCCAGCCAGGCCAAGATGGCAACTCTGAAAAGCTGCAGAAACCAGCTGACAAAAGCCAGCTCCAACAGTGCCCCCCCAAATCTTTTGCTTTGTCCATACACATGTCACATTTGAGTTTGGACAATTAATCTTGGAACAAAATATTGACCAGTTTGTCATGCTGGGACAAAAGGGCACTCCTGCATGGTGAAACATGGACAACTAGTCCTAAACATGTAAACCCATGAAGCAAATGGAGAGGAGGGATTTTCAGTCTCTGATGATACAGTGGTTTTGGTGCTGATAAGTGTTTTATGCTTGGCCATGGGACAGCTACACATTTTGGATCTTTCACTTAAAAAAATATATTATATATAATAAATGTTTAAAAAATCAAAGTCTCACTGTAGCTCTCCAAGTTTTGGAAACTGTATTATATAACTAAGAACAAATTAAATTATTATGTACTCTCCACAGTCTCCCACCCAGGTGTTTGACATTGCTAACACATAACCATCTGTCACAAACATCTGTGAACCATCTTTTGCACTGCCTCTTTAGCATGGCATGCCTGCCCCTTCTCCTTCAGTTCTTTCCTCCACACCCACGACATCCACTGGGACACTTCCAAGAAATCAGCCAAACCAACTTGATCACCAGCTGGTGACTGGCGATACTTAATATATAAAGGTAATTGTATTTTCCCTGAGCTTACATATATACCACTACAATAAATTCTATGTAAAATAATAACAATACTTGTCAAACAGCAAGGGGAAAAGTGTGGTTGATAAATGGTACCATTGTTAGTCAGCATTGTTACTATTAAAATTATAAACAGTAGCTGCTAAACAAATGTACTGTGTTATACCATACAACACCAGGCTGTAACACAGCTAACATTTTGAAAATTGTACTTGATGCTCCAAATCCTTTAATATCTTTCTTAACTAGCAAGAATATTAACATTTTTTTAAAGGGAGGATGTACAAATTCTAAAGCAGCAAAAGAACTCTCTGTTGCTTCTGGAAGGATTCATTATTAAAATACAGCCTACAGCTATGCCCATTATTCAAGGGAAATGATTCCCAGCAAACACATTTAATACCCAGAGGCTCATAAAGATATGAATGTTGGCATTTCATTGATCATTTTATATTGGGCATATTCAACAGTGGTAGTTACTTGAAGACTCTATCTGGAATATATAATTGCTCCGCTAACATTCGAGAAGCAGCCTGACAAATTCTTACAAACTAATAAACATCTTATTTATTTGCTGCCTTCAGTTCAGAACCACGTTCCTTGGTGCTGAAACATTAAATCAACACAAATCAATATTTAATCTATTTCTTTATCTCTCTCCTTTGTTCTTTCATCTACCATCATTATCAATATAATCTTGCCAACATACTTATCAACTCATAAGGCACAACTGTAAGAGGTGGTCTGTTTATGTATGTACCCTTACCGCCTGCATCATCCCAGTAGTATCTGCAACAATTTGAAGTGTGATATAAGTGAAGATCTGTGGAGTGAATAAAATTTAAAACAAGACTTCTCAATGACACCTTTTGGAAGAATCTTTCTGTTTCTCTACCTCATCGACTTTCCAAATCTTTTCTCTCTGGTTATACTTCTTGGTTTCTCCCTCCTACTGTTTAACATTTAACTGTTAGAAACTGAATTTCATTCAGTGTTTGGGAAAGAGTTTATAGGAATGGCAGTACACAAAAAGATCTAGTTTGCATTTACTCCAAAGGGAAGTGCTTTTCTAATAGATACATAAAAGTTAACATTTAGCTAAATAATTCAAACACAACTCTTCCTTACTAAGGGCCAGACAGTGATTTAATCTATAGTCTAAGTTGTTGTGTGTGCAAGTGTGTCCCCATAACATACATTGACTCAGTGGCTCCTCTTCTCTTTATGATGCATTGTGCCCAAGGCAGAGCATCCAGAAGGGTGTGAAACATATGGCCAACATGCCAGATGCTGCTTTGTTTGTTGTATTTTCCTGGAACGAGTTTAGTGGAATCTCAGCTTTAATTTAAAAAGTAACGTTTCTCAGCCCCCATGAACATGAAGAAAATCTTCCAAGACTGACTAGGTGGCATAGTCTTCCAAAGTTGGCCATCAACTTCAAGAGCTTCAAAACTCTATTCTTCACTATTTTTCTCAAAAGACTATCAAGGCTAAAGCCCAATGATATGTACATCAAAGCAACTACTTCCATTCCAGGGGTTAGCTATAGCCTTCAGGGTGGATTCAGGGTGTATTTGGCCTGCAAAGCCTTTGGATCCAACTCGTGGAGCCATGGTTTTGACAGCATTTGTTGGTGGAGACTGCCTGCACCATGCCACAGTAAGGTCGCAGAGGCTTTGACAGATGCCCATGCCATCCCACAGCTGGGTGGTGGACAGTGGCAGAAATGGCCAGATCCGTGTGTCAGCCCTCTTTGGACATGACCAGGGTCATTTCAGCCTGCCACTGGAAAATATTGCTGAACCCTTGCTTAAAGTCTCTTCTGTAAGGAACAGGGACTGCTATTTGTTTGATTTAGGGACCACCGAGAGCCACCAGCCCAACTGTGAATGGGAGCCTCTGGGAAACGTTGCAATATAAATACTAAGTGATAGCAAAAATCAAGTGTGCCCCTTGTGTAACTGAGAGCATAATTTGGCCCAATGTGTCTGAAGTAAAATCACTGTTTTAACTAGTCTGAGGTCTAGGTAACAGAAACGCAAGTGAAGGCTGAATGGCATTTGCACTTTATATTTAGTGTTGCTTTCTGTCTAAAAAGCTTTCCGGAAATAAAATGCTATCTCTTGAAGTTTGAAACTAGAGCAAAAATGAACGCTCTATTTATGGATTATAGCTGTTTGTAGGCGTCTTCAGCAAGACATTGATTTGACTGATAACTTAAACATAAACATTAGTGATTGCTACTGTAATATTTAAAGACTGAAAATGTTCCTACAAGACTTCCTACAAGGGAAATAATTACCTCCACATGTTTTTTGACAAATAGTAAATTGGAAAGGAGTATAATCTTAGTTCTAAAATATCTATATCAGGAATGACGGTCTTGGCATACACAGTTAGCTAGAAGCAGAGATATCTGCAAGACAACAACTACTTCAGACCTTGAATTTTCAGATGATTTTTTTGAAGTCCTATTGCACATGAGCCTTCACTTTACAGGACAATAAGAAAAAAAGGAAGCATTACATAGTTATGCTACTATCATTCAGATACCTGATCTTGCTCCCAGTAACATATATTTATTTTTATTTCTACAGTGTGTCCTACAACAGGATCCTAATATGGTAGAGCCACTAGTTGCTATGGTACTATATATATATAAAAATATGTTTGAAACCAATGGCCAGATACAACTCCCAAACATAACAATAGAAAAAATTCCCAGCATCTTCAAATGGAAATAATCCCAGTCCTGAACTGAATGATATCATGTGTTTTTTCCTTTTTTTTAAATGACAATATTAAGAAATTGCAGGAGTCTCCTTAGAAAAGTAACACAATTCTGAAAACTGACAATTTAGGTTCATAGGGCATGTGTAGATGAAATGGGGACCCTAAATTGAAGCAGTGGGTTTTTAAAAACACCGCTTTAATTTAGGGCCTTTTAACCCCCTGTTGTGCACACACCCAGCCTTAACTGCCTCTCTGGTAGTGGGGATGGGACAGCAAGCTGCCAGGTGGCAGAGCAGTCCCTGAGCTGCAGTGGGGGCTGGTGCTTCCCTCCGTAGCGTGGCGTTTCCCATCCCCCCCCAGGTGACACCTGCTTGCAGACACCTGGCTCGGGCAGTCCCAGGGGCTCCGTAGCTATGGAAGGAAGCACCAGGCCTCCACATAGCTCAAGCAAGCTCCAGAGGCTGTGGGGGTGGGGAGGGAGATCAGGCTTGCCACTTTTGGTTTTTTTCCTGGGCGCAGCCTACCTTCCCGGGTCGCTGCCAGGCTGCCTGCACGGGCTTCCTGCAGAACCCCTAAGTTGCACAGAGCCTGGTGCTTCACTCTGTGGCTATAGAGCAACAAACTACAACTCCTCAGAGAAGTTTTATTTTGCTGCACCCTCAAATCATTTAGGGTGCATTATGCAGCAAAATTTGCTACAGCGGCTGGAATTGCTGTGCAATACACTGTTGATGCATACCAACACCAACACCATTAAAGTGGGGCAAAAGCATTTAACCTGCTTTAAAGTGTCATGCACACATGCCCCTCATTTTGTCTATACATGGCCATACATACTATGCCCTGCTAAAAACTTGAATAAATCTAATACGGCAGGAACAACTTAAAAAATAGTTATATTCTGGCTTAAAACTGGTCCAGTTTCCAGTGAGTTGTCTTGAATTCCAGTAAACAGATATTAGTCATGTTACTTGCCTAAGTGGCTCAGCAGCCATGTTACAGATTTCCTAACTACGAGGTTCTGGGTTTGAGCCCTGACCTCAGTTGGAATAATGCATTGTTCATTTGGGTCTGCAGCTATAGCCTAGTACCTGCCTGGTGTCTTGAAAAGTCCAAGGTCCTGGGTTCAAGACTCCCAGCTGCATGCTTAACTTATTCTTTCATTCTACAATGTATATTGTTCCATGTTACTTACTTTTGAATCAACATATATGCATATAGAAACTTTTCTAATTACTTTTTAAGGCAGTTTTTCTCTACCAAATTCTACAATGAGAGGGTTCATACAACCTAAAATGTGAGCACTTTAGCTCAGCTAAGCCCTTTAAATTATAGGATAAGAAAATAGAACCTGTACCCCTTTCAGATAATAAAAGAAAAGGTGCATATTAGAAGCCTCTCCTAACAAAGAAACCCATATTTGGATGGTAAATAAGATTTATATTCTCCTTCATAAAAATGGCCTGGGAAATGTGCTAACAGTCACTGATGCAATATTAACTTTATATTTAAAATAATATATAAATATAAGAATTAAAGGCTGCCTGCAGATGTGCAGGGAGACAACCCCAACACACTGTAATTACAGTACGTTGGAGCAGACTCGATTAATCAAATCTGGTGGAGCATGCTAATTAATCAAATCTGTTGGAGCATCCCCATGGTTCAAAATGGCAGCGGGGGTGCTTTGATTATAGCTCGTTTAGTTAAACCACCCCCGCCACCATTTTGAAGCGTGGGAATTCTGATACAGGAGATGCTATGAGTACTTTAATTAGAACAGATCTCAGTGCTGCTCTACTTAAAGTGTGCCCCCACTCCACTTAAAGCATGCTCCCCACCCCCAGAGCACATACAAAAATGCCCAAAGATGCCAGCATGCAGACAGATATGTAGGCAGTGAAATTGTCTCAAACTTCTCTTTTTTTCAGATTAATAAAACACTGTTATGGCCTAGAAAGCTACCTATCTGAAGGAACAAAACGACAAGCAATTAGAGGACATTATAAGACTGCAATTCACTCAAATGAGATGTGTAGTTATGGACAAATTGGCATACATGGACAGGATTTTTTTTGTAGTCAGAATAAAAGAGACTGTTTAAATTACTATTTGAGGTCTTGCTCATTTTTTGAAGGCATACGAAGAGAATGGATCTATTCTTTAGTTGAAAACTTTAAATACTAGGCTAATGAAGAAAAACAATTTAGCTCCTTTTAATAATGTACAACCTGTCCTACACTCCCTAGGTGCATTTGCACTACTTGCACAATGACTAAAGGCCAACGAGACTCGCCTGTATTATATATTTTTCATTTCGTCTACTTTTGAATAATCATGTATTGTGATCTGTTTAAATTAGAAAAAGGTGCAATCTTATCTTACCCTTTTATCAATAATAAAAAGTTACCTAATTTTATTCTTATATTATATATAATTTTATTATCAATTTACCTATATTGTGTTAGCAAAAGCTGTGAATAGACTATTTGTATTACGACATATTGGTTGCAAGCATTCAAATGGATTCATCAGCAAAGGAGGGAAGACTTAAAAATGTTCAGTGGTTCAAATTAAACTATATGTAAATTACACATATGCTGAGGGAAAACAAATACAATTTCTAAATGTGTGATGATTAGTAACATTTTTATTCGGAAGATGCATTTAAATATCATGCCTGCCATGGCTCAAAAATTTAGGTCTCTTGATTTCCAGCGGGTGCATCTACACATTAAATTAAATCAATCAACAAACTCTGGCACAGTTTGTACCAGAGTTTATTTATTGCTTTTGGATACAACATTTACACGTGCACTGAGACCACAACACGTTGAGCTGGGATGGTGCAGACCCAGCTGCCAGGGGGCTTGGAGGGTCAGCCTACCAATCCAGGGGTGCTCCACTCCAGTTCAATGTGCTGCAGAGAGGCTGGCTGGGCACAGGGGTAACCCCACACTGTAACACGCCTGTGCCACAGCCTGCTCCAGTCACGTCTATACATGTGTTGTGGTGGAGTAAATAACTCCCCCGTAGAACAGTACTTAGTACCTGTGTTGGGCAATACTAGCCTACGGCAGAGTGAATTAGTTTACCACGGCCTAATAGATGGTGATGCATGGCGTCACTCATGTAGAGGTTGATGCTTTATGGCAGAGATAATTACCAGAGCAGAAGCACAAACAGTGTAAATCTTGCAACAGCAGCGCATCCGCTGTGGATCAAGCAGCCCAAAGTGGCATCTGTTGCTTAGAGTGCCACAGAGTTCAAAGCACGAACTGCCTTGACCTGCTACTCAACTGCTCACAGAAACCAAACGAACCAGTGATGCCATGGTCATCTTCAAATTCAAAGGACAAACAACAACTCAGAAGCTAACTAAGCAACTCTGTAGTAAGTGTTTCATGTAGATGCACCCAATATGTAGCTGTTTAGGTCTACATGCAATCTGGCTCGTATAGGCGGATGGGAACAACAACCAAGGGCCTTGTTACATGATCATTTTAGGCAGCTGCTAGAGCTCTTCACCCCTGGACTGGCTGCATAACAACAACTTTTAAGTGGTTTAAAGCATTCCTTAGCTGGCTTAAAGATATGCCATAGAATCATAGAAAGTTATGGTTGGAAGAGACCTCAGGAGGTCATTTACTCCAACCGCCTGCTCAGAACATGACCATCCCCAAACAGATCATCCCAGCCAAAACTTTGTCTAGCTGGGTTTTGAAAACCTCCAAGGATGGAGATTATACAACTTCTCTGGGTAACCTGTTTCAATGTTTTACTATTTTCCTAGTGAGAAAACTCTTCCTAACAGCTAACCTAAACATCCCTTGCTGCAGCTTGAAACTGTTGCTCTTTGTTATGTCATCCACCACTGAGAACAGTCTAGCATCATCCTCTTTTAAACCCCACTTCAGGTAGTTGAAGGTGCTATTAAGTCCCCTGTCAGTCTTCTCTTCTCTAGACTAAATAATCCCAGTTCTCTCACTCTTTTCTCATAAGTCATGTCCCCTAGCCCCTTCACCATTTTTGTCATCCTCTGCTGGACTCTCTAATTTGTCCATGTCCTTCTGTAGTGTGGGCCCAACACTGAATACAGTATTCTGGATGTGGCCTCACCAGTGCTGAATAGAGGGGAATACTTACCTACTGGCAACATTCCTACCAGTGCAGCCCAGTATGCCATTAGCTACCTTGGCAACAAGGGCATACTGCTGGCTCATATGCAGCTTATTGTCCACTGCACCCCCAGGTCCTTCTCTGCAGAGCCCAGCCAGTCAGCCCCAAGCATGTCCTGGTCCATGGGATTGTTTCATCCGAAGTGGAGGACTTTGCACTTGCCCTTTTCCAATCATCCAGGACTTCTCCTGATCGCCATGATGTTAATGGCTTTGCAGTCATATCAGCCAACTCTCTCAGTACCCTACGGTACATCCTATTTGGTCCCATGGACTTGTACACATCCAGCTTTTCTAAGCAGTTCTTAACCTGTTTTTTCACCACTGAGGGCTGATCACCTCCTCCCTGAAGAGTGCTTCCTGGTGCAGTAGTTTGGGAGCTGACCTTGCCAATGAAGACGGAGGCAAAAAAGGCATTGAGCACTTCAGCCTTTTCTACATCCTCTGTCACAAGGTTGCCTCTACCTTTCAATAAGGGACCCACATTTTCTCTGATCCTCCTCTTGCTACTGACACGTTTATAGAAACCCTTCTTGTTACTCTTCACAGTCCAGTGCAGGAATCTCTCCGATCTGCCTAATTTTGTTCGCACTGCATTACCACGTAGCCAGTTCCCATAGTTATTCTATCCAATTTGAAATCCTTCAGCATCCCAGAATGCCCCATCTAACTCAAGGCAAGCAGGGATGCTGGGGCACTGTGGGATCTAGCACAGAGCCTTGCTCCCTGCAGATGTGGAGCAAAAACAGCCCTGAAGCAGCTGTCTCAGTGCCTCCCACCACCGATCAGACCAGCTCTGCTCCTGCTGGCGATAGTGCAGGGTATGAGCTCCAGAGGAAAAAAGGTTCAGGCCCCTCAGAGCTCAGGCAGCAGCGGAGGCTGGGAGCCCAGCCAGCAGGGGTGTAGGCTGGGAGGATGAAGGGAGGGAGACCTGTCAGCCAGCTGGGAGCCACCTGAGCTCTGAGGGACCCAATCCTTTTTATTTCCAGAGCTCGTACCTCTGGCAGACTGCAAGGATCCTTCCATGCACAAGTGTAGGGATCTGGGGATACCCTGCCTGGCCACAGTGCACTGAAGTCTGCCAGGAAGCAACAAGTTTCAGTGAGACCAGAAAGCCCCAGATAAGCTGCTTCCCTTGGTCCCTCTGGTCTTGCTGCAACTGATACCGTGGTGAGCCGACTCTCTGCTCTTAGTCCTGCCCCTGCTCACCAAGCCTGCAGTAGCAAGTCACAGCTGTGCAGGTGAAGGAGAGTCAGAGCAGGTTTTCACCTTAAGGTATGACTGCTCTACTAAGCCAAACAACACTAAGCTGATTAGCATGATATTTGGCTCACAGCATAAGGTCGAATAAGGCCCTAACTCAGTGCGACATGGACTCTGTTCTGTAAAGATGGGAAAAGCACCCTTTCTTTAGGGTTCCCTTTGGTGGTTGAATATCTTCCATGTTCTAAGTAACATAGGAGTTCGTAGGGAGAGATGGTGACCCAGGACTTCCTTTTCAGTGGCTGAGTTATACTTGCAGCTCTTTTTTTACATTTTTAAACAGGGCTGACCTCACATCAGGACTCTTGACTTAACCTTCCCTCAGTGTACCTTGATCCAGTGTCAAGGGTTTCTTAAATAAAACTGGGTTTAACTATAAATTGAATCTATTGTTTGGTCTGCAAATTGGGCAAAAGTCAAGGCTTCTTACGGTTTTGTTCAAGATATTCATAGTGGGGCCAAAACATCTACTTGTTCTTGTTTCACAAAAGGAAAAAATGTTTTCATCAGTTCAAAAGTAGACAGCAATTGTCCCTCTCACTGAGCAGCACGACTTTTCATCTAAGAGTATTCATGTGCTGTAAGAATGGAGAAGAAGGCAAGGTTATTTTCTCCAGTTTTTGTTTGTTTAATATTTGTTGCTAAATTACAATTTGAACAGAATTTGCATTTGCTCTTGGCAATCGCTTGAATAACATATGAAAATCCAGGCATGAATAAAGCAACAGTCTTCCCAGACTATAATAACTTGAGAAGACTTAACAGTAAATCATTGCCACACAGTTTTAATTGCTTGATTAAAATGTTTTACCTAATACTGCTGTGTTAATAAGAACTGCATAGTTTGCTAACAGTTAGCAAAAAGAATAGGATTCATCCAGATAAGGGAAAGAAGAAAATAAAATGGCCAATTCATAAAGGGAAACAAACTTAAAATGAGGTTGTTATTATGTTAATTTTTATATTTGTTACAAAATATGACTTGAGTTAGGATCTGCTAAAGGTACGGGCACAACAACAAATTACCAGAGGCAGGGATCCATCGTGCAACAGTTGCTCCACAGTGGCTCAGTGTGCCTATTCTTATCCCACGAGAAGTAAAGGGTAAAATATAGTAACTTACATCCTTTTCATTCAGGGCTGTGTTACTGTGGTTTAGCTTTCGCTTACTGTAGGGTAACAGTGGGGAAGAGAATGCTTAATACAGAGAGGCTGACATTTGGCAAGTTTCTAGTCCATTAACTTTCTATAATTTTCCCTTTGTTCATACCTTAAACAAAGTGGATATCAAAGTGCTCCATCCCATTGAATGTTCCAGCCTAAGTGCCTATGGTCTACACAGAATCATCATCATAGTGTAGCATCTTTTTTGGTTTCCAAACAGGTTGTTAGTTATGCAGTAGAATTCCATTTTACAAAACCCAGTGTTTAAACACACAGACATACCATGTACAGTTTGCATCAACAACAATAGAAGCTACCTTGGGAAAATGGCTTAAAAGGCCAGTAGTAATGCCTAAAACTGTAACTACAACTGCATATTGTCAGACTTAAAAAATATCAGCAGCCTTAATTTTGGAGACTAGTTGCAGTTACACCAGTTTACATAATATACAGCACTTTAGCTAATTAGAATAATAGATGCTTTATACCTTTTTTGCACTAATGAACCTTACAGCATCAAGTTGAAAGGCAGTAAAGAAGCAGTTTCCAGGAAATTAAGCCTACACAAACAGACACAATTACAACTGGGCAAGGAACACATACTAGAGCTGTGAGTTTTATATGCAAAGGTGTACTGATGGCTCTTCACTTCCAAATCTTTACACAAGCTTGCACATCAAACTCATGCATACAGAATTGGAGGGGAAACAAGAACCCCCAAAAGACCCCATAGGAAAGCTTCCATGGGGACCATGAACATCTGCCCACCCTCTGGGACCTCCCGGCTAGCAGTCAGTTTAGAGCAGTCCTGCAAATATACACCAGTCAAATAAACATTTCATTAGCCTCTGATTTTGGATTGTATCAAAGGCCACTGGAAGATCTACAACATAAGCTGGGCACAATTTCATCTGTTGATATCCAAGGAAAGATCACTGACCAGTGCCATAAGTACAGCCCCTGTGCTGTTCTCAGGATGAAAGTAATATAGGCAAGGTCCAGGAATCCTATAAGATCCAGATGTTCATGAGCTGTCAGGTACCCACCAATTCAAGGGGAGGTTGGAAATAGGACAACAGCTGGCTAAGAGTCAGTATCAGGTGATGGTTTCTTGAGTAGAGGCCAAGCAATTACAGATTTTAGAACACCCAATGTCATGTTCTCCCAAAGGGAGGCATTAACTACCTCTCCTAGCAATGGTTACAAGCCAGGAAGGATTTGGGGTCTAGTTCACAACTGGTAGCCTGCACCTTCTCCCCTGCTGTGACTGAGCACAGCTGCTGCATTAGTGAGACAGCATCAACATTGATCCACATCTACTAGACAAGACTGAGCTTCTCCAATCCTGAACTCAGACTCTGCAGCAAAAGTGGCAGTCCTTCAAGCTGTGCCAGATAAGGGCAGTCTTCTCAGCAAGGTGGGTGGCAAACTCATCACAGCAGATGGCAGAAGACTCAGTTCCCGGGTAGAAATACTTGGGTTAATCAGGCCACTTACCACCTGGAACAGTTTTGCCAGATGGCACTTTGCAGATGCAACCACAGTAGAAAAGAAAAGCTTCTTCACTGCCAGGCCATCATCTTTTAAAAGGTTCCACCCCACCTCCGTATGGGGTGGGTGGGTGGGTGGGTGTGTGTGTGTGTGTGTGTGTGTGTGTGTGTGTATAATTAATGAAATCCCATGAGGTTCAATAAAGACAAGTGCTGCACTTAGGACAGAAGGTCATTGCACCAGTACAGGATGGGAACCAACTACTCTGCAGAAAAGGACCTGGGAGTTACAGTGGACAGCAAGTTGAATATGAGTTAGTAGTGTGCCCTTGTTGCCAAGAAGGCTAAGCACATACTAGGCTGCATGAGTAGAAGTGCTGCCCGCAGATCAAAGGAAGTGATTCTTTCCTTCTGTTCAGCACTGGTGAGGCCAGATATAGAGTAGCAAGTCCAGTTTTGGGCACCCCATTACAGAAAGGATGTGGACAAACTGGAGAGAGTCCAGAGCAGGGCAACAAAAATGGTGTGGGGGCTGGGGGATGTGACTGCTGAAGAGAGGCTGAGGAAACTGAGCTTATTTAGTCAGGAGAAGAGAAGACTGAGTGGGGATTAAATAGCAGCCTTCAACTACCTGAAGGGTGGTTCAAAAGAGGATGGAGCTCTGGACTGTTCTCAGTGGTGGTAGATGACAGAACAAAAAGGAATGGTCTCCAGTCGCAGCAAGGAAATTTAGGTTAGATGTTAGGAAAAAACTTTCTCACTGGGACGGTAGTAAAGCACTGGAACAGGTTACCCAGAGAGGCTGTGGACTCTCCATCCTTGGAGGTTTTTTAGACTCAGCCAGACAAAGCTTTGGCTGGGATGATCTAGTTGGGGATGGTCCTGCCTAGGGCAGGAGTTGGACTAAATGACCTCCTGAGGTCCCTTCCAACCCTAATTTTCTATAAATCTATGATTCTATGATAATTTGTCCAGGAGCTTTAGGATATTTAATCATTATAGATAAATTATTTTAAATGGCCATCTTAACATATAATTCAATTTAATATATAATACCACTTCCACTCTAAAAATCTTGCACTATAATCTAATCTAATCTTTTTATATTTGGCCTGTGGGCAGATGCATCTTTCAGCCACATTAAAAGGGGAGTGTGACTTACCAGGTGAGCACACCACGTGTTGCTACGTAACTGTTACATCTGCATCTTCCTGTAGTGACAGAAGTAAACTAAATTGCTGTGACTTAAATTTCAAATTAAAAAGGGCTAAAGTGTTTGATCTAATTTTACCACTATCAGAGCAGGCAAAAATAACAGTTATATTCTAATTGCTCATGCCAGTATCATTCAACACACTTTCACAGCATTTATTGGCATGCACAATAATATGAATGCATTATTATAAATTAGAATAATTGTATGTGTGTGTGTATAGAACAAACACACGCTATTTTACAAAATAATATAAAATTATGTAGAAAATTCTGTAAAATGGAGACTGCATTTTCTTATACTAATTTTCCAAATCAACAGTCACTGATTTAATTTATTGGAAAGATATGGTAAAATGCAAGGCTGGCAATCCTATTCTTACTGGGAAACAGGTGAATTCTTGTAACTTGTTGTTTGAACAATCTCACAGCAGTCACATTAATAAAGCAGCTTGATTGACTGACACCAAGGATAAAGTCAGAAAGAACAAGGAGAGATTTTTAGGAAGGGGGTTAAAAAAGGGAGAGTAATTTGTTAATGACATTATCTTTTATCGTGACAAAGCTATTAGCTATTGTAGCAAAACAGCAAGACAGATGGTATCTGTTACCATAATACAAAACTCATTTAAAATATTTTCTGGTATAATCAATCATACTAGTCAAACCTGAAAGATGTTCAGTCAAAGTACAATCAAAACAATGTGAACTCTGGTGAAATGATGAGTCATATTTCAGTATGAAAAATGAAAAAGTGGTTGTTGGAGCCTTTTACAGTACTTCATATCATTGCACATCTGGATTTGCTAGGAAATATTTCTAGCAACATTATAATATTACAGCACTATATTACCCCTCATTTATGGTTTAATTATATCTATTGGTATTCTGCACAAGATTGTTTAACCAAATGTATTAGGACACTTAGAGACGCATAGCAAGAAACAAAGCACCTACAATAGAAGGCTCAATAGCCCACATTTTAGGGCATAGGGGAAGATGGGAGACAGGAAGCCAACTAATTCAGTTAAAACAAGGCACTGCTCCTCTCTGCCTTTATGTCCCCATAGATAAAGAGAAATATCTCCCTATTTACTTTAGAACTAAGTCACAAGAAAATATTAGTAAGTATTTATTACGCACTATAGAAAATTGCTACTTGCATTTTGCCCAGCACATTATCAGTAGTAAACACATATCAATATATTTTTACCCAGCCCCCACCTTATGCCAGGGTATTAAAAGCCTGTTCTATGTCCATCAAAATCTCAGGCACTCAGCCACAAAAAAGAGGAAGACTTTTAAGTTCAATTAATTATCTCCTATTTACAACAGTATTTCATTTCTAAAAAAATATTGAAAGCTTTTGTTTCCCACAACACTGATATAAGGAAAACTTTCAAATGCTTGCATAATACAAGAGTCTAACCAGTCAAACAATCCTTTTGGCCAGACCTGTATGCATCTGTTACTGTACAGTACTTCAGCATACAAGCAACATTTGGTTTTACACTGCCACGCCAGCTAGTTAGTGCAGTAAGAAGCTGTTATGTCTTGGAACAGTCTCCGCTGGTTAGCATAGGCCCTTCATGTGGATCTAATCAGCTCTACTGAAAATGTAAACAAATGAAACAGAGCATGCAACCATGCAAAATGTGTATTTACGTAACGTTTCAACAAAAAATAAAGTGCTCATGTTCCCATGAGCTCTAGGCAGGCAGATGGTGGATCCTCCAGAAAGATCGTGTGCTTAGCCTCCAGAGGACTTATGCCCTCCTCCCCTTGGGAGAAGACTGCTGACACATTCATGTAATACCCCAGCTCACTGATCTATGTAATAAAACATGGACTTGCAGTTGCAAACTAAAAGGTGCTCCTTCTCCAGTCATAGGAGCAGGACTGTGTCACGACAGGAAGCAAAAAAGATGGTGGAATTCAAGTTTTACTTCTACCCTCGAGGCACATGGCATCACAGGCTATGATTTACTGGACTAAAATCAGTGTGGATTCATTCATTACCATTCTTAGACATTTTGAAAAAAAAAAAATTTCACAATGTGTTACTAAAACAAGGGTTACCATATTTTCAGTTCCAAAAAAGAAGACACCTGACATGCTAACTGGGGAGGGGGGATATGATTGTGAGGGATAATGATATGCTGGTGTCCTGCCTCTGCCCATTACACTACCCCTCACTCCCAAGCCACAGTCCCCCCAGCTCTCCTGCCACCCTTCACTCCTGACCCACAGCCCCCTGCTTCACACTTCTGACCCACAGTCCCCCGCCCTCCCACCCCTCACTTCCAAGCCACAGCTCCCTAACCCATCCATCTCCTGACTATCCCAGCCCCACAACCTTTTTCCCCACAGTGGGCTGTTGCCCACAACCCAGCCCCCTCCACAAGTTGCAATCCCACACCCCATGGTGATCAGCTGCTGCTGCAAGAAGACTAGATAGAAAAAGGCAGGTGCTAGGACCCTGGGGGTGCCTTCTCTGCTGTGGCAGAGAAACCAAACTAAACTTGGTAGGTAGTAGGACCTTGGGGACATCTGTAATGCCGTTGGACTGGGGGGGGGGGGCACATAGCTCCCTGCTGCCCCTGAAGGGCCTCCACACCCTTTTCCCCACCCTGATGCAGCCCCTGCACCTGGACAGCTTTTCCCAGCACCGGCACGCACCCACCTCCGTCACACAGCTCAGATGACCAAAATCCTGGACATTCGATCATATTTAAAAAAAAACATCTGGATGGAGATTGGAGGATCCAAAAACAGGACATATCCAGGAAAACCTGGGCATATTGTCACCCTACCTAAAACAGCCAACTAGTGAGCAAAATCATGGGACAGTAAAATTTTCTGGCACGCTGTGAAAGCATGGACGAATAGCTCTGTATTCCATATTTATCTGTGCACATTAAGGTCAGTATTGGGATGCATATGATAAAAAAAATAGGGAAGTGCCCTAAACACATATATTGTCAAGAAAATGACTGCAATTTCACTTGTTTTTTACTCATATTTCAGCACACTCCTCCAAAATATTATGCCTGTCTTCTTCCTTACAACCGCGCAAAAGAAATGTTGATTTTTTTTTTTTTGCCCTGTCAGTAGTGACAGCAGCCTGTTAGTTTTGCGTACAAATTGACAATGTCAACTGGTAAGCAAACATAAAGGAGGAATTATTTTTTTAAATGAGGAACCAGGCCTAGGGAGTGATTAGACACAATAAGACAACAGAAGGCTAGATCCTCAGATCTTGTCAGTTATTAGTAAGTAAATCCTCTACTGACATTGGTGATATTTCTCTGCTCAAGTCATGAATGAATAGAAGGGCACTGGTAGATCCTTGTAGGGATAAGATAAATTCAAGGCACTTTTGCAAGATTGGCCTTCTGTGAGGGATTCACCTGAGGACATAATGCCCTGCTGTAGGTACCTGACCACAGTAGCATGTTATATGGGACTCCAGAAGTAAATGGCAGCTCAGAGCTATCACCCTTCCTTCTCTCCTATATCTACACCACCAACTGAATCAAGAACAAAGACATTAGCAACTGGCCCTACTAGAATACAATTGTGCATGATCAACGGTGCTATGTAAGACAGAGGGGCACAACAAATCAATTTGGATAAATCTCCTGTGGGCTTGAGGAAGACTACAGAGAAGCACAAGGTATCTGCTCCATGAGAACTTCAGCTCAAAGAGGTTAAAGAAGCTGATGTTGGGCATGTCCCCAGTGCCACTCTTATGTTCTCCATGACTGGAAGGGTTGTATTACATGCCCAGCAACTTCTGGGAAGACGGATTATATATTATTCAGTATTCATGATGTATGGAATTGGTGCAGGGCCTGCTTCACAGGGATGGCATGGAGGCTGTCCTTTATGGCGAAGTGGTGGTCCACTCTTCTCTGGCTGTGACTGGTCCACAATGCAGTGGAAATGATACATTTCTTCTAGGAGGATATGGATAGGATAGGAGGGTCTGGAACATGCTGGAGAATTTGGGTCAGGAACCTTGTATCCTCTTGTGCCTTTGTATAGGTTGTTTAGGTTGGGAGAGGCCAATGGGATTTGACCACACAGTCATAGATTAATCTTCAGCAGGCAGGAGGTATCCAAGTACCTCCTCTGCAGGCTCTGTCCAATAGTGGTTATAATAACTTGGGAAGGAGTTTTCTGTTCTTTAGGTCCACTTATATCGGGGGCAGGCAATTATTTTGTGTGGAGAGTCGCATCCTCAGTTTTGGGGAGCCATCAAGGGCCGCAAAACAGGTTCACTATTAACAGGGATTTCTGCCATGCTTTTCAGTTTGCACATTCAGGCTGCTCATTAGAAGTTTGGGGAAAATACTTAAGTCCTGCCCCCTTCCAAATTATCAATTTTTATTTTGTGGAGGACAGAAGAGTTGTAATTCAGCTGGTTGAACTGTTCACTTCTAAAACCATGCTGGCTATATGGATATTCATGAGAATACTGAGGCTCAGAGGTCAATAATAGGAGACAGTGTCTTCAGCTTCTTGGTCACTTACTCATTACTAAACAATAGTTATTTGATGGCCCCAGATTATTTTGGGTGATTCAATGCCATGCTTAATGGAGAGCTGACCATTAACTTAGCTAACAATTCAATGGACTGTCTAGCTGTGTTTTCCATGAAAGTACATACAAACACCTAAATTGTGTGATGTACGGTAAACTTGACTGCACAGGATTAGCAGATTGAACGAGAAACTTAAACCTTAGTGTGACCGCGGCCAATCCCTTTTTCTGGCCACAGACCACTTCTGCAGGCTGCCCCTTAACCCCTTATCTCGCCCGCCATGACTTTGATGATTCTACACATTTTTTTGGGGAGGATGTTCAGTGGAGTTCTTCCTCGTACTGGGGTATGCCTGCGGGGTACTCACGACCGGGACGGTCTTGATGGTCCACGATCCTGCCACTGTACTCCGAGTCCTGATGTACCCGGGACTCTTCGGGTTTCTTCCTATCCTCCGCTGGTTTGCCGCTG
>JAGPOW010001296.1:122832193-122859445 GCA_030014935.1 Caiman crocodilus
GTCCACCGGCTCACACAGCTCAGGTGCGTTGTTTGCACCTCCTTTCACCTCCGGGGACCCTCTCATGCCCCTAGTGACGGTCCGACGCCGTCACACTTAGGCTGTGATTCACAACCACCGAATAATCAACTCTGCAATTGCAAGTGTGGGGTTAGTTACTGGTTTTGTGTATTATGCTCATTTTCTTGTTCTCTTTTCTTTTCTTTTCTTTCCTGTTTTCAATATCCTTGCATTTGCCTTATTTTTCCTTTTCCTTTCCTAGTCTTCCCTTCTTTTTTCTTATATCCTTATCATATATTGTTTCCTTGCCTCTCTCTTTCCTAAGATTTTTGTTTCCCTCCCTTCTGTTTACCTTCAGTTGGGAAGCCTGTCTGCTACCATATAATGATGGTAATAGAGTAAGCATCACTCCTGAGCACCGGTTGCACTGAATCAACACTAGTGGAAGTGATGCTTTCTCTTGTTGACTTAACAAGAGGCAGCAGTTATGCTGATTGAGTGGCAAGAAAAAAACAAGCAAGATTGTATAAGCAGTAGATCGGTCTATACATGTGTGCATGTGTACATCAATATCCTGCAGCATCTGCTTCATGCAACAATCATCAAGGTTCAGGAAATTCTTGATTAACAAGAAAATGTGACGTGTGGCCCCAGGAGGTATATACAGGTGTAATTCAGCAAATTTGGTTACAATGAGGCTTAAAGATTTAAAGTCTATATACTGCTGAGGAGATTTTTGCTGCTGCTTAGCTCACAATTAAAGGAGATCATAAATGAAATGCTATTTTACAGTTTATTTTATGATCAAAACATTCTTTCATCAGTATGTAATGTAAGCTACACTGGTTTCTGCCTGCTAATTTTAATGCAGATTCTGAATTCAATGATTGCTCTCTATATCAAAAAAGGTAAACATTCCTCAGAGGGAGTACTTACTAACATTCAATAAATCTCTCATTTTAATTGAGAAGGTGAGAAAAGTTAGTCACTTGTCTTCCAGAAAAAATGTTTTCAGGTTAGCTTGATTATATATGACCTTGACAGTGGTGATAAAAGCAACGACTAAAAGTTTAATTATGATGTTTCCAGTGAGAAGACAGGAGAATTGAGATGATAATGCCAGTGTGAATTTGATCCATTTGTTCTGAGAATAAGACTCCATCCATCTAAGAATTTTAAACTGAGTCACTGTGGCACCACTAAAAAAATCAGTTTCTTATGCAAGTCAGTTTCTCTTATTGTTACTAATTCTGTCTTTTTCTGCTATTTCAGTGTATCCCTCTCTCCACTGCTTTTGTTCCGCAAACAACAGAAAAAAAGGTTATGTGGTGATTTAATATGCAGCTGAAGAGACATTCAACACATCAGCTGACTTATTATTCATCCCTATGGCCAAAATAGGACACCATCAGGACTAGGGAAGGGGGAAAGAGATATATTTTTGGATATCAGCCAACTCTTCCATACTGTACATTGGTATACAGCACTGAATTATATTGAGCTTTGTAAATAATTTATTCTGAGCTTTAAATTAAGTAGCCCCACTGCCAAAGGCTACTAAAACATTGGCTGGGTTAAGAAAAGGTCACTGAGCAGTTTTTACTTTTACAAACAGAAGACTGAACATGTTAGCTGAATTTAATGGTGGTGGGTTTTTAACTGAGAGTAAAGCTTCTTTTCTACTTTTCAACAACGTAAAGGAAGGAAGGATAAAAAGATGATCTAATACAAGGATGCTCAAACCCTGGTCCATAGAGCCACATCATAAGAATTAAGGAACTGTCATTTCCTGGTCCAACCATAGGCCCATCTTGCCATATCCTGTGTCACAATGGCAAGGAGCAGATGCTGACACAAAGAATGAACTGGCCTGCTGGCTTTCCTATGCGTTCAAAAATTTGGTGGTGTGGCAGTGGCAGCGTTAATTGCTATTCATTGTTGCTCTCCTGCTGCCAAATTTCTGGATCTGTGCAGAGCCCAGTGTGTTAAATAGTGAGGCTTTGCTCACTAGATTGGGTGAGCAGGTCTAGAGAGGCATTGGCCCTGATGCGTCTGTACAGGGTCTGATTGAGGCAGTGCAGGGCTTGATCCAAGCACCAGCCCTTTGAGGGATCCAACTCATGGACTAGCCCCACAGCACATCTGGCCCATAGACCCAAAAGGTTGAGCACCCTAGATATAATGAATAGCAGCAGTCTTTACCATTGCAGGTTTGGAAGGCTCCCGAGAATCACAAGAGAGAGGCATATAAAACATCCGATTTACAAAATTCACAGTTAATTTACAGAATGTAAAGTCAAGAGATACCATCGTATCATTTAGTTCAGAGCAACCTATGACCCACAAGGATCAATGCAGCTCATGAAGAGGTCTGATCCAGCACAGGGGATTGGTCTCTCAGAGCGGTGCTGAGCCACCCGTGTGCTCTACAGAGCTCTCCTCCACTGCAGAGCCTGCTGCTCCACAGCATCTGAGCCTACCCTTGATGCAGAGAGGCTGGGGATCTGGCAACCTGCTTCAGAGCAGAAGAAGGGGCTGCAGAGTTCTGGTCCCAGTGATGGCCAGGTCATAAAGCTCTAGCCTATGCTGCCAACTCCTGAACTAGTCTGATCTAGTCTGACCTACCATGTATCACAGGTCATTGCACTTCATTCAGTGACCCTTGAGCTCTCTTTTTCTGGCTAAAGCATATTTTCAAAAAGGAAGACATCAGGAGATGGAAAATCTACCTCTCTGTTGGTAATTTGTTCCACAGTTTTCATAGTTATAGATTTGGGCTATATTTCTAATTGAACTCAGTTATCAGCTTCCACTCACTGTCTCTGCCTAGGTCTTCCTCTGGATGAAAGAGCTCTCTAACTCCTCATATTTTCTCCCTGGGACGACAATTATACCATGAAATAGAATGACTTCTCAACCTCCTTTTTGCTAAGGTAAATGGGCTGCGATCCTACAACTCCCACTCAAAAGTAATTTTTTCAGCTTTCAAATAACTTTTCTGGCCGACTCCTGTTCCCTCTCCATTTTACTACAGCCCTTTTAAAATTTGGACACCAAAATCACAGGATTTTCTTTTTTTCACTCAAAACAGTGCTGACCTGACTACACCGCAGTGAAAGCAGTGGGAGTTTACCCATTCCTGCACGTATGGGTATTCCTGCACATATTCCTGCACCTGAAAACCTCACTGGTGACACTATCTAGATGAGACTGCAAATTTACAAAAGTATCCTCCTTGCAAGGATAATCTTACAGTCCAACAGGGACAAGTGTACTAAGTAGAAGGCACATAAAGTATGGGAGCACGTGGAGATAACAGAAGGGAAGAGAGCACAACGTAGGTAAACATACTAATCTCCTTTAGCTATGATTTATACAGGGTGATCACTACTGAGATTAGTTCTAAGGGAAAGAGAATTAGCATCCATATTTGCAAAGGTATGTAGGCAGATAGCTCCTAAATTTCTTTGTAGATCTGGGTCTGCTGGACTTCATGACAGAAAGAAAGGAGCTAAGTGTGAAACGAGATGAAGGGAAGCATACTAGCAAGAAATATAAACAAGGCTGTATGCAGCAGGGTATACTGTGAGAGGTTGCAACTGTGGCCAGGATTCAATTAGTTCTTACACTGGACTTTGGAAGAGTTAAGCTTCCTAAGATTCGATGAGTGATTTCAGCTAGTCTTGTGCTAGCCAAAAATTCTTTAGGCACCTGAAATCATTAGCGGCCAATATTGTGAGCTGTAGATTTCCCTAAGGGTGCTGAAAATGCTCAGAAGTGATTCAGCCATTGCACCTAGGAACATCCAGTGCCTGATTCCTGCCTAGGGTCTGCTGCAATGCAAAAATAGTTCCTAACAAGCATCTGAGGGTTGCATGTGTGTTCTCAGAGGTATTTGTCATGCAGCATCCAAAAATTATAACTAATTTAACACTGAATTCAGCTCAAGCATGATGATACTAGGGATGGTTGCCACCTGGAATCCAAAGGCATCTTTATATGTACTCTAGAAGTGGCAGGGAGGGAGGAAGGAAGAGGGTTGTTTTAATCAGAGGACCTCTAAAGAGCCACTTTAATTAAAATGCCTACAGCATCCCATGTATTCAGCATCCCATACTTCAAAATGGTGGCGGGGTGCTTTAAATAACACATGTTCAACGAGCTTTAGTTATAGCGCCCACAGTGCCATTTTGAAGCATGGAGCATTGAATACATGAAATGCTGAGACTGCTGGACTATACTAAGTTTCAGAGTGACTTAGGCAAATTGGAAGATTGGGGCAAAAGAAATCTCATGAGGTTCAACAAGGACAAGTGCAAAGTCCTGCACTGAGGACAGAACAATCCCATGTACTGGTACAGGTTGGGGGCTGCCTGGCTGGGCAGCAGCTCTGTAGAAAAGGACCTGGGGGTTACAGTAGATGATAAGCTGAATATGAGCCGGCAGTGTGCCTTTGTTGCCAAGAAGGCTAATGGCATACTGGGCTGCATTGGTAGGCATGTTGTCAGGTCAAGGGAAGTGATTATTCCCCTCTATTTCACACCGGTGAGGCCACATCTGGAGTAGTGTGTTCAATTTTGGGTCCCCACTACAGAAAGGATGTGGACAAATTCGAGAGAGTCCAGCAGAGGGAAACAAAAATGGGGGGGAAAGGGGGGGACATCACTTATGAGGAAAGACTAAGGGAACTGGGTTTATTTAGCCTGGAGAAAAGAAGACTGAGAGGGGACTTAATAGCAACCTTCAACTACTTGAAGTGGGGTTCAAAAGAGGATGGAACTAGTCTGTTCCCCATGGTGGAAGATGACAGAACAAGGAGCAACAATGGTCTCCAGTTGCGGCAAGGGAAGTTTAGGTTAGATATTAGAAAGAATTCTCTTACTGGTAGTAAAACACTGAAACAGATGACTCAGAGAAGTGGTGGAATTTCCATTCTTGGAGGTTTTCAAAACCTGGCTAGACAAAATTTTGGCTGGGATGATCTAGTTGGGGAAGGTCCTGCTTTGAGCGGGGGGTTGGAATGGATAACCTCCTGATGTCCCTTCAAACCCTAATTTTCTATGATTCTATGAGCCTGCTCCAATGCACTGTAATTACAGTGCATCAGAGCAGGTGTCTCGCATGTCTACATGCCCCCTAAGAACCGAATGCACTTGTTCTAGATGTGAAGACCTGAGCTCTGGGCCCTCTTCCTTCAAATGGGACTTTAACACATTTACATCAGAGCAGCCAAGTCACCAAACTACAAAACAGTCTAGGTTTTGGCAACCTCTACCTCTCCTGGGCAACAAAAACTGCTAGAGTCATGTGGCAAGAAAGCCTGACTATGCATCTTAGTAATTAGGGAAATCTCTTGAGTAGGGATAATAGACCTTGGTTACACTACCTGAATGCAGGCTTATCTTTAACTAATAGATGCATAATGTAAACGGGTCCTGTCCAACACTATTCAGACAGTCAAGAGTGAGCATGCCACTGCAGCACAGTGATGAGGGCATTGCTCTGAAGTCCTACTGTCAATAGTATTTATGCATTTATATTGCTTACATGTTGCAATGTATAAGTACAAATGACTAAGGAACAAATATAAACCTTTGTCTTAGGTTTGAGATAATGGGACGGACTAACAGTGGTGAAAAAGAGAAAGAGAAAAGACTCAGAATTGGAGAATATCAGTTTTGCCAAGATAGCTTTAAACAGCATTGATTTGAAAATGGGAGACAGTAACAGTTAAGAGTAAATCTGGGATGGCAGTGTGAGGAATTATTCATCTTCTGCAGGCCACACTCTTAGTAAAGGGTTTGATCTCACAGCACAGAAGTTAAATGTAATTTATCCATTGCTCTCAAGGGATTAGCCTTCATTAACAGTCTAAGAAGAAGTGATTGAACACAATGAAAGACTCAATATGATGGGGAGAGGAAGTCAAGAATAAAAATGATACTGAAATTATGAGGGTGGAAAATAAAGTTGATAGTGGAATTACCAAGAATTGTAAAGAGGAGGAAGAAAGATAAGAAAAAGAGAGGAGTTTCAGGAAGGTATGAGTTTGATGTACCAATGGGCTATCCAAGAGAAGCTGTATGAGCTAGAGGATTACACGGTTAAAGGGACAAATAAATCTCATGTAAAGAACATTTTCAGAATTTAAAAAAGTTACAAATTAGTGAACATGAAACACATGATGAAACTGGAGGTAAACACGGACTACTGAGCAATGTATTTTGTTCTATGTATGGGAAACAATATGCTCTATATGACAGCTGACCTCCAGCTATATAAATTGGCCAGGGACTTCCATGATAATTCCGGCTTCCAGTTGCTCTTCTAATTCTAAAATTTTCATTTATTTGAGGAAATTTTTTTTCCAGGAACAGATCTCTTCATGTTAATGAAGCTGTTTGGAATCCAAGACAAAATAAAACATATCCATTTTGGAGCATACTAATAGAGGGATAAAAACATATTATTGAATGTTGCAGAGCACAGAGGTGCCCTGCTCCTAGAGAGGGGAAACTGCTGGAGAAAAGAGCCCTAGCAGGGAATAAGAGCCCACCTGCGGGGTGCCAGGGCAACTGGAGGCAGCGAATGACCCACACCTGACAGCGACTAGCTGGCTGTAAGGGGCAGGGCCTGGCCCTTATAAAGCCCAGGGCTGAGGCCAGCCTGGCAGTTCCCTGCCAGCAGCCAGAGAGGCAGGAGCTCCCTCAGCCATGGTGCGAGAAGCAGTGAGAACTGCAGATACCACTTAAGCAGAGTTATGGATGGCAGCTCTAGGGCATTTGTGCAACGTGGTTTAGCCAGACAGCTTCAAGTTAAGTTGTAGCCAAGAGGCTTGTGTTTATTTTGTGGTTGTTTATTACACCGGTGGTTTGGGTGAGGCTATTAGAGGAGGCCTCAGGGGGATCCCACAGTGGCATGGGGACCCCGGTGCCAGTGAGGGCGCAGTACTCTCAAAGGGGCCTCACAGCACAGTGCGAGGACCCTGGCACCCAGGAGGGCGCAGCATACGGGCTGTATAGACCCCAGCCCTAGAGAGGGGCACTTGTGAGAAGCCCAAGTGTGGGAGCGGAGAGCCCCAGGAAGGGGGCAGCATTTTAAGAAACCCAAGTTGGCGCGGCAAGCCCCAGACAGGGGGCAACATTATCGAGAAGCCCTATCGTGGGTGTCGCGAGCACCAGGAGGGGGCACTATTGAGAAGCCCCAGCACGGGCGTGTTGAGGCCCCGAGAGAGGGCGACGGCGCAGAGAAGGCCTGGAGTGGGCACGGAGAACCGCAGGAGGGGGCGGCAGTGTATGTAGACTGAGAGAGACAGTGACAGTCCAACGTCTGTCTCAGCTATGAGGCTTGGGTCGTGGTATAAGGGGTGGCTGGAGCCATGCATAGCCCATAAGGCTAGGGTGCCCCAAAGTACCCATTTGCAGGACAAGGTCCACAAAGGGTCCAGGAGTCTACAGGACCAGAGGGTATAACGGACCGTGTGCAAGAAGACGTGAGGCAGCCTCCTAACTGATTTAAACCATCAAAGATGGGGCAGGCGAGAAATAGAGAGTGCTCTTGGGCCTACTTGACACAGACAGGGGGCCTTAAGGAGATCACGGCCCTCCTGTAGGACCCCTCCGTGACATTGAACGTATATAGAATACAGGTTTCTCCTAACTTTTTGCTATAAATGCATTCCTGGAAAATGGCACATAACGCAAATTCACATAAATGGAGCCCACATTACAATGTAACAAATAGGGATACGTTCCAAGATCTCGGCTGCACTGACACCCAGACCCATTTCTACCACTTTTACAAGACAATTTGGTACTTACCAAGAGCACGCAGTACACACAAGCACAGAGTACTATCATAATGGGGACGACAGCTACAGAAACACGTCGCAGACAACGAGGACCACAGGTCCACACAGGAGACTATATTTTGGTGCGCATCAATCCTACAATGAACCGCACAAAGTAGCTGACTGCGAGCTTCAACACACCAATCACATAAGAGTGAATTTACCTCACATATAACAAATTTTTGGTATAAAAAGGGTCATCACAGAATAGTGAATTTGCACATACAGAACCTGCATAAAGTGAGGGAAACCTGTGTGTACACACACACACACCCCCCTTCCTTAAATGGCTCTTGCCAACAACATTGATTAAAGTTGGACTTCGGTAGAGAAACAGCTCTTTCCTCATATATTGATAATCATGACCATTATTCTTCCTTGTCCTGTGCCTCGCATGACTTTTAGAATCAATACAAAGTGACCGATTCTGTTATCATTCTGGTTTGGTACTATTTTACATCCACTTCAATCAACTTTCAGTAGTATAAATGGCTATACAGCGCACTGTGATGGATAATCGGGTCTTTGTATGCAAGAAATTTCTCACTGGTTCTGCTCATCAAGCATCCATACTGGCAAAAGAAGTTAGCAGAAAAAATTGGGAGATAATATTGACACAGAAAGAAACAGAATGTGACTGTTTAATTAACAAGCTTAGGCACAAGGGAACAGAGTTAAGGTTGCCTGACCACCATTAACCGGCATTTCCTGTGTAGCATTAACCTTTTCCTTATATTGATGGAATCCTTCAATATATTCTCAAGCCAAGGCAAACGTCACTGTAACTAGCTCTTTTTAAAAAGATCACAACTCAGAGAGGTCATTAATTGTTAATTTTTTTTAAACAAACGGAAATGTCTTTTTTTCAGAGGTGAGCCACAAAATAACCTGACTGTCACTCAAACAAATGTCATTGATCTTTCTTGACGATTACAAATCCAGGAAACTCATAGTGTAAGAAGATACAATACTGTATTTAGCTTAACACAATTAGCTTACCAACTTTTTTATTTGTCAAGAACTCAATTATTTTGCACACATCTATTTTTCTTGCAAAGAAAGTGATACAATACAGAGTGGAAACACTGAATTTTATCCAAAAAAAAAAATCAAAGCCAATGCTGCTTGCCAAATTAAATAGGCCGCTGAGCTGATCTGGTATGGCGATTGTGTTCTTTGCCAAAATGAACTAAGCAAGTGAAATTTGCTGATGACACTGCTTCCCCTCTGCTCCTCATAACCTTGGAATAGGTACACAAAGCTTGATCCTACACCACTAAATAGGGATTCTAAATTTAGTTCTACAATTACATTTAGTTTTAAAAATCTCTAATTTAAAATAATACTATATCTGGATACATTGCGTATCTTGCTGTGGCATACTTATTACTTGGTATTCTACACAAATGGCAATCTCCACGCATGGATAGTGGTTACAAATGGTTTGGATTCCTGAGGAAGGTTAAATTGCCAGCACACTACTACAGCAATACTATGAACTCAGTGGTGCTGACACTGCTGACTCTTGCAAAAGAGCATAAAAGTAAACTCTGGATCTTAACCCAGTTCTATACGCTTCTGGCCCCATGGAGCCTTCCAGCTCAATTAGCTGCTACTCTCAGCTCCTGGGGAGGGCAGATCAAGGGGTTGGAAATGCTCAGATGACGCTACCATCTGCAATAATCAGAGCAGATTTATATTATATATTGTTAAATATTGCAGAACCCTGGCCTATTTCAAGGCACTGTTATAAGGACGTTGTCCTTGTCCCCGATGTGCAATCCTGCAGTTCTTACATAGCAAAACATTTATTCACCTCAGTTTACTCTTATTGATTCCAGGCTATGAAACTTCCCCAATTTGTGTAGCTAAGACTACATGTGTAGTTGTCAAGATTTGTCTACATTATTTGTAATTGCATCACTTGCAGCAGCCTTTGAAAACCTGGTACTTGGGGATTATAAATTTCAGTTTTTATTCCCCAACATTTTGAATGATGCTAACTATCCATCCCAAAACACGCTGTGTGATAGCTGCTTAAGTGTTTAAGAAACTAACTGATTCCTTTACGAATGTCAGTGATCTTATTAAATGCACAGCCTAAAGCCAATATTCTGAGCTGCACCTAATCAGCACAGGCTGCAGGCAGGAGTGGGTAAAAGTTTCTTAGTCTCTGGGCCACTTGAAATGATGTCATCTTCCAATAAACCTTAAAGATTTACAACATAAAAGGTGATCACCACTTAGTAACACACTTTTCCTTTAGCCAAGACCCTGGGCAGTAATAGGAGGACTACTTACGATTGATTTTCACCCTGACAATCCATAGCTGGCTAGTTAAAATGTCTTCAGAGTCCACTTACAACACTTACTTGTCACTATGGGCCTGTATCATCAGTACTAATCCAACCCTCAGCATTTTTATCCTACAGGATGATCCTATGCTTAGCACCACTATTTTTTCTTTATTTGTCTTCACTGCAGCTAAAGTTTTCATTACAGGGCATGGAGATGAATTCCTTTCATATCTGAAACTCACTCTGGTTTCAAAGGGAGTTGGTTTTATTTTGGTCTCTATAAACAGGTAATGAAATGTATTCTAGACAAGCCAATTGGAGATCTACATCTTTGGACATGATAATCACGCCATAAAACAACCTTGTCTGCAAAGGATTTAATTTTAAAGAAAAATTATCGCCTCAGGCTAGGCATTCCTCTTGGAACTATAAATAGTAATTCCCTTGGAAAGAATGAATATAGGGGAGTTTACAAGAGCCTGTTTCTCATTCTGGTAGTTATCTCCTGTATCCTGATGCTGTCAGTTTTCAGAAAGCAAAAAAAAACTTCACTACCAGCTTTGTTTGAGTTTCCTAACAGGTATCAAAACATACGGCTCACTTTACATCTTCTAAAACAGTAGGAAAGTTATTGTAAAAGGTAACCTAAAGGTGGGATCATAAAAGGAAATGTGATTTAGTAACAAACCTTCCCTTTATTACACATTTATTTCACAAAAGTACTGGGCTTGAGCAAACAAAACTCAAAAGCAATGCTTGGGAAGCAGTGTTCTCCGTTTAAAATACTCTGATTAAGGACAACCTCCCCCTTCCCTCCCAGCAATAGAATATTTATTAGTAATGTGTTGCATACGAGAGCACTGGAGCTGATGCTGGGCGTTGAAAACTGTAAATAGGCATTTCTGGGATGCAACTAGACGTGTCACAGGAGGCTGCCAGACCTCCTTTACTGGCAAGCGCCTAAGAAATAAGGATAAGATCAACAGAAAGTCAATGAGACTCTCAAGGAATTAGTGACTTTTCCTATGGGGTCCTTTTTACAGATTACACTTAGCACATGCTTTGAGTTTGAGCTGTCACACCTTAAGGCAAAGGACAGAAGTTACACGTAAACTGGTTTAAGTGATCGGAAACTAGTTTAAACCTGTAGCAGAACATAAACCACATAAACCAGATGTCTGAGTGTACATAAACCAATTTCAAAATTGCTGAAACTGGTTCAAGATAAACCTGGTTGAATGTAGTATCAGACTTAAGTGATTTGGGTCAAACCGTTTTATAAAACTTCTTACCCAGACCCCTTCCTGGTTCAAATTAAATCACAGTCTCCCAGCATCCCAGCATCCCTGGGCAGGGCTGGGCTGGGCTGGGCTGGGCTGTCTGCTCTGTAGAGCAGGGCTGGCCCTGCCCACTTCTCCCTACACTGGAGCAGTGAGGGCTGGCTGACAAGGGAGTAGGTGCGTGGGCGAGCCCCACTGGGGATGCAGCCCAGCCTTTGGGGAAGAGACACTGAAGAGATGCTGTCCGTCTCTCACACACACACACACACACACACACACACACGCACGCACACACGCACGCAAACCCCAGCTGGGGTCTGGGGCCAAGAAGAGAGGTTAAATACTACTTCTCCTGCTCAAATTCTCCTCTCTTCTCCAGACTAAAATAACCCTAGATCTTTTAGCCTTTTCTCATATGTTTTGTTTTCCATGTGCGTAATCATTTTTGTCACACTGTGCTGGACTCGTTCAAATTTGTCCACAGCCTTCTTGAAATGTGCGTCCTGAAACCAGGCACAATACTCCAGGGGAGGCCTCACTAGGGCTGAACAGAGCAGGAGAATCACTTCCCTTGATTTGCAAGTGACACTCCCGTTAATGAAACCCAGGATGTCGTTGGTCTCCTCCCCCCACCACACCATCCCCAACAGTGCACTGCTGGCTCATATTCATTCCCCAGTGTGTATTTGGACATGTAGTTATTTGGTGCAAGTGCAGGACTTTTGCACTTGTCCTAGTTGAATTGACTGTGGGTGATTTCTCCAGACTATCCAGGTCACTCTGGATCCTAGCCATGTCCTCCAGAGTGTCTGTAATTCCACCCAACTTCATGTAATCTGCACATTTGCTAAGCGTGCACTCAATTCCATGATTCAAATCATTAATGATGATTTTGAACAATACCAGGGCAAGGACAGACCCCTGGGGAAACCTGCTTGATACCCTCCCAACTGACAATGAGCCATTGAGAACTACTCATTGGGTACGTCTACACGTGCCCCTAAGGTGCTATTGTTACTGCGCCATATGCACAATGCACAGTTATTTTTGACTGCTGTGTTGCTGTAGCAACACACTATAAAGGGGATGTGTCAGTACAATGATGTAACTGCAGCATCATGATTTTTACCCATGGATGCTACGTTGCCATGGTGTGTTGCTATGGTGACATAGTATAGATGTACACATGTAGAAGTACACTCTGAATATGAAGATTCAACCAATTATGTATCCACCTTTCTGTACTTTTGCCAAGTCTGTATTTCCTTAGCTTGTTAATGAAAACGTTGCGGGAGATGGTGTCAAAAGCCTTGCTAAAGTCATGTCCGCTGCTTTCCCCTCATCCACAGAGCCTGTCACTTTATCATAAAGAGAAATCAGATTGTTCAGGCATGACTTGCTCTTGGTGGATCCATTCTGGTTGTTCCTGATCACTTTGTTCTCTAGGTGCTTCACAACAGATTGCTGGAGAACCTGCTCCTTGATCTTTTCGGGTGTTGGGGTCAGGCGGACTGGTCTGTAATTCTCCTGATTCTCCTCCATTTTCCTAAAGATGGGCACTATATTTGCCCTTTCCCAATTATTTGGGACCTCACCCAACCTCCACAAGTTCTCGAAGAGAGAACTTCCTCTCCAAGATTACCTCAGACACTTCTTTCATTACAATAGATGCATCCCATCCAGCCCTGCTAGTTTGAAAGCATCTAGCTTCCCTACTCTGTTCTGCCATTACTATACATTGTTTGACTCGTTCCCTATCTTTGCTGACAACTGCACTCGTCGTATGATTGCTGCTCCTCCTTGTAAAGGCTAAGGGAGAAAAAGGCATTGAATACTTCAGTCTTCCCTGCATCATTCATAACTAGATTGCCTTCTGCATTCCCTAAATGACCTATGGTTTCTCTGTTCTTAATTTTACTTCTGACGTACTTGTAGAATCCCTTTTGATTGCCTGTTCATGTCCCTTGCCAGCTGCCTCTCAAATGGTATCTTGGCCTTCCTGAGTTTCTCTCGGACTGCCCCTGCAACACTCTTATAGTCTTCCACAGAACTGTGACCAAGTTTCCGATTTCTATATGATTCTTTTCAAGTTTCAGCCTATTGAAGAGATTGCTGTCTAGCTAAGCTGGCCTCCCATTGCACTACCCATTCTTCCATCACATGAGGACAGCTTGCTCCTCTATCTTTAAAAGGTCCTCATTAAAGTACAACCAGCTCTCCTGGACTCCTTTTCCCCTCAGACTTGTTTTTCGTGGGATCCTTCCCACCATTTCCCTAGGTTTGCTAAAATCTGCTTTTCTGAAGTCCGGTGTCTTTATTGTCCTACTCTCCTTCTTTCCTCCCCTTATGATCTTGAACCCTATCATTTCATGGTTACTATTACAAATTATTTTTCACCCTCACATTCTCAGTCAATTCCTCCGTTTGTAAGCAGGAAGTTAAGGGAAGCTTCCCCCTAAATCGGCCTGTCTACTACCTTAATAAAAAAGTTATCCCCAACACACACTAAGAATTTAATAAAGCATCTCACAAAGTCAGGCATTTTTTCACTTTTTCCTCAGCCTCATATATGCGTTCTTCAATAGCCTTCATCTCTAACAACAACAGTCATAGCAATAACAACACTAACACTTCATTTCAAAATGCCTCATTTGTGAGGCAAGGAAACAGTTATTTTATACCTTTTCTTGCTGCCCAACTTTATATATATGGTGCTGAATTTTCAGGTGCTGTGAATAACACAGTGTTAGAAGTACAAGTTGCCTCCTTTTTTTCGCCTTCTGAAGAAGGTCACTTCTATTCAGGACATCTTACTTTTCACTTCTGCCTGGAAATCTTCTCCATCTCATTTCATCCTCCTATGTATGTCCACTCAGAGCTCAACAGGGAACAGCACTGGGCTTCCAAATGTGGAACTGGATGAATGCAAGGGATTGGAAACAGCAGCAAAAATTCAAAACTGAGGCTATTCCTGGATTCTTCTGTCCCCAGGAGGCACTCTGTTACTTCAGTTTATTTCCATAAAATTCAAATACAGTCATGAAACAGAAGTAGGAGCAGGAGGGAAAAGGTTTTCCTGAAGGCAAGTTCCAAAAAAGGTATCCTATGTACTGGAGAGAAGAAAGGTCTGCCATGCAAAAGTGCTTACAATGAAACCTCCAGTTATTTAAGACTTTCAGTTTCTTCATTTGTAACCCACTTTTCCATCCTCTACTTTCTGAAATCCACTCTGGCCTGGCCTGCCAAACTACCTCTCCTCTGCACTCCTATGGCACATCCAGACAAGTGTGCATGTGTGGGGGCATGCATTCGCCATGGCAAAAATAGAAGGGCGACAAATTTGTGCCTCTGTGCACATCCCTGCTATTTGGGTTTGGTGTGGGGCAAAATGCCCCATTTTAGGGAAACAGCCATGTCTGTGCTCATCCTGGCTTCTGGTGTGCTGGAACAACTAGAGGAGGGGAGATGCTTTGGCCAGCAGCCAGAGCATCTTCCTGGGGGACCCAGCCTCTATGTCTGCTGGTCCATACTCATGGAGAGTGTACCATCACTTCTTTGTGAGGCATTTTTTTTATATCAGGATCACCTGGTGTCAAACTTGCAGTGTGATAAACAGTGCATTGGTGCTATGTGCCGTTTGTGACACCTCAAACAACTTTGAGGTGCTACAGACCACAAGTGCATGCTCATCTGCATGAGCCCCTAAAAGGCGAGTTTCCTAGTAAAATTTACTAAGACACATACCCCAATTTTAAGTGTCCTTTGGAATACCTGCATTTGTTCACAGCCTAGAAGAATGGTTCCCTGTCCTGATTCAAGTCCCTGGAGATTAGAGTGCTACACAGAAGTTCACCCATGAAGGACACAGAATAGAGGTAGGAGTACTTAATGGGCCCGCTATAATTCACAGGACTCCTCCGAAATCCTAAGTCTACCACTGTAAAAAAAAAAAGGTGTTGTTTCAGATTTACACCAGGTTGACTGAATTCAGAATTCAGGCCTAAACCTACATGGATTAGTTTGAAAAAGCATTTAGAAAATTGCAAGTGAATAGGTGAAAGCAAAAATAGCATTTATGTCAACATAAATGCATTTTTCTAGACAGCATTAGAAATGTTCAGTAAAATAGACATGTGGATGTGGATGCACTTTACCCTAATGCTGAAAGGGCCTCTAGAGTGAAAGACTCTGGGGTCATTCAAGAATCCATTAGAAGCTATTTTGGGGGAAAATGGTGTATTAAAGCAAATGAAATATATATAAGCTTTGCTAAGCCATCGTTCTAATTTCTTAACTTATAACCTTTTCAGCAAATGCTAGTCTGCTACATTTCTACTGTAGTTTCTGACCAAGAATGATTTGTCAAATCTGGGTGTTCTGCAAAATAAACCATTAGTTGGCAACATTTCTTTAATATCTTTCAGTAGTAACCCCTTAATAGTTCAACCGTCATTCTTTGTCTTTGACTGCAAAACTATTTTCTCAGTGTGCTACTGACAGGAATATGGTTATATAAATGACACGATACAAGTTAGTATGCTGAAGTATTGTTCATGGTCTGTTGCACAGAGAATACTTATTAGAATTACTGTACCTATCACCATGCAGGAAATCACTATTTGAAGCTCTAATAAATGCTTGGGTGATTTGTTCCTTGCTACTTCATGAATGGTCAGACTCTCACAGTAATCACATTCGTGGACATGAATTGGTGTGTTTATGTAACATGCCTTTGTCTGGTGTCTTATCCACAAGAGCCTCCTTGCTCTACGTTAATACTTGATATGAACTACAAAAGCATAAAAGCATTATTTTCATTTTTAAAATTGACGTACTCATGATTCCCATTTCTGCTCTGATTTGCCTTCTTTCCATGCTTCGAAGATCAGAGGAAAAGGAGGGAAACAATATCCCCAGTACAGAACAGATATAGATCCAGCTCAGATTCTATGTCCTTCCTTCCTTGGATCAAAAACAACAGGCACTATCATTTTCTGTGGTTGTCACCCAGTTATCAAATAACAAAATCTATTTTTACTATTTTTTTTTTTATTTCCCACAAAAGGGAGCTGGGTTGAAAACACGATTTTTCAAAGACTTCTCTCCTATTGACCTCTTGACCCTGCAACTGTAGTCACCAGCCTGTCATTTAATTCTTCTGCACTGTAAGATAGTGTCCAAAGACGAATACCATTTCTTATCCCCCCAATCACACAAAAAATTGTCTCCTGACAAAAACCAGGAACTATAAGATTTCTCCTCCCCATCCCAGTGCATTAAGAGGAAACCAGGGTGAGAAACTAACATCCAAGATGTGCACACCAGCCCATGCTGGATTTATGTGCCCCAGTTATAAAAATGATGCTGTATCCTGAGTGACATAAATCCTCTTATGCTCCTGGAAGAAGCAGACATTTAACAACAGGGGTGCACCAATGAAGATTTTCTTGGCCAATGTCGATGATTTCATCATCCGCTAACTGATGATTAACCAACCATATTAGCCAATCCCAATCCGATAACCAATATTTAGTAATACTGTAATGCATTTTAAATTGGTGACATAAATACACCTTTTTCTGTTTGTTTTACATTTATCTCACACACACACATGCCTCCTGCTTGCTCCACCCCTCAACAAGGAGGGGGTGACTGCCTTATTCCCACGCACATCGCCCCCTTGCCCACAGCTCCTATGTGCAGCTCTGCTCCCTGCACAGCCCGTGCTGCTGTCCTGGGTGGGTGGGGTGGATCCTAATGCTGACAGTGGCACTGGGTACATTTGGAGCCCCAGGGCACGCCACTGCCTCAGCACCAGTGGGTCTCACACAGCTAAGCTCCCACAGCCACCAGGGAGAAGCCACTTTTGCAAAGGAGCCTGGTGGAGCAGAATGTCCCTTGCGCGGTGCCTTATCCCACCCGTGCCCAGCCCAATGGCTCGACGGCAGCCCCAGTGCTCAGGCCCCGACTTCATGAGTGGCATTACAATGGCAGCAGCAGAAGTCAGTAATGGTCTCTTTGTTGCTGAGCGTGGCACCCTGTTACCACTCTCCCGTGCCCCTTACCCCTCCCACTACTTGCTGAGACCTGTAATCTGCTGTGGGCTCAGGCTGCTGGCAGGGCATGGAGATCTGACTATGCTCGCCACGATGCGCCAGGTACACGGCTGTATTTATCAGCTACAATGACCAAAAAAGCCAATAGCCAGTAACGACATTTCTCCTTTAATTGGTGTTGATCTGGTAGCCAACCAATATATCAGGGCACCCCACTTAACAGAACCCCTCACTCCTTTAGCAGAGGGCAGTCCATTGAGAATGCACTGCTGGAGCTTGCACAGAGTTCACCCAAGTCTGAAGAGGTTTCATCTGATGTCTGGGACCGAGTCTTATGCTGGCACGTTGGGATCTTTCATGTCCATTCAGTAACACCCCTTAAGTTAACAGAACTGCCTATATGTAACATTTGTAGGGATGAGAATCTGAGTGGGGCACTGTTTAGGGTGTGAGATTCCAAATTAAAAGCAGAAAAAATTAAGAGATCATTGAGGACTTGGGAAGAACATACTTATGGTTGATGTGGCAGGGCTGTGACAAATGAAATTCTCAGGAGGGATTTTTTTAAGTCAACTTCCTAAACAGTTGAGCCAAGACTCACTCCAGGCACTTTCAGTATTTTGGATTCTACTGCATTCTTTTCTGGTAACAGCAAGTGGTATAGAAGTGAATGTCAAGCTGGGTTGTTAACATGGTTGCCATTTAATATCAAGTATTTGTGATTTTGTTCTCCATTTTACTGACGTTTTCTCCTTAGGTATAAATTATAGGGAAGTAATGTGACATCATAGCTGACCCCAACCTTGTGCACTGTAGACACAGATTAATGCTACTGGAAATAAATAATCAGGTAGATTTTTTTAAAAGACACCACCAGGACAATTATGGCTGATTAACCAGAGAAAAAATCATTTTTAGAGAAAATGACCCATTTACAAAGACATTAGAACAAAAATGCCAAACTGTTCTTCCTGAGCATGAATAAAGCATACCTAGGGGGAGGATGCAAGAGGTAAAAATGTAATTAGGCACTCAAAATTATACATTAAACAGAGATACAACAAAGACAAGGGACGGGCTGGCATCTTAGCTGTGGAATAACCATTGTAGGGTAGACAAACTGCATTTAGATTCTCCTCTTGATGGCATATTGAGGTAGCAACGTTTTGCAGAAGTATGTAATTACCGCAGCTCTAAGCAGCTGCTCAGAAAAATCTCAAGAGATCAGATTGGCAAGGTAAAATAGCCAGCTAGGTAACATAATTCACAGCTCTGCACAGAGGTATGAAATTTGATCTCCAGAGTGGTTCTCATCAGTATAGTTTTTCCTCTTATACGAGTCAAATGACTTCCAGAGATCATTCTAGTGGATCAAGCATCAGGTCCACTAAAATGCCAGTTCAGTTCTTGGCAAGGATGACTGAGCCCGTCCTCCTCTGGACTGAGTTCTATGCCATTTAACCATGATGATTTCTACTGCCCCATCTGCTCAGCAAGGATGGTAAGCCTACAATACCAAAAGGAAACCAATGCAAAAGTAGAGATATGCCTCAGGCATACATTTTGGCCAATATTTCTGACCCTCCAGCTGGAAGCAATACTCAGAAAACAAACTGGCACCTGGGTAAACACTGGAAACACTCACATTTCAAAAATTAAGTGGACTTGGACACTTGAGACCAGTTGTAATCACAGTTAAGATCCTGGGCTGAAATGCTTCTGGAAGGCCTCTATCTGACGTATACTTTTTGTTTGGGTTTTGTTTTTTGAGAAACATATTTGAGTCCTTGGGGAACTGTGAGACAATTCTACAGGTGCATTTTCTCTCAGTGGAAAAAATATATTTCTCGAGCACAAGGGCTGGGGTCTGAACTAGGATTTGCAATTTTTCTCTGTCCTTTGCAAATCTGGCAGCAGTGAGGGAGTGGCAAAAGCGGCAGGCACAGAAGCCACACTTTAGAAGCATGTTCTCTGTGCACATAGACAAACCAGCTGCAGCTTGCAGTATAATTGGTTCCCTGGCCCTGGCTGGAGAGAGAGACTGGGGCAGCAGGGAGACAGCCAGCAGCAGGATCAGGGCTGCTGAGAGTCTGCAGGTCCAGTGTATTGCAGGTGGTCTCTGCACCAGAGGGGGAGGACATGTGAAGCCCAGGCACTCGGAAGAGTGCCCACCAGAAGGTGCCCAGAGCTTGGAACGGGATGGGGCTTGGATGGGGATTCACCGTGGCCAGGAGTGGATAAGAGATGGATAGATCTGAAGGTAAAGAGGGTCCAGCAGGACAGGACCAGAGCCCAAACATGAGTTAGAGGACCGATGCGTCCAAGCGCTTTATGTTTTGTATGATTGTTTCTTTAATTGCTCCAGTTGGACCATTTGTTGGTCCAAAGCGGATTTGATCATTGTCTAAATACACTAACTAATAGAAGGGCTGAAGAGGGAGGGTCATGCCCTGAGACCTTAAAAGAACACTGAGACTTTGACTGCATGTCAGGTGTATGGAATTTATTTCATTTCTCTTCCTTGATTTACAATCAGTCTTTCACTTCAGGAACACCTGGCTGGTGAATGGGGTCAAGGGAAGCAAGATCACCATGGGAAAGATCCATGGCCCCACAAGCGTAGCCCTAGTGACACTGGTAGCCTTCTGCTTATTCAATAAGATCAAGATGTGGCAGGTGAGAACAGAAGGGCAGCTTGCAGGTGAGGTACATGTTCAGGCCAAACTATCTTCATCTAAGGCCAAATACGTAGAGGGGTCTGGCTCTTGCGCCTGGTGGTATCAGATGCGTCTGCAGCGTTGAATATACTTTAGAACACCAGGACTTGTGTAACAGTACAGTTGCACGCTAATTCTACTTGGGGAAAGACCTCAAGATTTGGCATACTGATTGTGTGGGAACTGATGTAAAATGATGAAGCTGCTTAGTACTATGCAGCTGTGTTTTGTTATATAAATAAAGCTTTGGCTTAATTTTCCAAAATATTATTACTGTAGTCAGGCTTATTAACATATTGCAAGGATCAGGGTATCAGACATAGTTTAACATTAATTTAGATACATTTTAATCATTGCGATTTGAATTAAAGAAAATTAGGTGGTATGACCCAGAGAAAATAATTTTTTTTTCAAAAATAATATTTTGAGTACTTAGTATGTAGTCAGATGTAGTTTGAATGACATTTAACAGAAATTTAGAAAATACAAAACAAGTTGATTTTTCTGCAGTGAAGGACAGAAGTTGGCAAATTACTCCTCCACTAGGAAATAAAGCTATATAGAGTTACTATCTATAGTTAATGCCCACTGGACAAGCAACAGTGCCTTACAGCCTGATTCAGTAAGTGATATGAGGTGTGTTATGAAATGTAAAGTATTTTCTTTGATAGCTCTCTAAGAAGTAAGAAAAATACCATTTTTCTTCTCAGTCTCATAACATTTGCTAGGAAAACAAATGATGATTCAGAGTTTCCATTGTAAATGATAGTTATAAAGATCAACACAAACTATAATTAGTTCCTATAAAGACTAAAGCCAATTTTTGCAAACTTGGGTACCTAAGCAAATAGGCCAGCTTTCAAAAGGATCTAGTGCTGAATGTGGTGGGCACCTTAGTTTTGAAAAATGTGAAGCTTGTAGCCTAAAAATAAATTGTGAGGTCTATGTGTCAAAGTTTTAACTGAACTGCTGTGGTTATCTAAAAATAACTGAAACCAAGCTAACTAAAACCACGCTCGCACATGAAAGAATACTCTGAACACAAGCTCTTCGGTCAGGGTCACCTTTTTGTTCTATTTATGTACAGCATACAGCACAGGGAGTTTCATTCACAGTTGGGGCTGCCAGGCACTATTACAACATAAGCAATAATATATATTCATGAAATAAATATAATAGGTAAAAGTAATCTAATGTGTAAATTGCTGCACTCAACATGCCACAATACAAGAGTCGCGATGAATCCTATACGGAATTGCTACACTAGCTGGGCCCAGAGATGAACTGCCACCTGCCCTGGGCCGGGATGGCTCATGTAACGAGGGAGTGGGCACATGGCAGAGGTCTTCCACCATTCCCTCCCTGCCTTATCTTTTGCTCCGTTTTCGGCCCTAAAACAACCAGAACCTGCCACCCTTGATTCTTCCTGGTTGACGTGAGGTTGCCGCCGCTGCTGATTATCTAGAAAAGCAAAGTAGAGCACTAGAAATTAAGGGAGGTGGGGGAGAGAGCCAGGAGGATGGAAGGCAGTCATGGGTGGGGGACAGTTGGGAGGGGTCAGGTACTGGCACAGGGGCAAAGACAGGTGGCATGGCAGAGTAGGGGTCAGGCAGGAGCAGGGGGTGAGTAGACAGGGAACATGAGTACAAAAACACATGCATGATGGTATAGCAAAACCCCAAATTTTGGGGGTTTTTTAAATATAAAAATACATTCCCTTCCCTTCCCGAACCATTTCTGACTTTCTTTCTGCCCTCTCTATCCCTTATAAGTAGTTATAGGTAGTCATAGATAAGCTAAGATGACTTCTTGTATGTCATTATTGTGACAAGCCCATTTTTATATTGTGAATAGCCTTCTGTTATTTTTGTATCGATTTTTACTGTTTTATATTGATATTGTATGATTTAGACCTGTTCCAATAAGTTAACCAAAGTAATGTCAACCCTCCGTCTTGTAATGTCAAGTCTCCATTTTGTGTTCTCTGCCGGGGCATACCCTATTCTAACTAATGTTGCAACTATGACTCATACCTACCCCTCCAATGTAAATTGGTTCCTAGGTAAATGAGAGCGATTGAGACATAATGATAGCAAGCCTGAAAATAGCTCCTGCTCAATGACCGGACCATCAACTCAACAACTGGACCAACAACTGTATCCCACCGGACAATGAGCACCCTGGAACTGCATGACCTCATCTGAACAGTACTGGTCCTTGCCTGGACGTGGCCTGCCTATTGGAGTCACAGGTAGCCCACCCTATAAAAGAGGTGGTAGAGTGTGACCTCTTTGGGATGCCCTCTCCATCTGGACCAGCACTATGCCATGCCACCTATCCATCCAAAGGCCCTGCCAGCAACCTCCTCTGGACAATACCTTGGTGGAGAAGACCCTGACTGACCATCGAGGATCAACTTTCAGCTGGGGATAGGTAGCTATCACCCACATCTTCCCTCCAAGTAAGGGACTAGAGTTCTATTTCTATCCACCTTGATCCCAATTCCTCTACTAAGCGTTTTTCCTCCTGCTACCATTGTGTGAGTGCACATGGGAGTTTGTGCGTGTGTGGGGACCAATAACTTCTTGGTGTGAAATGTGCTTCCTGTCTAATAAAACCGATATTTTTGGATCCTGAGCTGGCCTTTGTCTTGCTACAGGCTCCCCACTTAATCCCCACTCTTTTTGCCCTGCCTCTGACCCAACCTCATGTCTAACTCCCGTCCATCTGTCTTCTGCCCCTCTGCTCCCCATCCTGGATCTCTGCTACCTTGGAACCCCACCCCAGCTCTCCTTTTACGTCCCAGCTCCGTCTTTCCATGTTTTTTCTCCGGTTCTTATCTGCCTTCACCTCCCGGCTGTCTACCCCGGTTTTCCCCACTGCCTCTCCAGGTTCTCTGCTGGCTCTCCCCCACAAGCTTCCTCCTTTCACCTCCACTGCCTCCACTCTCCCGACTCCATGGCCCACTCTCCCGGTCCTGCCTACACCACCTCCTCTGCCCGAGGCCCCCAAATGTCCCCTCGTCACCAACCACCTCAATTACCTCTAAGTACCCCCTAGTGTTAACACACGCAGCCACTGAAGTGCATGTTTGCATGCGTATATGTGTATGTATGTGGATCCATAGTGTTGTATGTGCAGTTGTGTGCGCGTGTATAATTTTGTGTCATTCCCTTCTGCCTAACAGCGCGATATTGAGATCCCGAGCATTGATCTGACATGTGTCAAGTCAACAATGGCTGTAGTGGTCGGGGGCAAAGACTGCCAACCAGGCACTGGGGAGGGACACATGTTCCAGTGGTCAGGAATGGGCACAAGGAAGCAAGGGGCTTTAGCAGCAGCAGGCAAGTGGAAAAGGGTGGAGGGGCAGCAGCACAGATGCTGGCATAGGCATTGGGGAACAGGGGGCAGACAGCATGTGACAAACATGGAAGAGGGCAAGTGGTAGGGTGGCGAGGCACTGTGGTAGACATGTGCCCAGAGAGGCAAAAAGCAGTGGGAATAGGCACAGAGGGCAAGGGGTAGAGGTGTGGTTCCTCACCCACTATTGCTGCTTTCCTTGCCACAGCTGTGGGGGGTACAAATTTAAGATTATCCTCCAAGAAATGGATACTATGCATGAAAATTATAATAAAGTAATAATTTTTCATGGCTGGAATCTAACCATAGGGGCATCATCTTGGATTTGGGTAAATGGGATGTTACTTTGTTGTTTTTTTAATTCACTGGTGATAAAATCCATAAAGCATGCCAGTAATACTTCATCTTCAGAGCAATCACACAGAGCTAACACGGAAGTATCCCATACAGCTGAAGGTGTCAAAATGGAAAAAGAAGTGACACCATTTTAACTTCCCACATGCACACCATATTAAAACATGGGCAAGGAGACCTGATCAAGTATAATACTATAGATTACTTCTAATACCTCCAGTGGCCAGATCATCAATTCTTTAGAGATATGTAATTAGCACAGCATTGCTGGATATCTCAGCAGCCAGTTTGTCTTCTTCATTGCAGCTCCACCCTGAGATGAAGATTTAAAGGATATTTTCCTCTACAATATTAAATCTTTTTTCTTTTTCCTGTAGCCTCTCATGGTTTAATACATCTTTCTTATTTTTTCTACATTTATTCAGACTGCACTATATTTGTCAGATATTAGCACAGGTGTTTAAAAGAGCCTTCTGTATTTATCTGCACTGTTTTCTTTGCTTAGTGTAATTGAAGTTGCCTTATAGTTATGGTAAGACAAGGAAGGAGGAAGTAAACCTTTAATCAAAAATATGAAAATGTTTCAGAGGGTTGCAGGTCATAACAATCAACGTAGCCTATCAGAAAATAAAAGCTGATAGCATTCACTAAAATGGCAGTATTTTAGCTATGGGGTTTCCCTTCTTCAGCACCAACAAACAGGAACTAACAAGGTACAATTGATAGTATCATTACAACAAAAGAAGGAATAGATTATTTCTTATCTCTCTTTCTTGTGTTCTTAATAATGGAAAAATTGGCACTTTCATAGTTAATTGGAGACTTAGAGACAACCTGGGTACAATAAGAGTGAAAACTTTGCTATTCTTACATCAAAGAAAGTTCATTCTAATCAATCTAATTATCCAAATCTCATCATGGCATTCTTAATTCTTTAGTGCTACCAAATGTATATTTTACATCTCTGAAAGCAACACCTATGACCTTGTAAATGTTGAGTTACTTTCTTTGTAAAGATCTGAATGCTATGATAACGGACATGATACTCTAAAAGAAGTTAACTCTGGGCATGTCTACACGAGATGCTTTGAGAGCATTAGACTAATTTTACTGTGTATTAGCATGGCAGGCAGACAAAACCTCTGCTAATGCACTAATGTTCAGTAAATCTAGTCTAATGCGCACAAGCATCACAAAAAACCCATTCATGTGTGCTAATGCACAGTAGCGCTGATTACAGCACTTTAAGTTAGTATCTGCCATTACGGGTACTAAGCTTAATGTGCCATAATTATGGTGCATTGATGAATGTAGAGACATGCCCATTATGTATTAGCAACAGTATGAATGCTATGTCTGAAAAATAATATGCATAAAGCAAAGAAAAGATTTTGTCAGTTTAATTGCTTGATCAGTTTTCCACCCCAGTGCCTCTTCAAGCCCCTCCACAAGCTATTCCCAGCACAGCTGTCATCTTGGTGGGAATGCACTAAGAGCCATATATCCTTCAAGTACCCTGTCAATGTCCATTAGTCAATATTTAGGGAGTACTCGATATGACATAAGTCTAAATGGATCCCTATATGACACCACTACAAAAATGTATTTGTTAGGATTAGTAACACTAAAGGCAAAATCCTGCCACCACTGAAATCAGCCTAAGTTTTTACAGCGACTTCAGCAGTTTCGGGATTTTACCCCTTAGTTTTAATTTATACTATCTTTGAATTAAAAAAAAATAATTATGTCTTGGGTCATAATCATTGTGGCCACCTACAAACATTCAACTTCTCCTTGGAGAGTTACTGTTCTTCCTGGAGAAACCATGAATTTGAAAACATACAGGTTTTCTCCAAGAGGAAAACTGGCTACTTCAAGTGAAAAATGACCTGGGACCAGTCAGGGTTAAATCCTTCCTGGGAGAGCAAATGTCTGTACACAGTGTCTTCTGAGAGAAGCCATAGCACAGTTTCCCATCATCATTTTGCTCTGATCTGCTCTGCCTCAAGGAGACAGTGCATCGTGCACTGGACTCTACTGTTCCAGTTGACAAGGGGTAAGAACACACCCCATTTGCAATCTCCACATTGTGCTGCAGTAAGATACAGACTGACCCTGAACAGTCTGGGGCAGCCTGTGCGCTGCTGCTATCTGCCACAAGGCAGACTGCAGTAGTCTGCAGAACATGCTGGGATGTGTGTGCAGGAGGCCCTTGGCTGCACAGCATCATCACTGCAGTAACCCTAATTCTTTCAGTCTTTTCTCAGAAGTTGTACTTCCCAATCCACCGATCGTTTTTGTTGTGCTGTTCTGGACCCTTTCCAAAAACTGTCCATTTAATTCTTGAAGTGTGTGGCCCAAAACTAGACAGTACTACAGATGAGGCCTCACCAGTGCTGAATGGAGCAGAAGACTTATTCTTGATTTACAATTGACAACCCTGGATGCTGTTGGCCTTTTTGCAACAAAAGCACAGTTGGCTCACATTCGACTTTTGGTTCACCATAAGCCCCCAGTTCCTTTTCTGTAGTAACACAACCTAGCCAGTGACTCTGCAGTCTGTATTTGTGGGCTGGAATAGCAACATGCAAGGGCAGAACTTCAGGCTTTAGGCTCCAGTTTGACTTCAGCTGGTTTCCTGATTCAAGTTCTAATACACCCCTGACTTGGTGTTTGAACTCTGGTTTGACTTCAGCTTGCTTCCTGAAGCTGGTTAGTTCCCTGGCTTGGCACTCAGATTCTGACTTGTGACTCTCTGGCTTGCAACTCAGATTTGCCCTCTGTTGCTCCAAACAATGGCTTACATCCACAACCCCGAACTGACCCCTAGCTCTACCCAGTAGCCTGTGGACTGTGACAGGTCTCCTGTTGCAGTGCCCATTCTTCTGTCACATTGGGATAGCTTGCTCCTGTGCCCTACATACAGACATTTAAGCAAAGTTTGACAATGAAAAACCTATCAAGCCTGTAACGGGGGACATGACCCTCTTCCTTGGATCTTGTAAGAATATTTTAACCATCCTCACAACAGCAAGACCTTGGCCATCCTTTTCTCCCTGCCTTAACTGTGGCAGGTTAGGGTATATGCCTTGTGGTTGTGTCAGAGTTAACTGTGTAATTTTACTAATAGGTTAGACAATAGATTTTCACAGGATGATCCTGTCTCTGTACTACATGCCCTCTGAAGGTCTCTTCTAGCCCTACTTTTACATGATTTTAAGGCCATTCTTTTCTTTAAATCATAGTATCATAGTATCTAGGGTCAGAAGGGGCCTAGAGCAGGCCATCTAGTCTGACCCCCCGCCAATGGCAGGAACGCGTGCCAGGGTCACAGGACCC
>JAGPOW010001296.1:122859545-122902603 GCA_030014935.1 Caiman crocodilus
GCACAAGAGGAGTACTCCTCTTTGGAGACTGCTCCTCTCTTCCAAAGATAGTAAGCCTCCCGCTTAGCCCTCAGGGTCCCCCGAATATCCCTATTAAGCATTGGGGGCTTCCGGGCACTTTTGCCCATCTTGCATAGGGCAGGAATGGTTGCCCCTTGGGCTCAAAGGATCATCTCCTTAAGGAACATCCACCTTTCATGGACGCCCATATGTCCTCAACCCTACAGTCTTGCAGCCCCTCCTCAACTAGCCTCCTGAGCTCTCTGAAATTGGCCCTTTTGAAGTCTGGGACGCTAGTCATAGTGTGGGTCCTAGCTACACTGTGCCGGACAGCAAATTCTATCAGGCGATGATCGCTATCTCCCAGGGAGTCTTGTACCTGGAGCCCTCCAATCAGTTCGTCCCCCGAGGCCAGGACCAGATCCAGCAGTGCACCCCCCCGGTGGGGCCATGCACCTCCTGGACCAAGTAAAAAACAGTCTTTTTCTGGTTTGCAATGGAAATTATAATCTACCTAGTCAAAACTGGGATGATTAAAGTACAGGTACTCCTCACTTAACATTGTCCTGGTTAATGTTGTTTTGTTATTATGTTGCTGATGTATTAGAGGACATACTCGATTGAAGTTGCACAATGTTCAGTTATAACATTGTTTGGCCGCTGCCTGCTAGTAGGTAACTACTGTGACATAATTGGATTCACTTAACAACATTTTACTTAAAGTCACATTTTTCAAGAACATAACTACAACGCTAAGCAAGGAGTAGCTGTATATGGTGTAATTTCTTAATAGGGCCTGTTACTTAACATATAACTGTATCCTTGCTTATACTTTGTGTCATTGCTAAGGTGGTCAGTTATGCAAAAGAAATTCCCAGCATAAGCACAGAAACTTGTCCTTAAAGAACTGGATACCTATTTATCCACCTTCTTTTTTAAAGTTATTGTATACCACATTTAATTGACTCAATCAGAAAAGTGGGGGGAGGGGGAGAGCCTTGCCTTGTATTCAAGTACCAGCCCAAGGCAAGTGGCAGTTCAGCTCTGACTTCAGCCCTACAAAGTTTATGGCTGAAGCTGGAGTTGAGCTATTGCTTGCCTGGGGTCATAGAAAATAGCTTAGAGTCATAGAAAAGTGGACCTGGCAGGGACCTTCAGAGTTCATCTAGTCCAACCCTCTACTTGAGGCAGGACCATCTCTATCCAAACTATTCCATATAATCCATAATCTACACATATGTTTACCAGCAAACTTGACATGACATCCCTAACAACCCAAGCAGTCACAAGTAAAGCATGGGGACCACAGTGACAGTGTTCTGCTTCAATAAAACATTGTCAATATATATTCAAGAGATCGTGGGTAGAGGGTAGAAATTCAAGTCAACCCCCCGATAATTAGATTTTATACGTGAAAAATTAGAAGATACTTGTAATTTTCCATGTACAGAATTTAATTATTGGGAGTTCATCTTGAACTCAAAGTAATCTTGGATTTGGATAAATACAGTAGATAATCCGAGAACTGGGCAAGTAAAATTATTCTAAATTTAAGTTTTCTGAATGTATCTACTACTAAAATATATCATATCCTAAACTAGTAAGCAGTGAAGGGTAAGTGTCATGTGCAATTTGAAAAGTAATTTCTTCTAGATAAATAATAACATCTAAGATTTGACCTGTAACCTTAATGCAAAGATAATTCAGACATTCATAAAATATCTGTGCCTTGGACTGTGATCTCTATTACAGTATCTAGGAGAGAAAATAACAAAATACCACAAAATCGTCATAAGCCTTTCCATCTCAAAGCCAAAGCTGTATGAAATGTAAAATGACAACAGAAAATAGATTCGACATTTTACACAGTTAGCGTGGTATAGAAAATGATGAGCAAGACTTGACTTTACAGTAATGTAACTTACTAACAAAGTAATAAAGAGAAACATTAATTTTACATGATTCAAAGGTAAAACCAACACTTGTTTACTATGTTTCCCTTTATCAGGCATTTTCAAGGCCCAAACACCAAAGAGAGGATGGAGGGCGTTCAGGCACTGAACATATTTCTCTCTATATCACTACAAAAAAACTACAGTTGATGTATTCAACACTTTGCAGTCTAAAATATACTCGAGGCTAAATAAGCAAAAAGCTTGAAATATACCCTGTCTTCCAAACTAGATACCAATCACTTTAGGGTAAGACTACAAGATACATACATTCTCATTTATATATCAGCTTGGGAAATACTACCATGGCAGCTATTTGCTGAATGAGTTCAATATCAAGAGCTCCTAATTCTTCTGTATTTAGACATCCCTGTTCTCTAAAGTAGAGAAATAAATTCAAACATGTTCAGATTTCACTTGTGACCATCGTCTCAGAAGAGCTCAAAGTTCACTTGCTTATGAACCAAAATATCCTTGTCATTTTTTATAGATTTTACTGACAACAGGAAAGTTCAAATGGCTAAGAGCAAGGGAAGAACCAAATTTCATAAGACAGCTTTAAATGTTAGTCAAGTATAAGAGATTGGTTATGTACTTTAAGAACAGATTGCTGCCCCTTCTGTGAAAATAGTTCTCTGCTAAACCTGGCAGGACCAAAGAAACCACAAGAAAAACCTGAGCCATATTATTAAGAGACTCTGTGAGGGTGAGCAAAGAAAGCCTTATTTATACTAATGGGGAAATGCTGCAAATTGGTTTTGTTGGATGATGAGCAGGAAAACATGTTCTATTCCATTAGTATTACATTTTACCCAGTTGCTTGGCAAACAACAAACTAATATGTTTTATTTCATTATGCCTTATGGGGCATAGCAAACACTGGAACTGTGCCCTGTTGCTCAGTAATACCAGTTACATTCTAGCTGCCTTTTAAACACCACTGTGTTTATAATATGCATTGCATTACAGGGCATAAAATGTTACATCTGTCCATTTATCATCACTTAAGTGGCTACTGTAATTGCAAAGGTGGTATTTATTCCTGACAAGTAATTAGTCTGTGTTGGGAAGTAACTTCATCTTTGAACTATTTGTTCCACCCAAGAACTTGTTGGAATTGAATGTCTTTATTCCTCTTTCACCAAGTGATCAGTTCTAGATTCTTTTCTTTAATATGAAACTTTACAGCCATAACTCCTTATCAGTGCTTCCAGTAATGCTAGAAGTGAATGCTACAGCATGGCAAAGTCTCTGGTATTTTTGTTACTGCACCTTTTAACCATAAATGATTGTATCCTATCCACCATTAACCACTCTCTCATGGGATTAAAATTAAATTCCTCCATGGAGAGCCTGGTCCATGAAATTATTTCCTATGGGGATTCTTGCGTCATCATCTGGAGCAACTGATGGCAACCACTGGCAGTGACAAGATGGTAGACTAGATGAACAACGGTTGAACTTATCATAGCAGTTCTTATATTCTTATGTCAATACATTTAAGGAATCATCAGGCAGAGGTACAGACCTGGCATTGAAATTGGAACAACTCAAATCTCACTTCACACTTCCTGTAAGAACTCTAGAGGAGTCTAGGATCCTGTAAGTTCCTCTACTATGCAGAATCCTTATAAGAGAGAAAAAAGATCAATTAAGATGGCTCTGATACCATAAAATGTTGTTAACCTCCAGAATGATGCCAATAGGCGGTCTTGCATACAACTAACAAAGGAGGGGCCCACTGCCTCCACCCGAATGTCAAAGCAATGCGCTTTCTGTTCTACTTCTACTGCCGTGCCCAGGCTTTTTTGCCTTAAACTGAATGTCATCTCCCAGAATTTCCCAACAAGCAGAGGGTGCAGGGCTGCTGTTCTACATCTGAAGAAGTTACCCTAAGTGTACCCTACAGAGCCTTGCAATGAAAGGGGCAGAAGAAGAGCTCTGACATCTTCTCCTGTGTTTTTCAGTGTGGCTTGTTATAAAAATAGGACTGATCCTGAAGGCTCTGTCAAGCATAGGAATAGTGATGGAGATCAGGGATATAGGGAGGTCTCTGCAGCCTACTTGCTCTGCACCCATGCTGAAACCAGGAACGTTGTGGTTGATACATAAAGCCGATATTTAGACTGATTCTTTAATCACTGATATTTACACTAATTCTTTAATCATTACCAAAACCAGACTCTTCAAATGCACTCCCTTAATCACTGGCACAGTTGTTATAGCAGTTGCTAGGGCACATGCTATCAAATACTAGAGCAGGGGGGAAAAGCAGCTCTTGAAATGAGCTGCTTTGAAAGAGATTATGAATAATAAAGCAACTTTGGACTTATGAAGTGCCTTCTCTCTGAGACTTTTCAAGCCAACACATTTACAATGAGGACCCCCTGCAAACTCCCTGCAAAGTGAGTAAGTAGTATATTATCCATGTTTTTGCAGAGGAGGACATTTTAGCAAAGACAGTTTAAGTGATGTGCCCAAGATCACAGGAAAAGGCTTTGGAAACAGAGAGGTGAAGAGAAGGCAGCTGTTCTGACTAACTGTACAACAGTCCTTGCCTGCTTTATAAAACAAAGTCCCATTACATAAAAACAGACCCTGTGGAGTGCTGCTTTATATTAGCACTGTTACATGCACAAACATTTCATAAGATAAATCCAAAGATTTCAAACAGGAAACCAGTGTATCAAAAGTATTCTGTCCTGTTGTTTTTTTTTTTAGTTCCTTGTTGCAAAAGAACTACTCTTCTATGTCTTTGTATTAAAAAAACAAAGCAAAAGGAATGAAAGATAAGAGCTGGCATTTTCTGAGGGGTGCCTTGAGTCCAGCAAGGCTGAGAACCATGCCATAAAGCATCTCTGTTGCAATGGTCTCATCTAGCTCTGGTTTTAGACTGAGGCCTGCTATTCTATTTGGCACAATCCACTTTTTTGTGTTTAAACCTATATAACAAATAAAGCAGTTAAGCAATTTTGCTACTGGAGGCTGGTTAAAGTCGATTTAGGTAGTATCACTTATTCCTTAGAAAAGAAATGAGAGAAGGAAAACAGAAAGGCTTAGGAAATCTAACATAGTTGTTTCCATGTTCAGTTTTTCCTCTTATTTAAGGCAATTTTCAGACTCATTTCCTTCCAACTATGCCCAATGTTAGCACTAAATGAGGGAGATAGTCACCTTGCCAGAGGGGTCCATTAAGAAATGATATGATTTTATATCAATGGACTGAAGGAGGACAGAATGTGTTTTGATCTCTCAGATCCAAAGTGGTTTGTTTTTTTTTCATCCCCGAATTTTCTGCAGCCATGTTAAGGTTTGTCCACATAGGTATAGCCAAAGAGATAATTCATAAAAGCAAAACACAAAACCAAAATTTTTTTTTTTTTTAAGTTAGCATATTCCATCTTTCTTCCTTTCCTTTTTCTTGCAAGCCTCATTAAACCAAGCCAGAGAATGAGGACTTCCACATATGCCAGACAAGCAGAATTATATTTAAGTCCTTTAACAGGATTTGAGGGGTACGTGTTTCATTCCTTGGACAAGCAACATGAATCCATGTGCTTCAGATGCACACTTGAGGCACACAGATTCATATTACTTTCCCAAGTAAGTTTGCCCACAGCCATTGGCCTGCTCCATCTAAATTGTAATCTCTTCAAGAAAACATTATCTCCTGCTATGTGCCTGGAGTCTAGCACAAGGGGTGTCTGATTCTTGCTGGGGATGCTATTGGAGCAACAACAACAAACCACCACATGGCTAGCAAAGCACTGTTACATAGTTACTTGAATTTGTCCTGCCTGAATTCTTCACATACTAGTTCCTGGGCATTTATACTACATGACAGCCCTCCTTATCTCTGAGGAAACGCATCTTAATTTCTGGAACAAGACTTGTATTGGCAAACAGTACTGTTTGGTTCATTTTTGCTGGAAGAGCCACAAACATAGAACAACTGTTTGGCAGAGCACCGTGCTCCATCCATCTTTTGCATAAATTCAGGTGACGGTGTTCAGGTTTAACAAATAACTGTTTCATGCATTGATAGTTCTAGCTGCGGCATGAATTCTGCATTCAGAGCACACCTCCGATATTATTCATTGCTAAGTGAAACGCTTTGATGTATAGCACATGAAAAGCTCTAAATAATCCCCCACAGGAATCAAAATGAACAATCTCATATTTAAAGATTAATGATTCTTCCAGTTGCATAAGTGACTTACAGAACGGTCTGTGATCCCGTGCAGAAAGTGTGGCTGGATTGTTTGTGCTGAAGTAAGGAAAGAAGGTTAATCTACCAACACTTTGCTCGGTAGCTATTTACCTGTACTTTGTAACTGCCTAATGGCAAAACAAAGTATGCGTTTTTAAGGGCCATTACATTGCAGTGCATATTAGTACACCGCAACCCATACTGTTCTCTTCCTGTCACTTGTGGTGTTTGTTTCTTTTTGGCTATTTCAACTGCTTGAAATTTTTTTCAGTTCAGTGCATTTCTTTCATTCTGCTTTTCTCATTTTATGGACTCAATGTTACCTCAAGAGAGGCCTTGGGAAGTTGCCAAAGAGAGGGAAGAAATAGGACACTGACAAAACAAATGGCAAACCTACATTAACAACAGAAAACACAGGAAAAAAATGAATCACTGATCATCACAGCATTGCTCTGAAACTGCAGAGAAAAGAAAGCATTCCACTACATCCCCAGAAATGTCCTTTTCACCAATCCCTAAATAGTTTAAATACTGCCTCTTTCCTTTTTTGTTTCAGATAAAGGAAAAATGATGGTACTCAAAGTTGCAGATCTCCAAATCTACTCACAGTTGTTAAAGACCCAAAGTATTGTGCATACTCTGGGCTGTGGTCTGGCTCCTCTGAGTTAGCTATGCAAAAAAGGTGGATAATAAGGACATGCTTCTACACCAGGGTGGGCAATTATTTCAGCTGGAGGGCATCTTAATGAGCTTTGGTGAGCTGTCAAGGGCTGCAAGTGTAGACCCATCCCATGACAGGCGTCCTGTTCCCTGGTCACCATCTTGGGACCAAAAATCGCACCTCCTAGCCCGTGACCTTTGGCAATGGAAGTCCCTCCCTTTTCCCCAGAACTGCTCCTTTTAGGACAAGGGAGGTTGCTATTGTGGAACTGGAAAAAAATATCATATACTAAAAATCAAATATCCACTATAACATATTCTAATTTCATTTAAAAACTACTGCCCTGATTTGTGTGTGTTTGCATAGTGTATTTGCATAATAGCTCAAAATAAAGTTTCAGTCTTGTATATTGCATGGGAAGGTGTGTGGGGTATGCATTTGGGGGAGTATGTTTGGGGGAATGGGTGCATGTGGGGTGTGGGGGAAGGTATGGGTGTGGATATGGTGATGGGGTATGGGAGGGTGTGGGTGTCTATGTGGATACAGTCTGTGTGTGGAGGGGGAGGATCCTCTGGACCCACACATGGTAGCAGCATGTGGGCCGAGCCCGACCTGACCCCATAGGGCAGATCTGCCCATGACCCTGGCCTCAGATGGTGCTGGCCCCACATGCTGCTGCCGTCAGGCCTCAGAGCACACAGATACTGCTCTCCCACCTGACTCTCCAGCCCCATGTGGCAGCAGCATGTGGGGCCACCCCTGCCCAGCCCTATAGCATGCAGCTCCCGCCCGAGTCCTTGGCCACATGTGGCACAGCTTGTGAGGCCAACCCAACCTGGCTCCATGGTGCACGGCTCACGTGCAGCTGGCCCCCTTTCCCACTATAGGAGTCCCTGGCCCCTGGCTCAGTGGGGTTCTAACTTAAATTTCCATTCTGGCAGGGAGGGAGGTCTGGGAAACAGCCACAGGGTCACCAGGCAGAAGCTTCTCATCTCTAGCACCTGCCACCTCATTGTGGGAGGTACCCTGGGGCAGACCAAGCCAGGCTGGGGTGGGGTGGGGTGGGGTGAGGTGGTGGTTGGCAACCAGAGCTGGAGCAGTGGGTTCCAGTGCCACCTCTATTTGGAACTAATTGCTTTCAGAGGGCAGCCAAGGGCCAGGGCTGGTGATAATTCTCTTCTGGCTTTCAGAGGAGTCCAGCAGGTTGGATGGAGTCGCCTGGTGGGCCGGATCCAGCCCACAGGCCATATGGTATAGAACAGGCCCACCCCTGTTCTATACCACATACTCTGGAACAGAAGGGAGGCAAAGATCCTGCACACTGAACTTTCTAATAACAAGGCAAAGAAAATATTAGCCTGTCAGCAGTTTTAGAGACCCTCCAAATCTAAAGGAAACTCTTCCATTCATTAAAAGCCATGGCCAGTTCCTGGAATTTAGATTTAGACTAAGTTATTCCTGTCTCATGAGAAACATAATATTTAAGTAAAGTTCATCCTTAAATCACAGAAGTGCCTACCTGTTGACAAAGAAACGATCTGTAGGGTACACTAAGAACAAGTATAGTATAGTCCTTCCTTTTCCTTCTCATTTCCCCCACCCAAACAGAACAATCCAATGGTGGCTGATGAATTATACAGTCGGAAGTGAAACCATTAAAAAAACAAATCAACAATTAAAGTACTGTAGTTGGAGTAAATTAAAAACTGTGCATTGCCTCTTTACTTCTTTCAGTTTAACAGGATTTTGGATTAAATAATTCAACCTAGGCCATATTTGGGAAGAAAAAAATCTGCATTACTATTATTGCTGCTGACACCACCATTGTACTTAATAGCAGCAACTGAGAGAGTGCTGCCATTGCACAATGCGCTACATTGCAAGGACAAGGCCTTGCCCTGAAAAATTCTGAATCATAAATTTAACAGATCAAATGAAAGAGACACACAAATGAAGCCAGTGACCCAAACTTATGCAGCTTCTTATTAAGAGAAGCAATTCCTTGCTCTCCTTAGTTGCTGTCCCACGTCTTATCTATCCAGGGTCCTACATGTGTCAGGGTGTTTTTAAGCCCTTCAGAGGCACTCGGTGTTGACTACTGTTAAGACTGGGAACTTTGACTGGGGTGTGCCAATAGTCCTGCTTGGGCCAAAGCCATTTCCTGGCTAGAGGGCCTTGCCCCTCCTCTCCGGGTCAGCCTGATTTGGGGTCAAAAAGGACTTTTACCCCTTGGTAGGTTGGTATAGACTGTGGGAGTTTCTGCCTTCCTCTGTAGCAGGGAATGTGGTCCTCTACAGAATCTCTTAAGCATATATTGAAAACATTTCATAGAAGCAATTCCTTAGTTGCCAAGGTTCTCCTGTCTTGCCTGTGGTAGGTTAGGGTGTTAGGTCTGTGTTGTGTCAGGGTTGATGGTAACCTTGTATAAAGTTTAGATTATGGATTGTCTAGGATGATCTGGATAGGCACGGTCCTGCTGACTCAGGCAGGGGTTGGACTAAATGACCTTTGGAGGTCCCTTCCATCCATCCTTCTCTATGATTCTTCCCTCTCCATCTCACAGACACAATAAATATTAACTCATTTACCACGTCAAGTTTTCTTACATTTGTGTAATAGCCTAGTTCACAACCCTATCTCCCTAGTATCTGCTCTCACTTTATGTCATATACTGCATGCTGCATATGACCATCAACAATATTCTTGTTCAGATGCAGAAAATTAACTCCCATTAGGAGACTTTTCTCATGCGATGCTTCTCTAAAGGACTATGAAAGGTTTTGATGTATTTGTGCTGTAGGGATTTTAAGCAAAACCATTTACCATGATTTGCATTAGTCCTAAACATTGCACTACAAATGGAAATGATCCGTGGCAGCGTTCAGAATCAGAACCCTGTAGCTTAACAGTTGTAAGTTGCTCAGAACTTCGCCTTTGGCTGTTCAAGCTGAAAAAAAAAAATCAATTTGCTGCTTTAAACTCTGTGCTGCTAATGTCAGTTTTTAGGCTCATGTTTAACTCAACAAACTGAACATTTCAGGGAACAAGATGATGAAAAATTGCTCTTCACTTCACACAATTTAAAACAAAAGATGACTGGAGTTGAAATCTTCAGTTCATTTTAGAGTTCCAGTCTGATCTATAGATATCAATTATTTTTATAGTATCAGGAGAATATTCACTGAACAGCACATTTGAATAAACTAGATAAAGACTGTGGGCCTACATTCTCTTCCTCTTCATTCATAGGAGTGAATCCTATTCCACTCATAAAAACTGCTAATCATGCCACAATTGAATTTTACAATTGGTCTTTATGGATCATTTCTATGCTCTTAGGTTCAGGCAGTCCCACTGAAACCCATGGTAGAAAGATGTAACAGAGACCAGAATTTATCTCTGCTTATGAAAAACTTTAATGAACAACAAATGCTGTACCAATGACAGTTGTACTTCTGTGTGTCCTAATGTATTTGAGGAATTATCTTGATATTGTGTCTGATCTCAAACTCATTCTCCTTTGCGCATCAAACATGGTACAGCTCACAGATAACCACCCAAGTCATTTGACACATCTTTAACAAGGAATAATTTGTCCCGTTAATTTCTACTAGGTGCTAGAATAATAAGCTCACAAATTAATACCGTAACTAATCCATCTCATGATCCTTTTCATAAGCCAATTGATTATTTAAGCTTTTTTGTAGATGATATTTTCCATTCGTAGTCTTTTTTTTTGCCCCTGAACCTCTGCGTATGCAGTAGATGATTCTGGTTTCTTCTACACTGTTTCTGCCATTTTAAATTGATTGCCTCTATGACTCTGCCTTTTGGAGTTTGGAAGTAAAGCTCTGAAAATGTCAGCATGTAAACTACAATGTCTTTGTCTTAATTACATCAACCAGTAGACAATCTCTTGAAGTCCTTGTTTCCTGAACAATATTTGAGTATCACCTACATGGCACTGAAATATAAGACTCTTGAACAGAACTGCTGGCTAACTGAGTGGCTATTCCTTCACTAGGAGTAATCATACAAAAATCACAGAACTTGTTAGCAGGACAATGCTAATTCCTGGGTGTTTGGCTAGTAATTACAAAGCAGAGAAAGTTCCCTCTGAACCTAGAGGCATAACTGGAAAGGGCAGAAACTAAAATCACGGACATAATATGATAGCAACTCAATGATATTCTGAATGTCGGCAGTGAGATGAGCTTTGCTAAAGTCAATGCGAGCCAGCAGTTACCACAATGTGTTTTGGGAGATACCACAGAAGGGTTTGCTCGTTTGTTTTCTGTCTTTACAAAGAATTATTCGAATCTTGCAGCTACCATAGTGGTGCACCTATTATTATATGCTGACTCCTTAAAGGCAACCACTATATAACAGTCAGCATATGCACATTCTGCCTCAAGGCATAGAGAATCGTAGCTTTTTAAATTGCATCTTCTGCAGAGAAAGTGACTACTGTGACATCATTTGAGCTCTACAAGTGGTGGGTCCAGACCAAGCACGGACATTTTGCCTAACTACTACATTTAACTATCTGAAATTCTTTTTTTTGAGGCAGAAAGAATGGACAGAAACACTTCTGCATTTTTCACAGCTTGTTTTCATGTAAAAACTTGTCTAATAAAAACATCGCAATGGTACAGCATTTCCTTCCACAGTAAAAAAAAGTGCTTTCATGGTAAGAAAAAGAACCTTGAGCACAACCCAGCAAGATCTGCTGTAACTATACTTTTCATGGGCTACTTCAAATTCCCATTAGTATCTTTAAACTAACAGTATGCTGCAAGGCAGCATGACCTAATACAATTAACAAAAGGCAAGAAGATATGAAATGTGGTCACTACTTTGCCAGTAAACTGAAATGTGACTGTAAGTCATAATCTGATATTGTACCAATGTGTAATTTAATAAGTAATAGAAGTGAGGACCAGGAGAAAAGAGCAACTTGCAGCACTGCAAGTGTTCTCCTTGGACCATACAGCCAGGGGACATTAGACAGATTTGCACAAAACTTCTAGTAACAGAAACTGTTGCTATTGAATCTCGTTGTAAAAGGTAAGGAGGTCTAGTGAAGTCTGTACTCATGGGAGTCAGGACATCATGTTTCTAGCCTAAGCTCTGCTACTGACCCATAAAGTGAGCTTGGGCCACCAAGTTTATCCACTCTTTCCTTGTCTTTTACCAGTCTTTATATGAACTGGAAGCTCTGCAGGACAAGAATTCTCTCTCATTATGCATTTGTACCTCAAGCAGTTGTGTGTACCTATGTAATTAAATAATTAAAAATAAAGAATATAACAAATTACATCCCAAATTGGTAGAAGGTCTACGAAAAGTCAAGCACCAGAAGTAAGGAGGTATTGCTTCATTCATGTACATTAAGATACAGTCCTTCATTGTACATATTGGGGTCCCCACCATTGGATACCTGGTTCACTCACACATCAGCTGTGCTCTGGGAACATACTAGAGTGGTAGTGACATGTTACTTGCTGCACATGAACAGGTCTGTTACTTGCTGGACCCATGCTTTGTTTTGTAGATGTTTGAAAGTATGTAGTGAGGGAGGCAGAGAAATGCCTGAGCTGGTAAGGCCTCATTTTTAAAATGCAACTAAACATTTTCTTTCTATCCCTGCCTTTGTTATGGGATTCCTGTGTGATGTTAGGAAATTACATAAACCAACATTTTCATTAGTAGCTCTTGTGTGTTTATCATTTATTGGGTGCTTCATTTACAAGTGTTGGGCACTCAGTGTTAAAGTCAATGACCGTGTTTCTTTTAGTAAATCAAGTGTAGTAAAAAGATACAAACTCAAGAGTTGATGACAGGGGACAGGGTTGTACCGACTTTAGGTACTTCACATGCAAAATCAGTGAAAGCTGTTGACCTTACCCTCCCCTTGCAGACAATATTTCCACATGTGTAAAAGAAGGATACAACTCATAGATTTCATAGACTTTAGAGCTGGAGGGGATCATTGGGCCCAGCCCCCTGTCTCAGGGACAGCAAGTCAACTGGGGTCAAAGGATCCCTCCTAGCAAGATAGGCATCCAAGTGTTTCTTGAAAGTGTCCAGAGTAGGTGCTTGCACAACCTCTGGGGGGAGTCTATTCCAGGCCCTGGGGACTTGGACAGTAAAGATGTTTTTCCTTATGTCCAACAGATGTGTTGAGATGTTAAAATGAATTCATAAAGAAATAAAACAGTAATAAAAAGCACCACAGGAAAAAAAATCCCTTGAGGAAATTAACTAGTCTGCATTCAATACAGGGATTGGATGTTGTGTACTAATGGAGCAACGTACTAATGTTGATAAATAAAATAGACTGGCTATCCATGCAGTACACATACTCTACCCTGTGTACTAAACGAGACAGAAGTCCTGCAAAAGAAAAAATAACATGTTCTCATTAATTTAGAAAATTACATACAAAAGAGTAATGTAAAAAATGAAAAATGTGTCCTGTAGAGTAATACTGACATTGCAGTTGGGTTAGGGTATTTAGAGACACAAGTAAGACCTTTTCCATTTGAGTGGCATAAGATGACTGCCTTCTACTACAATGTCAGAGATGGCCAAGTTATGGCACAGGCAACCGCACTAGATCGGTGAGGGGGCAGGCAGCAGAAAGCAAAGATCAGGGAGCAGAAAGCCAAGCAGCATATCAGTAAGGAAAAGGGATTCGAGTGGCACTCAAGGAGTGTGGGGGCTAATTTAGGGCAAGCCTGTCAAAAAGCTTGGCCCCACTATTCTTTAGTGAACCAGCCACTAGCAGTGCTGATGACACTTACTTTACAACTTTACTTTACTTACAACTGTTTGCTCAACATTAAGAGCACTGAGACTCAGGCATAGCAGGCTCAAATCCGGTTTAGGTGCAAAGGGTGTTGTACTCATTACAGACAGTGCTGAGACACTCTTTCAACCTCTATGTCCCCAGACTCCAATACCTGCTGCCTTTTTTCCTGATCCTGCCCCATTCCTGCCCCATCCCCCTATTGCTCCAGCTATTATTCTCTCTAGTACTCCTATTCCTCACAACTTCTGAATCATTCTGTTCCCTCCCACACACCTCGTTTTTTGAATCCTAAACATCATTTCCCCACAGGCTCTTATGCTTAAAAAAAGTCTGACTAAATAATACAACAAACAAACAACGTCTTGTAATAAGAAATTTCCAGTCACCTTGAGCCACTGTTTTGCTCATGTTCGACATTGCTGCTCATGTCACTTATTTTTAGATTGCTTGCATCCTAATGGACTGTACTCCCTGTTTTTCTTCAAATGCAATAATCAGTGAATTTTTCCTAGATCCTGCTGAAGAGGAGTCTCTCAAGACTGTTTGATCCATTAGCCATTAATCTTCTGAACCCTCTCAATTAAGTTGTGTAATTTAAAGTTTGCAGTTCTAACAAATGACTCTGAAATAAGGAACAATTTTTATAAATACTTTCCTAAAAATATACTGCTGAATGGATCAAATCATTGGACTTAATCCTTATAAAACAGACAAGAATTGTGGCTGAAGCTCTAAATTGTCTCGTTAATTTACTTGCTTATCATTAAAGACTAGTGATGTTATCCTTCCCACCCCCCTTCCTCATGATGTTACATCAAAAGCCTCTACCAGAGTCTTTAGAGGAGTATATTCTGCAGTCTTCTTTGTATGGCAGTATAATGCAACGCTCATTGATATCCTGATGTATATACATGGTAAGATGTCAACAAATCTTTTCCAAGGAATAAAAGTCATATTTATATTACAAAAAAAGGAAAAATGGTTAGAGCCAAACTTTTATCCTTACTGCCCACTCAGAATCGTAGTAGTGCTAATGATAAATCTGCTTTTATAAAGAAAGGGTATTTCTACCTCTACTGATAGATGTGCATGTGCGCATTATGCACATAAATGGGACTACTCTCAGGGTTTAAATTATCTAATGCAACATGGCCAATGTGTAGGATCCATCATAAGCCAGATCAGGTGCCTCTGCTTTTACTATGTGAAGTAGAAATATCTTGACACTAAAGACCATTCACAACTCCACCACTTATTATATATCCATTTTGTTGTGTTGCCAGCTCCTTTAAATACAGTCATAGAAGTGTGCCAGGTGATAACTGCATTATCAAGACAACTTAGTATGAGGATTTTTGATCTTGAGGTATAAAAAAAATAGTCCTTTCCTAAAAGAAAACGGTGAGATGGTCTGAGCACACAGATTATTAAATACTTAGAGATCCTCAGGTTAATATGCAGGGCTCTGAGCTCAAAGTGAACTGCTTAACATCTTTGGGATAAAATGGATTACAGAGTAAAAGTGAAATGAAAATTCAGATGAAAATTCTCACGGGAAAATGTACAACCTGTTCTTACTAAAGTTGGCCACAAGCCTAAAGCTCCACTAATATGTATGTGATTTATAGGGAGAGAAATTCAAAAAGCCTGAGCCTGAATTGATTCCGTCTTTGCAGGTTAGTCTAACCTCCAGAGAGTGAATTGGTTTGCAAGTGGATAGACATTTGGCACATGCCTGCAGTGGCTCAAGCCAGTGTGGAGCCCTGGGGATAGAGGCAGCCAGCGCTGTGCTGGGGGTGAGGAGTGCAGCTCTGCACAGCTTGCCTGACTGCTTCTATTCGCACGGTCCCACGCTGCATCTGCAGCTCCACACTCGTGTAGGGAAGCCCTGTGCTGGACTCTGCAGGGAAACAGCAGGCAGGGTACCTCCACTCCCAGCACAGTGCCAGGACCTGCACAGCAGAGAGTGGGGGAAGCAGCTGGCTCAGGCTGTGCTTCCTCCCCCAGTGCAGCGCTGGCCAGAGCCCTGCCTGCACTGGGCTTGAGCACCCTGACTTCGCTGCCCGCTGCTGCTTCCAGGCTGCAGGTGTTGCACCCCGTGGCGGGAGTGTGTGGGGGCCCCTACACCCCCCACCCTCTCTCACACCCCACACAGCCTGCCCGGCTGAGCTCCATGCTCCTGCTGGGGGGAGGAGAAAGGGGGGAAGAGTTCCCCCCAGCATGGAACAGAGCCTCCCCTGCCTCTTGCCCCCTCTCTGGGGCTGGGCAGCATCACAGGGGTGTGGGCTGAAGGGGAGGAGGAGGAAGAGTCACCAACCAGTGCCTCACAGAGCCCCCCCTTCCCTACCTGGGAGGAGGAGGAGGGGGAAAGAGTCCCCTCCAAACACAGAACAGAGCCCCCCCTCCCCACCCTGCGGGACAACCTACCCAGCATGGCCCCGTTGAGGTGAAGGGGGCAGGGAGAAGGGTTAATTCCTCCCTCCATCCTTTCCCTGCAGCCATGGTCTGCCAGCTCCAGTGGCCACCACTGCAGCCCCCGCGTCTCTGCGCCCTAGCAGTCAGGCTGATCCCAGCTGCGGTGGGGGAGGAGGGGAAGGAGGGAAGAATTAAGCCCCTCCCTCTCCACTTTGCCTTAACGGGGCCATGCCGGCCAGTGTCTCTGCTAGGGCCAGTCCCTAGAGTAGTCCCACAGCTGGAGCCTGCCCAGATACCAGGGATGTCTGGCTTATCTTAAACCAGCAAGGGGTCTGGGACAGACACTGCATAAACTGTTTTGAGCCAAATCAGTTAAGTCTGATACTGCATTCAACCAGGTTTAATACAGACCGGTTTGAGCCATTTTGAAACTGGTTTCTGCACTGAATGTCTGTACTGTTACAGGTTTAACCCAGTTTCTGATCACTTAAACTGGTTTATGTGTAATCTCTGTCCCTAGCCTTAAGGTCTAGGAAGCTCTGATTCAGAGGCTGTATCCCTAGCTCCCCTACGCAATAGCTACTCATGTCCTTTTCCTCCAAGAATTTGTACAATCCCTTTTTGATCCGTCTAAACTGTCAGCTTCCACAACATCTGGGTGTAATGTGTTTCACACTTTAATTATATTCTGTGTGAAAAAAGAATTTCCTTTTGTTAGCTTTAAACTTACTACCTACTAGCTTTATTTTGTGACCCCTGGTTCTTGTATTGTAAGAAATAGTAAAAAATAAATCCCTATTTACTTTTAGGCATTTAGTATTTTGTAAACCCTTATCACATACCCCCTCAAGCACCTCTTTTTCCAACCTGAATAGACCTAGCCTTTTTAGTTTTTCCTCATATGGAAGCACCTCCATATTGCTAATCATCTTTGCTGCTCTTCCCTGTACTTCTCTAGTTTTATATAAATCAGACAAGACTGAGCTTCTTCAACCCTGAAGTCTGACTCTGCAGCCAAAGTGGTAGTCCACAGGCTGTGCTGGATATTGGTGATTTTTTCTGCAATCAGGTGAGAAAACTCACCACACAGACTGAAGTACACTCAGTTTCTAGACAGAGAGAAGCTGGCCATTTGCCACCCAGAACAGTTCTACCAGATAACACACTGTAGATGCAAGAGCAGTGGAGAAGAAAAAGCTTTTCTGCTGCTGCCATTGACATACCATAGTCCTTTAGAAAAGATCTATAAGGCAGCCATTCAGTTTTGGCATTAGTTGAGAGCCATCTGCCCCACCCCATCTTCCTTCTCCATAGTCCAGTAATTCAAAAAAGATAGAAGATGTGTACACAGCCATAAGAGAAGAGACTGAATTATGGAACACCTCCCTAATGAAAAAGATTTTAAAACTAAGAAGCAAGGACAATTGTGATGATGGGTTGACAATGGCTGGTTTGCAGTTGGTTATAGATTCATCTCAAAGCAGTGTATATAGGAAAGTCAAGGTGATTAATGTTAGGCATTGAGGTGCATATCCACTCAGAACAGGATTTGGGAATGTCATGATCTTAGCTGCCTAGTGGCTGTTCAAGTCAATTAAGAGGTAGAGGGGATTAAAAACAACTAAAGAAACAAATAAAGCACAGGGCAAGACTTTCTAGCTTTCTATTTTTCTTCCATAAGCTGTCACTATCCTTGGGATGCTGAATATGGGAGCACTGTTACCCTAAGGGTACAACCAAACAAATTATTCTGACTTAAAGTTAGGTGGGATGGAGGATTTACTTTGTGTCAGCTGTTCTGTTCTGTAGCCTAAGGCAGGCTGAAAGAACCAGGATTATTTGTTTTGGAGAAGAAAAGATGAGAGGAGCTGATAATACTCTTCAAATAACTGATGGGTAAAGAGGACTGTTTCCTGTGGTTGTAGGGGATGGAGTAGGAGCAACAGCCTCAAGCAGCGGCAGAGGAAATTCAGGTTGGAGATTAAGAAGAACTTCCTAACGATAAGGCTGGTTAAGTATCGGAACACATTACCTAGAGACGCTAAGGAATCCTCATCCCTAGAAATTTTCAAGAACAGGTTAGATGGATCAAAAAGGCCTACATGAAAGGTCAGCAGCTGAGCTACTGATATGACAAACCTATTCAAGCCTGAATAATACTGAGTTACTGCAGAAAAGCAGTACTTTAAGGAGATGTTTCATTGGATGAACTATGGAATAAATCCAGGACAACAGAACTGTGAATATTAAAGAGCATGTGCTACTTATTCAAAACACATGAATGAGTTCCTACTTGAACAAGAATCTGGAGGCTAAGAGTGAACTCTGGCTTCCAGAGTTTGAAGAAAACGAAGCCTAACCCTCAACCAAATGTTACAGTGCAAATTAGAAGAGAAATACAGGTCAAATTCACTGAACTTAAAAACTTGCAAAAGTTAGCCCAACTTTGGGGTTTTTTTCTCCTTTTTCTCTTTCCTAGAAGAACAAATCATCAGTGTCTCTTCTCATAGACTCTGCTTATCCTACCACAGAATGGTGATCAAGTCATATACAATAAGAGTTATTCCTATTCTTCAAAAGAAGAATTGGTTCAAATGGTTCTGGGAATTAGAAACTACAAAGAAATGTTGGAGAGCAACAGGTCCAAATACAAATAAGATAATTTATCAAGCCTTAGTCTTACGTATTATAAATGCTTTATTTGGAATTCCAGGGCATCTTTACACATGCTCCGGGGGGTGGGGGGTGCTTTAAGTAGAGCCACTTAGAAAGCCACTCTAATTAAAGTGCCAACAGTGTCTCATGTATTCAGCATCCCTGCACTTCAAAATGGTGGCAGGAACCCCAACTACAGCTTGTTCAATGAACTTTAGTTAAAGTGCCCCCATCACCATTTTGAAGTGCATGGATGCTGAATACATGAGGCTCAGAGGCTGCTGGAGTGTGCTAATTAGCACACTTCTGCAGATTTGATTAACTGAATCTGCTCCAATGTGCTGTAATTACAGAGCATCAGAGAAGTGTCCCCGCATGTCTACTGGCACCCCCAAAGACTAAGCAGAGTTTACAGTTGAAGATCCAGGCACTTTCAGTGTGGAGATTACACTATATCCACTCTTAAGGGGTGATGCTACATGTTACACTTAGACCACACTAAGGGCACTTAAAATGTGAGCATCCACTTGTTAAAGCTTGTTAACTCATGCCCTCTGAATGCCCTATGAATATCTCAAAGTTATGCCATTTCAGGTCTTTCTGCCTAGCTTGTGTTAGGGTAACTTCAGTTTGCCTCACGGAGATGAAACAAGCAATTTTCAGCATCCCAGAATGCACCATCTGCAGCCTTCTCCCCCCCACCATAACAGAGATAGAGCTCGTTCACCAGCGTTTTAATGGAAAGTAAGAGCTATGCAGGCAAGAAACAATATTAACCCTTAATGTGAGACTGCACATTCTACCTTTAACACCACTTAACATTTCACAGATTTAGTATAGTCCAAGTGTAACATGTACTGTCACCCTTATAACATTAGGTTTTAATTTTTCTAATCTTCATCAGTGGGGAGGGGTCAATTTTTTTGATGAAGTAACTGGATATACATTAGAAAATTATACCAGCAGCACAATTGAATCCTTTGGTTTTTATTCTTCCAGCACTTCATTTCTAATCAGTAGTAAGTTGTTCTGACCTAGTACTGAACTGTTCTTTCAGCATCATCCTACAAGCAGCAGAGCAGGTACAAAACAAAGTAAAGTGGCATCAAGGCATGTCATTTGGAGGAATAACATTATCTCATTGGACAAACAGTATCCCTGCAAGGCCTATTTTGCTGATAGTGTGAGCTAGTTACGACTGCAGCTCACTGTGAAATTTCACACTGTGAATTATTAATATCACAGTAATATTCCGAGGCCTCAATCAGGAAAAGAATCCCGCTACATGGATTTATGGTAAGAAACCATCACAAACCTATACTGCTTATAGTTCAGTTGAAGACAAGACATATCCAGTTGCTTTAATAAAATAAATAAGATATGGTAGAGGGATGACAAAAGGTAAAAATTGTACAAACACAGAGATTGCCTCTGTACTCAATTAAAGAATGTCAGGAATTTTAAGGGATTTTAAGATATAATCAAGAAATATTACTGTTATCCACTGGGCACCCTGTGTACCATTATCACTTATATCTGCTTTAAAGGTATTGAAATAGGTGGTAGAAATAAGAGGATAAGAAAGCGATTGCTGTATTCGTGCTCTCTAAGTTATGTGGTGCCGAAACAGCTTGCCACCTTTAAAGAGAAGGATAGAAGGATATGAACTGTACTGCTGTTAAGCATAACTGCAGGAAAACAAGATCTGTTAATTAGGAGTAGATTTAGAAATATTCCTTTTTTTCTGGTACTTATGTTTAAAAAAATGAAACTATTTAAAATTATGTACCAACTGGAAACAGGGCTTCCTGTTCCTGAAATGTAACTCCTCAATTATTGGAGTGATCCAAAATCTATTGAAGGCAATAGCAGTTTTTCCATGGACTTGTATGGGCAATGGATTAGGTCGTATTTTAAGTTGACTGCAGCATTTGTAGTGTTAATGTAGGCACTGAATAGATAATAATATATAATTACAGACGTGACATTGTGTAGACATCTGTGTATAATATTTACCTTGTATTTCCCACAAAGTATCTAGATTGCCTTTTTGTTTTAAGTCTTATTTTAAATACAGCTTTTGTTTTGAGAAAAAAAAAATCAGAGGAACATACTCATTTAAAAGCGGTTATGAATGGGATAATTTGTAGGTGATGATTGCCAAGAGTGTTGGTCTATTCAGAGAAAAGACCTGTAATAGATGGCAAAGGTTATTTCATAAAAAGGAAAGAACATGCTGTACAGCTTTTTTCACATGAAAAGGTTTGGGAGCAGCAGTGATTTCAGTCATTTAAAAGCACTGAAAAAATATGTCCTATACTATTTTGAATAGCGGCACCATTATCTTGAAAATTAATCCATCAAGAGCAATGTGGTATGCATAAATCTTTTGTCTATCACTTCAATAATTCATCAGTCTTCTCATTCAACCGATCAGTCAAAAATAACCAGAACTATTCATTCAGTAAAAACAAATATTAAAAGGTTTTTCTTCAGGTCGTACCCTTAATGATTGTAACATTTTCCTATTTTACTAATATTCTTTAATTTTTTTTAATTATGTGACTGAATGTTCTTTTCACCACAAGATTAATGTTACTAATTAACACATCAGTCCTGGACTTTACTAATCAGAAGGCCCTCCACCACACCACCCAATGTCCACGAGCCAGATCCAGCCCGCAGGCTATAGGTTGTTGATCCCTGATATAAACCTTTGCCTTTGCTGGAACTCTTTGTGCGTCTGGCACACAAAGTTAAGATGATCGGTATTAATTTCAACTGGCACCTACAGTTACTCATTTAATCTTGAAACTGTTCTGATTTACATTCAGCTGCTGTATTCATTACAGTTCATCAAGTATCCAACAATGTTTGAAATTCTTAATGTTTTACATATATAAAGTTACTGGAATTCTGGATTCCAGTATTTTCTTAAACAAGCACCTAAGGGCTTCCACTTTTTTTAAACAACCAATAATTGACTATATGTATTACTGAATGAATGATATACACACATACACATGTATACATATACACAAATAAAACCACTTTAATTTGCAGTATCTAGGTTTTCCTGACTATTCTAGACAATAGTTTGTCTTCTACAAGCCATTTTCATGGAAATGTGGATGCAGGAAAAGCAGTGAAAGCAAACAAAAAAAATCTTCATGACTTACTGACAAAGGAAATATTATTATGAAAAGGGTTACCCTGTTGTTTCTTTCCCAATCTACAGAGTGCAGTCCAAGACAGATCTTATCTCAGCCCTTAGAAACCCAAGTGTGATCCTGTTTTACTCTGCTCAAGGTCCTGAGAAACTCAACAACAAAAAACAGAATGGCTCCTCCTTCCCACTGCTTTTTATGACCTCACCTTAAGACTAAGATGCTGCTGCTTTACCAAAGTAAATGTATTAAACAGCATTTCAGGGACTATAGCAAGGAGAAATAAGATCACATTAAAGCATTTGATGTGTGGGAAAGGATCTGGTCCTTATGGATCACATCTCCCAAACATCAAAACTCCAAGGCAATGGGGACAAATGTACAATTTGCTGCACAAAACAAACCTCAGTTAGTATTAAGTCATTTTGTTTCTTCCTTCATGAACATGGCCATCACAGTTGGCCATCAGAGTCCCAGGAATGGTTCCAGGGTAGACAGAGTAAAGTCCAAGTGAGGACAGAGGGAATGGAAATGGCACAATAAAGATGATTTGTTTTGAAGCAGAGTCTGTTGTGCTTTTTGGAGACAATTGGCACTCTGATTACTCTTCTCTTTCATAGAAGAAAACACCCTCCCTCCTTCCCAGATGCTAACCAGAAAAGGAAGGAAGAGATCACTGGGGAAGCCAAGGACTGAGAAGAGTCAGGGTCTCAAAGGCAGAGGCTTACCCCTTGTGAAGCCATGCTAGGCCTGGCTGCAGGGAGGCATCTTAGGAGAGGGAGACCAAATAAGGCTTCTTCTTGGGGGAGCCCTGTGAAAGAGATTACCCCTTCCTCTCTGAAAAGGGGAAGGTGATCCTTTTTGTTTACCACAGACAAATGCCAATTGTAAAAAGAAAACTGAAGGATGAATTTAAACCATTTTCCTAAAGCAGCTATCAGACATAATTTCCATATCAAAATGCTGAATATATACCTGTCTTAAAGATATTGACCACACACTTACAATCCTTCCAATTGTTCCTCTTCTACTGTAAACCGATATTAGTGGCCCACTATACACAGTATTCCCAAGCAAGCATTTTCAGCCCCTAAACAGACAATTACTCATGCCTTAAGATTTCTTAGTAACAGAGGAAAAATGACTGGGAATATTGTTAGTTTTGGGTTTCTGGTCCTTGGGGAAAGGTATGTATATATACCTACAGTAGAACAGGCATGGAATACACAAAGACAAAAATGCTTCGCTTCAAACCAGGAAGGTTATTTTTAGTCATAATGAGTAAAAATATCTGAAAAGCTTAAGTCTTAGAGAAAATAATTAGTTTAACATCAAATTTGATAATGCAGAAGCTCTTAGTGCATATTTTCACTGGACAGAGCAAATAAAATGCTGAAGCCCTGAAGGTAGTTAGAGAACAGACTTCAGGACCATGGACAGAGACATCCTGCAATATTTCATAGTCAAACGAACCATTTCGCAACCATACAGTGCACTTCAGTGTTATTCTACACCGGGGTGGGCAATTATTCTGGCTGGCTGGCTGGCCACTTAATGGGTGTTGGTGAGCTGTTGAGGGCTGCATACAAAATCTTTTACATCATTTTAACAAATAGATAAGAAAACAAATCACATTCTAAAATCATCTACTATAACATATTTTAATAGCATTAAAAAATAATTTCTGTTCCAATGTATGTTTTTTTGAGTAGTATAAATAGATATTAGTGCATAATAGCTCAAAAAAGTCTCACTCTTGTATATTGTGAATGGGAAGGTGTGGGGTGGGTATGGGTTAGATAGGTGTACATGTGTGGGGGGTGGGGGCTGTCCATACACTAGGTCCCGGAAGCTATCTGGAGATGGGGGAAGAGGGGGTAGGGTCAGGGGGCACATGCGAAAGAGCCCACCTAGGTACTGCAGTAAGTGTAGTCCACGCCCTTCCCCACCCAATCCAGTCTGTGGCTCTCCCCCCTCCAGTTGCTCCTCTGGGTAACAGGTATTATGGGGACACATACCAGGCACCACATGCCCAGGCAGGTGATGAGAGGTAAACTGCTGCCAGGTGGCTCCTGCACGAGTGTGTGGGGCTCTGGCTCCAGTTCCACCCCCCACCTCCCAGCCACCTTCTACCTACTCCACCCTCCCAGCATGATGAGCAAGGCAGAAAAGTGGCTGGAAGGCTGTCCTGTCAGGAAGCTGTGTATTCTGGCTGGTGCACAGAGTAGGTGTATTCTGGAGCTGGGACACAGGGTGGGTGTGAGCAGGAAGGCTTCCTCAGGCAGGAATGCGTAGGGCTCAGCTCTATGCCAAGTGCTGCAACATGGATACAATCAACTGGCAGGCTGAATCCAGCCCACAAGTCAATTTTTGCCCACCCATGTCCTATACTATAATTTAATACACTTAATTATTCACCAAAGCATTTTTTTCATCTATAACAAAATGTGGGAAAAAGCCTTTGCCATAGCTACCAAAGTAGCTACCTTCTTGTCACTGAAGGCAATCAGGTTGGTCAGGCATATCTAGCCCTTGGTGAATCAATTCTAACTGTTCCTAATAACCTCCTCCTCCAAGTGCTTAGACATGAATTCATTGAGGACCTGCTCCATGATTTTTTCCAGGGACTGAGGTGAGGCTGACTGATCTGTAGTTCTCCAGATCCTCCTCCTTCCCTTGAAGATGGGAACTCTATTTGCCCTTTTCCAATCACCCAGGATGTCTCCTAATTGCCATGAGTTTTCAAAGATAATGGTCAGTGGCTCTGTAATTAAATTAGCCAACTCTCTCAGTTCAGTTTTCTGACCATTTGTGGGTTTTACAGGCTTCTCTTGAACTTTTGCAAAATTATAATGATACCCACAGCTCCATATTGATACCTAGATACTTTACAGGTAAATTAAACAATGATCTGTCCTAGAAATGCTGAATTTATAACATAGGAGATCAATCAGAGATACTTTTCTGATACAAGTAGCCCCAGTGATTGCTTTTTTGTGTAAGAGTTCTCAATTATCAGCTTTTTTTGTTTGTGCATGGTATCTCTATAGTTATTTCCCATCTGAATCAATATTTTATTCCTACTTAAGTTTCCCTGGATGCTCACTAGAACATATACTGCTTAGTCATATACAATCTGTGTGATCATTTAGGCTGTAAACAGATGTTTCATTTGAGGAGGTTTGACTGTCCTGGGTTTGGACTCTGATAAAAACAGGAATGGTGCACTTAACCCTTTTAACATGTTACCCTTTTAAGATGTTGCTGCTCCTCTGCTAATAGATAGTGAGACTTGCCCCTAGAATGAACTGCAATTCAGTCAAATGAGCTGTAATTAACTTAGGTATATCAGTGTCTCAAGGGAAAAAAAAGGAAGAAACATAAACTGTTAGCGCATTTTATCTGGAATACTTCAGAAGTACTTGAAGTGGGAAAAAGGGTGTGAAGGTCTGTAGAACCATGGACCAAGTGGTTTTCTCCGAAGGAACAATGAAACACCTGTTAACACCTGCTACCCCTGGGAATTTCTCTCATCCCTTTGCACTGCTGTTTTTTTACTATGCCTGGCTTCTTATGATCAGACTTGAGGAAGAATGTCTTGCATTCAAAGCTTGTATAATTCTATCCCAAATACATAGCTGGTCCAATAAAGATGCCACCCTAAGAAATCCTTCCGTCTTACAGCCATGCTCTAATCTTGATTTATAACATTCACTGAAAGCATTCTTGAGCTCCATTATGTTCAAAATGTGGGTACTCCAATCCTCAGTGTGTTGGGTCAACAGGAACATATTGGTCTAATCCCTTCTTCATTGGACTGACTCACTCCTAGTCTACCTTCAATAGTTCAAAGCATTATACATGATCAGCAGTGCAAAAGGCTTAAAAGACAACTATATGTACAATCACATTTCCAATCATAATCTGCAAATTTTGAGACAAGACACTGCACAAAAAATATCACTGGTTAACATTCATGAAGATACAAATAATCTGGTCTGCTAAATATTCTGCACTAAATACAGCTCCTCTAAAAGCCGGTCCCCTCATGCTGAAATAAAGGGAGGAAGACTATTCTAGTGGCGTTGCAAAAATAAAGGCCTTTTTGAGTGCAAATCAGTGCAACTCTCCAGAACCATTTATTTACCTTTTTATGTAACCCCATTAGAAATATTTAATCAAAACAGATCTCCAGCAAATGAGAATGGAGACAAAGCCACAAGTGACATCCAATGTAAGTATATCTAATATCACTGAGAAAAGCTTAAACTAAACAGTGGAAACTATAGAAAGCAAAGATTTAATATTTTCCTTCACGTCCTTGCCAAAGAGCTGCCTTACATTCAATGTGCTGTTAAACAATTGTGCTAGCGACAGAAGTTATCAGAAACTGGTTTAGACCTGTAACAGAATAGAAGTTCAGTGCACATAACACAGTCTCAAAATGGCCAAAACAGATTTAAGATGAACCTGGTTGAATATAATATCAGACTTAACTGATTTGGGTAAATGGGTTTATGAATCTTTTGTCCCAAATCCCTTTCTAGTTCAAGTTAAATCACAGTCCCCCAGCATCCCAGCATGCTTTCCAGCCCTGGTCTGGGCTGTGTTGTCTGCTCCAGCAGAGAAGAGTTGGCAGGGGAAGAAGGAGGTAGTGACTGCTTCCCTCAGACAAACTTTGGTGGGGCTCTGGGGGCAGGAAGAGGGGTTAAACTCCCCTTCCCCCAGTTCAGAGCTGCCTGCTAAAAACTTACTGTAGGCTGCAACTATGGACTACAAATCCCATAGACACCTGGAATCAGGAAGAGGAAGTGATGAGTAACCCTGCAGAATCCTGCTGCTGTGATACTGGACTGCAAATCTTGGGGGCAGCAGGAAGAGGAAGCAAACGCACAGCCCATGCTGACTTCATGCCGGAAAGGCATACTGTAGTGCCTCACAAGTTCTGGCCTGAGACACTTCAGGAATATGGCTGCAGTTCCTGAATCAAAAGTGAATATCTGTCTAGTTGTTTCTCAGTTTAATTGCTACAGTTTAGACTAAACTGATTGAGCCTTGGGCTTTTTGGCTGTCTGTACCTTAGCCTTGTGCTTTCCCTTAGGACTGGCTGGTGGATTTCACTCATGGTTGGAACAATCTCTGAATGCATTTAAGTCATTTGTATTTCAGCTTGCAAACCATTTTGGGACACATTGGGATGAAGAGCACTATTTAAGTTCTCTCTATTATTATTAAAAAAAAAGATAAGATCAGGCAATAATTTGCTGAACTTCTTCCTGATTGCTGGGCACAGACAAGATTGTTTCTCAAAGATTCATTAAGGAAGCAAATGCTATTATTTCCTGCTCCTCAGATATAGTCCTGAGTATCATTTTAACATATTATTACACACATGCACGTGTGTGCACATGCACCTACACATAATCTTAATGAAAAATGCCAAGTGCTGCACCATATTTGACTATTGTATAATTAAAGATCTGACACCTTCATTCTGCTCTAAGCCACTATTTTAACAAATCCCTATTGCCATCATTTTATTTCACAATGTATATAGAAGTGGTAATGCTTCACCAGAATTCCTTTCTCTCCTCTAAAAAATTTTTTTTTGCAGATAGTAAAACTGTCTTGATTTAACAAGATGGTTTCAATAGCTTACCAGTTCTGCTTACCTTTTAAATAAAGGAATACCTTTATAGCTTGGCTCTTTTCTCTTCTATAAATGATGTACAAAAACAGAAATAGTAAATGCCATTTGAAATGAAATTGTAAAGTTAATAGTCTTACCATTTGCAATGTCAAATATAATACTCCCAATGTGACTAACAAGATTTGTTTTCAGCACCCTGTTGGCTACTTATTGTAACCTCTTTTCTTATTAAATCTACCTACATTGCTCTAAATCCCAGTCAATAAGTAGAGTCACCTCATATAAACAAAATGTTTATTTTGAATTATCTGTAGGAAAACTGCCTCAAATTTTGTCAGGAGTTACAAGAACTGGTCACAGTCTATTAGTCTTTCAAAAAGTTAGTGCTGTCATACAAGGTGCAATATTATTCTAGATGTTAGAACACATTCACAAGATGGAGCAATGTGGGGATGAATTTAATCAGGACTAATATAACAAAAGGATAAAGTACTAGGTTCTGGCATGAAGGAATGAGGCAAACTACATTAATGTTAACTAACCAAAATAATAAAATAGAAATGAAAAACAAGTAGAGAAAACAATGATAAACTGCACTGTAAGGTCATGGGAAGACAATATGCCATCCACGATCACACATGTCTAATTATACGCCATATAAAATCAGATATTTGCAATCCTACATTTGTGCCATTCAACATGCTTGCAGGATGGTGCTGTGTTATATAATACAAAGGAAATAGTGGTCAAAAGCACATACAGCAGTATATGCCTGGGACAGCAGTATAGAGGCAGTGTCTTTTAAATGGTCTGGAGCAATCGGAAGAGTGGCTGGCCCAAAGGAATGGAAATTAGGCAAATACTGATTTCCTCCAAAATTAATCTCTCTTTCAGCCATGAAGTAAAAGGTACATCACAGTCTTTATAGCATCAGAAAACAAATAAGCATACACAGTGTAAATGGTGGGCATCATGGGCTGGTTGGCCCATCAAGATACATATACAGAACCAGAAATCTCCTGGTTTCTTCATCTCTTGCTTCCACTCTCACATACACAGATCCAGTGTCCCATAAGAGCAGACACATTGCTGTACTCAAATAGGCAAGAACAAGAGGCCAGCAGAATCCACAAGGGCTCTAAGGCACTCACTCACATGCTTGTAACAAACTGCTATTATTATATACAGAGATATAGGCCATTGCTTGTGGCATAACTTGTAACATCATTTACATAAAGAAAATATCTGTGTAAAACAAAAACTGGTTATTGGAGCATTATGAGGAGCATTATGTTGCTTTAATGATGTCTCTAAGCACCTAGCACACTGTTGGGTACTCTAAAAATAATAAATAATGATAATAATGTTGGCAAGAGCAGATGAGCTACTGCTCCTTTCACATTGCCACCAACTTCCCCGCTGCACAGATCTGTGCTTACAAGATAGTAATATGCATACTAATGAGATTGCACTGGCACATGAGCACTGGGGAAAAAAGAGGGAGAACAACCATTATTCATGCTAGTCTCCAGTTGAGAAATTAGCTGCTGTACAATTTTTACTCCCAAAGGATGATCCAGTGTCGTTCAACATAGGGATGTACAACGGCTATTTCCCTAGCTGAAATGCAAATGAAAAAAAAACCTCAGAATCATGCTACTTAAATGATTTGAAAGCTATAGGTCCCTGACCAGCAGCAACTCCAGAGATGTATTAGTAACAGTGGATTAGTGCAGGTGTTCTCAACCTCCAGCCAACAGGCCAAATGTGGCCTAAGGAGCCGTTTTCATCTGGCCCATGGGGCTCTCCCATAAGTCCAGAAATTTGGCATTAATGTGGCCACCCTCCTCCCACATCAAATCTCTTAACCCCAATCCCTGTGCAGCCAGTTAGAGCCAAGGTATGACCCCCACTTCCCCTATGGGGCCAGGCCGTACCCTCTTTTCCTCTTTGGGGCCAGAATGGCTGAGCCATATCCCCTTCCTTCTCTACAGGGCTGGGTTGAGGACTGTTCATGCTCCCTTCCCTCTCCACTGTGGGTTAAGCTCCTTTTCTTGCAGGGCTGGCCTGCCTCCCACCCCAGATAGTGCCAGCTGTGCCCAACTGATTGGGCACATCAGCTGAATCTGGCCTGCAGACAGACTAGGCACTACCAATTTAGCCTGCTGGGCAAAAAGATTGGGCAGCACTGGACTAATGCTTGCACAAGTTTTTATATAAAGGGCATCTTGTCTCTATGAGTGTAGCAAAAACCCCAACCCTGAATACTCAAAAGATCATCTTCTCCCAAAAATAATGAGCTTCAAGAAAAGATGAAATTGCTGAAAATATGAAGTGGTCTATGAGAAGCGGATGACTTGTCATTGACACATCATAATTTTCTCTACATAATGGCAAATCCCTTCCACAGACAGTTGTTGACAGTTAGGCTACAACCTTTGCAAGAACAAAGCAAGACAATGCTCCTTAAAACAGAGCAGATTCAACAAAATGCAATAGCCATGTTGTAAAAGAATCCAAATTTTAACATTTCCCTATCCCTTTTAGAACTTCCTCAAAAGATTAGAATGAATAAAAAAAATCTAAAAAAAGTAAAAAAGGAATAAAACTAGATTCGTTCCAGTGATTTTGGTTGAGATGGAGTGAAAAAGGGAGAGAAAAATGAAACATTAATTGACGGACACTTTTTTTTTGCTGTGTAAATCAAAATAATTTTTTTACAAAATCATTTAATTAACATTTTTCATTGAAAAATTGTTTGGAAAAATTAACATTCCTATAAAACAAATCTTTTTTATTAAACTTATTTTTCAATGGGAACATTTTTTTCCCCCAGCAATGCTTCTCCCACCATCGTTTTTCCTAATACCTCCATGCAATATACTCATTCTACTGTAGCTCCATCCTGGGGGGATATAGAAAGTAACTACCAATATGTAGCCAGAAGTGCTGGGACACCTCTGGGACACTTCTTTAAGTCATTTCTAAAGCTCCCCCAGTATTACTGCACCATACCCAACAGAGGTCAGCACCTTGCAGACATGAGCTGTCACGTTTTTCTTCACTGGAATTCAAAATGTCTTGAAGTCTCCTGTGGAGGATTGTAACTATATTTTCTTTTTCATTTTCTATTTCATTATGTACTTGTTTTCACCTTAGGCAGATCCTGAGGGTGGGTGGTGGTCTACAGTGTAGCTTGGTGGTTCTGATTCTCTGCCTATGTCCACTGCAAAGTCCAGAACATTGCCTATGTCCACTGCGAAGTCCACTAAGGGAGCAGCAGCCAGGGACATTTTAAGGATCTGAAACAGGTAAAAATCCTCCATCTCGGCACCCCCTGTTTTCCCCTCTGTGCTTAGCAGCACCCGCCCTCATTCCCTTCTCCCCCACCCTACGTAAGCCTCTGGATACAAGGGGGAAGCCATCCACTGCTACTCTGTCTCTAGCTGACCTGCAAGCAGCAGGTACCCCAGAGTTGCTCCTACTCTACTCCAGCTGGGGCTGTGAGGAGCTGCTACTCAGGGCTCAACCAAGGACAGTGACAGCAGCAGGCGGGTTTTCCAACCCTGCCTGGTCCAAGTGGATGCCTGGAAGCAGGCACAGGGAGGGGAATCCACCTGTCATCTCCATTATTCCTGGCTAGAGCAAGGCAGAGCAGCTGGGCAGTCTGAGGGTCTCCCCTTCCTGCACCCAACAACATTAGTAGAAATGGTGAGGGTGGAAATGGGATGGAAGGGGGGATGTCAAGAGGAGGAAGGATTCTTACCTGATACTGGGATTTTAAGATCCTAGCTGCTGCTCCCATTGCACACCTATGGTCTGTCCACCCCAGTGGGATGGAGGGTGGGAGAGGGGAAGTGCAGCTATTCATGAACACTAGCTATTGCTTCCACATGCGCTCTTTCTTTAGAATCTTGGCTCCACCAATAGCTCTCATTATAGCTAAGGGGATTTATTTCTATTACTTCAACGAAGGTGGGAGAAGGCCCCTAAGAGGGCACAATTGAAAATGTCCCTCTAAGTTCTGTTGCAACTGAGTTAAAATGTAGGTGCCCCCTTTTAATACCAGCAACTTTAGAGCCTCCACTCAACCACAGGCAGCACAGTCCAGAGTGGTAGAGCAAATGCCATGCCTGCATCATTTATCTGAAAGGTCAAAATAGCATGCAGGTTAAATCAATAGGACATAAAGTAGGGATGAAAGAAAATGCATTTATGCTTTCAGTGCCAAAGCCAGAGATATCCTTGAGTTCTAATAGGACAGAAATTGCAGTCCAAAGCTTTAGTTCCCAAACTGTGGTTCACGGCCTATCGTCAGTGCACACAGTTTACATTCCAACTCTTTACTCTGTAACAGTTTAGGAAACTGGTAAGTGAACCAGTAACGTTTGGAAACTGCTAACTGTCTTGTTTCTACAGACTGTTAACCAAGATAAATTGTCAAAAATTCTCTATCTCCTTACCCATTCAAGAATGAAAACTTTGTGCCAATATCTTATGAGTTTCATGTTCAAGGTAATTTAGTACCTAATGCAAAACCTTCCTATGCCCCATTTCTGTTAAGTGAATACTATATTGTATTATAAATACATCTGATACATGGATTACCTCCATGTGTGTGTAGTGAGTCTATTTCTGTTGAAGCTGACTGCTGAATTATCACTGATTTCAATAGAAAGGGACTGTTAGTGAGCTTTGCAGACAAGACTTTCAGAATCTTGCTTCAAAAAGCATGGATTTGTAATGGCCTCACAATGTTGTCTACATGAATGCTGCCTGAAGTGACTTACTGTTCCTCAGATAGAGATAATGACTTGATCTTCAAGGATTAAAGCAAATGAATTAAAAGGTATGTGTTACTGTTCTTTGAGATAATATGCATCATCATAAAGGACTGTTCTGACTTTAAAAATATATAATTATGAGTTCCTGCAACTTCAGATATCTATCTTGTATGACTAATCTTTAATAATAATGTGTCAGTTGCTTAGTTATCACCTTTGAAAAGCTTTTGAATTTCTTATGAAAATTGGTGCTGACCTCAGGAATAACACACCAAAATACATAATTAATTGTCTGCTACATCGAGATGTTGTAGGTAGGACAAGAAGTTTAAGAAATGCTCTTTCCCAATGAAGAATTCTAAGTTCTTTAAAGGGCTGATTGGGAGAATGCAAACAACTGAACAGAAAATAGAGAAGATTTTTCTCCTGGATCCATGATGAAGACACAATCAAATAAAATAATTCTGGCTTAATATTTAAGGATTCGTAGATGCTAGGGTCAGAAAGGACCTCAGTAGATCATCGAGTCCAACCCCTTGCCCATGGCAGGAAAGAGCGCTGAGGTCAGATGAGTCCAGCCAGGTGCACATCTATCTTCCTCTTAAAAACTCCTCAGCTAGGGGAAAGTACCACCTCCCTTGAAAGCCCATTCTAGATTCTGGCACCCCTTACTGTAAAGAAGTTCTTCCTGAGGTCTAACCTGAATCTGCTCTCTGCCAGTTTGTGGCCATTGTTCCTGGTTACTGCAAGGGATGCCCTGGTAAACAGAGTATCTCCTATTCCCCTCCACCTGAATTTGTAGGTGGCCACAAGATCCCCTCTCAGCCTTCTCTTGCAGAGGATGAAGAGACCCAGATCCCTCAATTTCTCCTCATCAGGCTTGGCCTGCAGGCCTTTAACCATATGAGTGGCACTTCTCTGAACCCTCCTGAGGTTATACACATTCCTCTTGAAGTACGGTGCCCATAACTGGATGCAGTACTCCAACTGTGACCTCCTCTACGTGGCAATGGTCAGAAGTATCCCCTCCCTGAACCTCTTAGTCATGCACCTGCTAATGTATGATAAAGTGTGGTTAGCTTTACTGATCACTTTCATCACACTGATGACTCGTGTTCATCTGAGAGTCAGCAATGACCCTGAGATCTCTTTCCACTTCTGTACTGCTGAGAAGGTCCTCCCCCAACCTGTATGGGTGTTGGTGATTCCTTTGCTCTAGGTGCAGCACTTTGCACTTGTCTTTGTTGAACTGCATCCTATTGTGTTGTGCCTACCTTTCCAACCTGTTCAGATTCACCTGGATACGTTCCCTACCCTCTACCCTGTTAACTCTACCACACAATTTGGTATCGTCCACGAAGCTGGACAGAGTACTCTCTAAGCCCTCACCAAAGTCACCGATGAAGACATGGAACAGTACAGGGACCAAAAATCTTTATTTTCATAAAAATGACACATTTTTAAAGTAGCACGTACCCAGAAGTAACTTTTCCCTTTAGATTTTCAAAACTTACAAAAAAGTTATCAAAACCCCCAAATAAAGCAAAGCAACAAATATCGGATGGGAAGTGGGGGTTGTTTGGATTCCTTGGTAGGTTTGGTTTTTTATTTTTAAGTCTTGGAAGTACAGGTGCTTTTGTGTTTCATGCTCACATACACATACATAAACGTGTGTGCACACTTTCAACTAAATGTTTGAAGTTGTCTTTGGTGTTTACCTGTGGTCCAAAATGATTCCTTATATTGACTAGAGCTCTCAGTCAACTCAAAAAAGGGTCAGAATACAGATTATAGAGTTCAGAAATCTCAAATGGATTAACCATAATCACAATGTGAATTACCCATAAAAAAACACAATATATAATTTTTTTCTAAGGGAAAATATACTTTAAAAAGATAGGCTTTTAGATACCAAGTTGATGGAAAGAGATGGTAAGGACTGCAAAATGATTTTACACAATGCTGTCCCAACACCAGGCCTAATGGCTGAGATATGCAGCAGCAGCACATGGTTGGGGGAGAATGGGGAAGAGGGCTTGACAATTTCCTGCAAAATGCTGAACTCCCAAGCAAAAGAGAATGAACCTTAGAGTTTTCATTTACAAAATATAAATATAATACAGATACAATTTTCATTTTCAAGGTATTATTTTGAAGTAATACATTCTATACAATTTTACTTCCAAGGCAACTGCATAAATCTGGTATTGTTCAGTGGAATTCATCCTTGTACAGTGGTAAACAGCTTTTAAAACACTTGAAGTGTTAAAGATTCATGTGTATACATATTTCCAAACTTCATCCTCATTCAAAAACAATTCAGAACACAATCTAAACTCCTCTTCACAATCAACACAGCACAGAGATGGCACGGTAACATTTTTATACTGTCCAAAATCCACTACTTCTGAAGAAAAGCAACCTCAGTTGATCAAGGGAAACAACATGGAAAGAAAGAATATTATAAAGGGTTATAGACCACAATTACATTCAATAGAAGCAGAAAGACTAACTGAAAAAATTCACAAGAGGACTGATTTTTCAACAACTTCCTGTTAGCAAAGTGCTTTGAAGACAAAACACTCCATCCTGAGCTGAGGGTTGTTCCAGATCGCTGCTTTACAAAGATGCGGACTGCAGTCTTAGACTGTTTTACAATTATATGCTGTAGTTTCCTGTATTTTGAAGGACTCCTATGAACTGTGCACAAAAATCAGGCAGTGCCTACCCAAATTTAATCTTATCACGGCAAATTCTCCCTGCAGTCAGCTGGAACATACCTGGGTAAGGGTTCCGTAAAATGAAGCCAAAATTGCCTCCTTGTTCTCCTGTAGAAATTGGAGTATTTACAACAGGAAGCACTTATTTCATATGACTTTCACTACAGAACTTGGTGGGCAAAATGTCTGACTCCTTTTGAATCCTTTCACCTCGGAAAAAGCTTCCTGGAATATTCCAAATGAGGAACAGTACAAGGAAAGCAAATAATCTTATATGCTTAGCAGAGGGTCCAAAATCATATGCTTGGAGTCCTCCATGCATAGGTACTGGGTTCAGGTCGAGTGCTATGGAAGAATTTCGGGAGTGTTGGTTGTAGCCATGTTGGTCTAAGGATGTAGTCAGACAAGGTTCTTTGGGCAAATGTGACATTTTTTATTAGATCAATTAAGTAGTTGGGAAAATTGTCCTTTGCAAGCTTTCAGGCACAAACACTTTTCCTTTGGGCAGGGTTGTTTTGTGCTCTCCTGGATGGAATAGCAGCCAATATGCAAAATACAGGTCTGTGAAAAAGCAATATGCGGCAGTGAGGATCAGAAGCAACGGGAGATGGTAGGTTTGAGACAACAGGTCAACATTCCCCTGCTTTATCCCCTACCTACCTGTCTCTCACTTATTATCTCCCATCGCCTCTGATCCTCACTGGCACACACCTGCATTTGCACAGACCCACACTTTGTATATTGGCTTCTATTCCATCCAAGAGAATATAAAACAATAGCAGATTCTCCCTATGCTTAAGAATAGTGTTTGTGCCCAAAAGCTTGCAAAGAACAATTTTTCCAATTATTTAGCTAGTTAAATAAAAAAAAAAAAAATCACATTTACCCAAAGTACCTTGTCTGCCTATGGAAGAATTTCAACACTTGGCTCTAAAAAATACATATTGCCTGACTAAAATACTGCCACTTGTGCTTGACAGTAGTAGAGAAACTATTCCACAGCATACCAGACATCATAATTTCCCATGAATGAGAAACTAGGATTAAGGAGACCGCTGTAAAACCCACTTCCATAGTCAAAGTTGTCACTGGACCTTTCACAGTCATTCTAAGAAGGATGTTTGTTTTTAATAATTTATTCAAATATTACCACATTGAAATGTATGAAGATCAGGAAAATTTTAAATCTATAAACATTCACTGTAACAACAAGGTTCAATTATATAACATCTCAGAATTAGGACCATAATCTGACGATTACAGAAGAAAAATCTTGTTCTAGGTCTACCTTGTAACAATTCCTGCAAAATGTTGGTTCCATTCTCATCTTCTCCTGCAAAATGCTGAACATTTGTATCTTTCATCCCATCATACAATAATAATCTACCCAGTGCTTTAGATGGCTTTTGTAGTTTATCAAATGCTCCATCAGTACTTCAGCATTTAATCAAGTATAACAGCCATTTATTGCTTGATAGACTCAATCTCCAAAAGCATTATCACTTAACTATATGGTTGCCCAAAACAACAAATTGAAATGTCTAACTACTATATATACACAGCCTACACCTCCTTTTACCGTTTTAGTACCTAACAATAAATTATGACTATTTTGCATCTTCACTAAATCAGTTTATCAGAATCATTACAAAAAATGTTAAGTTTAAGAACAACAATGCTATTCAAACCATTTCAAGGGAAAATAGGTAAATTAGTCTTCAAATTTACAGTGTAAATCATTCATGGCACTGCTTTATGATGGATAAAATAAAAAACGTTGATTGTCCCCACCTCTGCTTTTCCAAACATATCTCTGCTCGTTATTTTATCACATTGTGTGTGCATTGGGTCCCTGGGGACACCTCTCCAGAGGGATTAGACCTGACAGCAGGCTGAGAGCACAGGAACAAACATGGTGGGATTTGTCCTCCTAAGGGATTACCCAGTTACTCGGGTACCTCCAACGCCTATATGATTTCAGAATAATTTCCCCTCTCTCATCCATAATATTCCCACCCTGAGAAACATGAGAAATGCAATCTGCAGAAGCCACTGAGCACCTATACATGAGTGCGGAGACTGCTCCGACAAGCTGGAATTCCAGTGCCCCAGAGCGGACTCAATTATTCTGCTCGATTAATCGAGTCTGCTGTACTTTGGCAATTACCACACTGTGTCCAGTCTCACTAACTTCCAAAATCTTCCCCTCTCCCATGAGATGGGCACAACTAGCCTATCATTTACATTGCAAACTCTCCACTGACCACAAACATTGGTACATTAGGTTAATGCCAAATTGTATGATCCTTCTGGTACCTTTCAAACTCAAATCTGTACTTTTAATTTTTCACTTGAATAATAGGAAAGGGTCTGTTTACCGGAACTAGAAAACAGTGCACTGACACTTTTGCCTAGTGACAGCTATACAAACTCGGTTTGAGCTTATCCAAATCTGATAACACTTCTATCAGCGACTTTTCAAAAGCTGTCAAGTAAAGCCTTCATTGAAGCAGCCATTGAATCACAGTGATCCAAAAAACCTCTTCAATTCCAGCTTTTGACACAAAAGCAAAGGAGGCCTAAAACATCAGCTAGTTGTGTGACATTTCTATGCCATAGCTAGTCTTTTCTATACAAAACTTTCTTTTCCTCTGTAAAGCTGATTATATACACTGCACTCTTTAAAAGGACAGCTCATTCCTTTAAACGTATCTATAAAGGATGGCTCATACCTTTACAAATCCAGTTCCATAGTTTCAATATCATTAGCAACAGGATTCACAAATATATGTTCATCAAATATTATCAGAGTATTATATTCAGCTAAAGAGCACTGCTCATTGATGGTCATATACCCCTCAGTATATTTTATTTATTACCCCACACAGTGCTAGATTATATTTATTGGTAGTTGTATTTCTATGATATCTATTGTCCTGCACATCCATAAGTTAGTTTGTACAATTCGTATAATGATCTCAAAGTTGAAAAAAAACAGGAACAAAACGTTGTGGTAGGGAGACCCCAAGCCCAACCACACCAACTAGCACATCCCTATGCAGAAGGGGGCCACTGGGATCTCTTTTCTCAAGCACACATGAAAATGAGGTCTTGCCACAACATAGACATACCCTCAGTCTTCACTCTACATATATAATCTAAATGGCTTCTCTTAAGAAAAATGGCTCCTTATTGACTGACACAAGACATGGTACTTGCTGAGCACTAACACCTGCTACCTGTTCCTGCAATACCCTTCAGCGCTCCTCCGACACTCAGCTAGGCCTTTGCTGCTTGCTGTGAGGAAAGCAGATCTGGCAGGATTCAAACTATGAAGAACTCAATTTATGCAAAGGGGTAAGATCTCCAGCTTCCTGGGATTGCCTGAAAAATGTCCATACCAACAGAGCTAGGTATCCAAGATCTCCAGAGACTCAAGTGCCTTCAAGCAGTGACAATCAGGCATTGACAATACTCTGCAAGCACCTACCTGATTGAGAACCATTTGCAAACTCCCAGGACTCACCTAGATTTTGGTGCTGCTTAAGCAGGAATTAGAAATTTAGGTGCTTGATCAGAATGGCCTCTGAGCACCCTCAGAAACTGAAGTTTAGGCACCTCCTAATTAACTGATCAAGCCAAAATGGGATTTTTTTTCACTTCCTGGAGTAAGTCTATTCTGGATTGCTTTTTTACATGATTTACACAAAATTTGGGTACCTAAGCCTCATTTAGAAACTTGCAAGAGCAATTGATTAGGCCCAGTGCCTAAATCCCTTACTCAGTTTTGAAAATCTTAGTCAGTCTCCAAAATGGTGTAGCTAACTGTCTCAGATCACCATATTATAATTAGGAGTTGGATCAGGTCCTTAAAATAGATCAGAGTATTTTCATGGACTTCATTGCAAGTTGAATACTGGTCTAAAATAATGCTGCTGCATGGTTGGTTTCTTTTTGGTCAGGGGTTGTTTGTTTTTTTGGTAACACCTTTAACAAGTCTTGTCTTCAGCTCCATGTAGTGAATCACAATGCGTTTTAGTTTTACTGTTGAAGCATATTTTCTGTTCGCTAATTAAATAAACTAACACCCTTTGGTGTCAAAAAAAGCAGTTTTCACACACCATTAATAGGCATTTACCAAGTGTTCAGGGCATCCTGGCCCTGATAGAATGAGGCAAAACAGATGTTCACAGCGGGAGATGAAGCTCACACAGAAGATAAAAGTGTGACCTGGAGGCTAGGTAACATAGTGGAAAAACATGTATAGGTCTTGAACAAGGGATCCGTAGGGAGAAGTATGGCTGTCTGATTGAGTAGTAGATACAGGTGAAGCAACTGAAGTCTGAGGAAGACAATGTAGAACAATATATGTTTTGGAAAAAGATTAAAAACAGGGATCAGTCAGGAACTGACTGGCCCAAGAAGGAATGTAAAGCTATGAACAGACATTGCATTTGGCCTGGTCCTGATTGTTCTGGGTTATGATCTGGATCAAAACAGGTGGAGCAGAGCTATTAGACATATAGCCCTTCCAAACTGCATTGATGCTCCTCCACCAGTAATTGTCTGATGACAGATCTCACATCCTGGCCAGCTCGCTAAAGAATGACCTGGGATAACCTTGTAGATGCAGACCGGGACAGCCCAGGAAAACGCAATAGCACCTTTTAACTCACATACTCTGGCAGGACTGAATGTCTGAAGAGTCATGGGACAAAACGCTTTCTCCTGGGACACACATGACACCTATTTGCAGCCTGAGGAGATATTGGGCCGAGATGCTTTGTGTGTCGAAAGGGTGGGCTCTGGGCTGGCAGGGGCTCCAAAGCACAATGGCATGGTAGTGTTACTGGTTGGAAGAGGGGAGAGGTCTGCAGTCTTCCACGGACCAGAAATTGTACAAAGCAATTCACTTCAACAGCTGTTTAGGAACTGATCAAAAATACATGGCAGACATTGCACACCTGGGTAGGGGCTTTAGGACCTAACATGTTGATAGTTCTGTCATTTTATGAGGAAAATAATCCATCATATTTTAGGGGATGTAACATCTTCAGGATTTGATATTTACACATCAGCAAGTGATGGCTTCCAACATGTTTCATGAATTCTCTGGGTCCTACCAAAGACCTGGTGCTAACTTGAAACACTAGGACCTTTTCCTAAGACCTGTAGAAGATGTCATTTTTATGATGAATGGGGATGCTTTAAACCTTAGTACATCTACTGTCTTCAGCATGGATTTTATCCATGATTTATCTTCCCCTTTTGATTTATAAGAAGGAGGACAGCATGCAGATGAGACAGACATGCTTGAGCATGTATACACATGTTCCAGGAGATGGGGGAGTGAGGAGACTTCAATTAAAGCACTCAGACCATCCTGTGTATCAGCATCCCTGCACTAAAAAATGGTGGTGGGGGTAATTTACCTAAAGCTTGTCAAACAAGCTTTAGGTAAAGCATCCCTGCTGCCATTTTTCAGCATGGGGATGCTAATTCACGTGATGCTGGAGTCTGCTAGAGTGCGGTGATTACAGTGCGTCAGAACAGTCTCAATGAACATGTATAGGAACCCCTTGTGACCAAAACGAGTGACACAGAGTCACCCTTGTAGGAAATCTGGTTGTGCTAGACTGTAGTAAGCTATGGTGCAGAAAAGCAGAATGGGAGAAAGGAACTTCCTGACCACTGGATGACCCAATGAGAAAGAAAAACTTTAAATGCAAAAATGAGCAAACAAGTGCAGGTATGTAAATCTGGCAAACAAAACAAGCAGAGATGAACATCTTGACAAAGAGAGATAAGAGCTGGCACAAGACTGGGGCATGCAAGTATAAATACAGGCATTTGGAGACCTGATTGTTAAGCAGACCAAGTGGCGTGCTGTCTGACAATATGCCTTTCTGAGCTTTCACCTCCAAACATGTATCCAAATTGTGTATTCTGCGTCACCTTCAGGATCTGGAAGATGGCTTGCTAGCATTGGTCTTCCACACAAAAAAAAGACTCCAGCAGTCTTTTTAAAAGTCTAAACTAACGTCAAAATTGACGTCAAAATTGACGGCAACCAAATACTACCTAAAAAACCCCCAAATACTGCACACCTCAGAACAATACTTTGTTTCAAGTCTTCCCGATAGCTGAAAATTCTAACCTTGAATGCCTCTTTACCCATTATTCAGATATTTTAACTTTTTTTTTTTACTTTAGTGATTAGAGTGAAAGAAGGACTGAGAGCACAGTGTAAAATTATTCATTAAATTAAGTTACCTTCTTTCTTCATGATATGGTCCATATGTATTTTGCCATATTCTCATATGCATTAATTATAGAGACCTAACAATCAGGGTCTGAGCCCCGACCAGCAGTAAGTGGCTGCAGGGGCTAGGCCAGTTGCAGTAGCTGGGCCAAAAGCAGCCACAGCTGACAGTCATACACTTTCTCTAAATGAACACACAGGGCTGGGGACCAGGTGACCTGCTGTTCGTTATACCACTGATTAATTATTCAAAAGTATTTGTAAGATAAATTATGTGACATTTTGGTATTTAGATTATTCACAGCATCTACTATATGCTATTGTGCCCAATTGTTTTGTTTGGCTGCATGGCCATATTCACTGGCTGAACAAATGTCACTATAGCTCATATTTCAGATACTCAGGACTTTGAATTCAAAAGGATTTTAATGTTTCCAGAAATATTTCTACCATTCAACTTGTACAAAAATTGCTTATGCAAACTGAATACAAATTGCATGGCCACAGCCAAATTATTATTAGTAGTAGTAGTACTAATAATAACTGAGCAAGTATCTTCGACTGTTTTCATATATTTGAGTATTTACTCAACACTAGAGGGCAGCTGAATTTTGTCTAAGTATCTACCACTACTTGAGCCAGTTCTAAATAAATGCTTGTTACTGCAAGTCTGCTAACATTATCTGCTGGTCCAACTAATATAGTATTGTATAGTTTAGACTTTTAAAAATACGTTTGACTAGAGTATTGGATCTCTGACGTACTTTCCCAAAGTCAGACATTTTAAGCAGAACACTACCTCACACTTACATTTTTATGCAATATAGTCCATGAACAAAACTGAATCATTAAAAAAAATCATGCTATTTCAAATTGCTTGAGAGAATAAAGCTAAGGCCTTTATAAACTAAAAATTCAGTAGTCACAGAAACATATTTTAGTGGCTGGCATAATTCTGATCACATTTACGTACGTGAATACACATTAGTTTAACTCCGTTCTTACTGTGGAATTAGAACAGAACCACGTTTAGAGAAGAATGGATAGAACTTAATTCTCATCTGTACTCAAATTAAAGGCAGAAAAACTTACATAATCAGTAAGTGGACCTTGAGAGAAGCACATGTACTAATAAACACAAATGTTTCTTTCCTTTTGAACAAGCAGTGTCTGAATCTGCTTGTAAAATGTTAGAATTCTAGATTTCACAATAGGTCCGTAATGGCATTTGGCATGGTTAAGTATGAAATAGGGTTTTTTTGTCCTTAGGGACCAGCTTTAGACGTTTTCTAGGCTGTAGAGAAGATGGAGGATTGTGTGGCTAAATCCTCAACTGGGAACCAAGAGATCTGGGTTCTGTCTGCAACTTTCCTGTGTGACCTTGGGCGATCATTTGGCCTCTCTGGCCCACTTCCCAATACTTGAATGGAGATAGAGTCAGAGAAATAAGGCACTGCTGTGTCTATCTTATCTATGTAGGAACATAAGGTCTTTGGGATAGTGATTGTCTCCTTACCACAGGTTTCACAGCACCTAAAAATGGGAACCTGTTCTTTAATGAGGCCTTCATATGACAATTTAGCTCCTGTGATTCCATTTCTCCTTTCTAAAATGGTAACAGATATGTTGAGAATTTAAATGTACTACTGATACTGCACTTGAACACACCTGAAGATCTGGTTCATCTGCCATCGTTGTGGTAGAGCAGATCCTTCAGCCGCTGTCTGTAAGCCTCTCGATCTCTTGCAATTTGTTGCCAGTTCTTGCC
>JAGPOW010001296.1:122902703-122926320 GCA_030014935.1 Caiman crocodilus
GGTCCGGACGGCATCACAAACGAAGTGCTAAAAGCTGGAGGCACTCCCATATATGAATCACTCGCCTCGATATTCAACAGCTGCCTAGACGAAGAAGACATTCCAAAACAGTGATACTGCAGTGCTGAAAAATACAGATAACCTTCTGATCAACGGGAAATATATAAATGAGATTTGTGTTTGTACATGTCAATTTTGGCTTCCTCTGAACCTGTTGCAGACATCAATGTTTTTATACTTAAGGCTACGTAGTTGTTTTCAAACTATAACAAGGCCTTGGATCTCCACAGAGACTGAGTCCCAAGACATACAGTAATTCCTGTCATATAAGCTTCAGCAACCTCTCTATAGTGGGCTTAACCAGTGTTGCTCAGAAAAGCACTTGTTCAAATCTATTTTTGTCAATTTGTCTTCCCTTTGTATTGTGACCTTTCCTTATCCAGCCCAAATGGTTGCACCTCCTAGAAACTGTTCAATGATTTCAGTTTGTAAGACCAGTCAAAAAGACCCTGAACAATTTTCTTCTAGTGCAAAAACAGAAAAGAGCCATCCTGCTGTTTGGTTCTTGACCCTCTCACATCTAGAGACTATGATAATAGGCTCTGAAATGCCTTCTTCCAAAGCCTTTTAAGTGCATGTATTTAGTTCTGTTTGAGGAAGACATACCTTGTGAAATGGGTTTGTATGAAAGTGTGTGTAAAAGGCCCAGGTAAGAAGTACAAAACAGAGCAAATTTAACCCACTGAATTTAGTGTACAACACCAGAGAATAGTCTGGCTCACTGGATTTTTATCTGCACCGTCACTGGCTGTAGCACATTGTGGTTAATTGTGAATGAACTACCCTGTTCATTTGTTGAATAGAAATATTGATTGCTCTTGTAGAAACTGATGAAATATCCTCCAAAAAAGAGAATTGCATTGAGTTGGAAACACTGGGGTTAAGATAATCTCATTTGGGAATATACTTCTAAAACAAGATTTACTGTATTTTAAAGTGTACATGGAGATGCAGTGTATATGTGAACCCTATGTTTCTGATTCAGAAAGTTAGGAATTTCATAGATTTGATGTATAAATCCATCTCCTGGATTAGAAATATGAGGTCAATTTATAGCGGTCCCTGCACACCCTCACTGCAGGCAAGGCATCCAGTCAGCGGACATGTATTGCAGCACCGCTTGCAGGAGACAGGGCTAGGCATGACGCTTGCTTGGTGCAGCCCAGGTAGTGCCACTCGCATGGGATGGGGCTGTGTCGGCTGAGCACCAAGCCCAGCCCTGTCCCTTGCAAGTAATGCCAAGCTTGGCACTTGGCTGGTGCAGCTGCATCCCATGCAAGCACACTATGGAGACACTAGTCGTCCCCTGCAAGCAGAGCCAGCTGACCACCGAGCCTGGCACTGCTTGCAGGGGATGGGTCTGGGCTTGGCCCATGGCCAGCCAGCATCTCCATAGTGATGTCAAGGCCCACAGGCCACGCTCAGGTTGGGCCCAGGCCCCATGACATTCAGCAACAGAGATGTGGTTATACCTGAAATATAGACACATTAGTGTTTAGTGCTCTCCTAATACCAAGAGGCATTAGATTGCCCTTCCTTCCCTTCTCTGAACATCTTAGCCTCAGTATGACTTCACCCAGCGTGTCATTATTTCCTATGCAAACAAAAATTAGCTATGTTTATCATTGTAGCAATCTATTTCCATTCTGCAAAACAGAAAGCAGTGATCAATATTTATTTTTGCACCATTTACCTGTAGCAAGCAGTAAGAGAGAACAGTGGATTTATAAAATAGAGTGCAACATTTGAGGTTTAATAGAGGGTGAAAGATGATAATAGACTATATGCAAAATAGAAGCAGTGCACTGCCGTTAAAAGAAGAAAAAGGGAAAAAAAGCAGCTATTTATTTTTATTTTTACTACAAAATAGTTCAGCATACATTATAAAAACAAACATCTTGTAAACAGAACATCAGTGGGCTTGGATGACAAATACAATCTCATTGGGCCCAATTTTGATTTGGGTGTTAATCAAGTCATGATTTTATTAAAGCAAAATTCCATTCTGACATAAGGGAAGGAAGTGTGAAATGAGAACTAACCACAATCCCAATGCAAAGACCATAATCTGGTTGCTGCCCGCCAAATACTTCTCAAAATATTAGAAGCAGGAGGGAAAACTTCTAATGGAGGATCATGATTAATTTGAGAAATGTTTAGTTGAGTTATTTACTGCACCACAGGGATCTGCCCAAGTATTCAATCTTACTGCAGCACGAGATTACATTTCTGCTGCTTGAGAACTGGAAAGGCAAAACAAGCTCAAACAATACTTTGTCTGCATTGTAACTAGCTCCAAGCCAAGCCCTTTGTTTTTTTCATGTTATGCTTAAATGAGCAATGGACAGGCTATCAAAGCACTGTGACAGCACTTCCCCAGGCTGGTCTAATAATTAAAAATAAATCCAACCGCACTATGACACCATTTACACAAGATTAGTCACTGCAAAAGATTTGAAGGCCTTCCCCTCTCTCAATATTAAAATGCAACAGATCTCCTTTGATTTCTTTGAATAAGGCTCATTGTTGTTCTGCAGAACCTTGTGGGGGAAGAATAAAATAATCAAGACCCCAGGACAAGTCATGTAACCTCAGTACTAATGCTGCAAAAGCAGTGTTGACAGGGATCAGGGCAAAGGATGCACCACTAAGTCCAAGCCCATGGGCTCCTAGGCTAGGAAACAAATGGATTTTTCCATCATATATTTCCTAGGACACATTCTCCTTCCAACATACCCCATCAGCACCACCACCAGCACTACTATTAGCCATGCTGATAGCAACTGCTAGCCTATGCCCGAACTCCGCACGCATAGATTAATTGAGAGGCATGTCTGCATGACACTTTAAAGTGGGCTAAATGCTTTTGCACCCCTTTAGTGGCGTCAGTGTTTGCACACCTTGGCAGCATATTGTGCATTAATTCCAGCTGCTGTAGGAAAAATTCAGTGGTGTAACGTGCCTTAAATGACCTGAGGTGCAGCAAATTAAAACTCTATTGAGGACTTTTAGTTTGCTGCCCCTACAGCAGTGGAGCACAGCACTAGGCTCCATGCAACTCCACAGCTCTGCAGGTAGCCTGACAGCAGCCCGGGAAAGCAGGCTCTGTCAAAGAAAAGCGGCAAGCCCAATTTCCTGCCCCCCATACCCGCCAACCAGCGCCTGCCTGCCTGAACTGCACAGGGGCCCAATGCTGCCCTCTGCACCTACAGTGGCCCCCCCAAGGGCCACCCGAGCCAGATGCCTGGAGGTGAGTGCCACTGGGGCATGGGCACTACTGCTGCAGAGAAAAGCACCAGGCCCTCCCCTCCCTACCAGAGAGACAAGTCAGTCAGTGGGGTGTGTGCATGACACAGGGGGCTTAATCAGCCCTAAATTGAATCAGTGTTTTTTAAAACCCACCACTTCAGTTTAGACCCCTGTTTCATTTACACACCCCAAGAGAAACTTGCTACTTTACTGTTTGTTCCCTGCAGTCCCCTACCACTGTTTGGCTATATTCTCCCTTTCAGGTTTGTCTTTTGTAATAGCGCCTGGAGGTCACCATGGGATATTCCATTCCTTCAAAAAGACACAGAACATTGCAATCACTCATCTCTTCTGTGCATGTCCCCGAGGCTTCACTGCACTTTTGCTCTTCTCCACAACAACGAACAGTGTTCAGGAAGTGCAGTCTCAGTTTCAACAAACATGTTTTAAATAGTGAAAAGGCACAGTTCTTACTCCACTTTCAACCGACCCCCCCCTCCCCAGTATCACACCCAAGTCGCTCACTTCCAAGAGGGTATCCCAGGGTAGTGCGGTGCTGCAGTCTCACCCCCCTTGGGCTGTGCCCCACACGTGCAGCAAGCTCTCAGAGCTCACTGGTACTTTAGCAAGCTCCTTCTCTGAGACCTGCATATGCTGGGAGGTCTTTGAGCTCACTGCTGGTTGGCACGGGTTTTGCCCAGGGTCTGTTGGTTTCAAGCAGCTCCAGAGCCTGTTGTTCTTTGCTCTTTTTCCCTTCTCTCCTTTCCCGCCTCTCCCCCTCCATTACTGGATTCAGCACTAGGGGAAAAGAGAGAAGGAGCAGCCTGTGACAGCTCTTGCTTTCGCTCCACTCCAGAGGCTTTGCATTCATCTTCCCCTCCTTTTCCTGCTGCTCAATTCACATGGTGTGGGGTAGGGTGCGGGGTGAGGAAGAGTCAGGGGAAAAGCAAAGAGCACCAGCATCCAGAGCTGCTTGAACAGGGACTCTGGGATCAAGGATCACAGCAAGGGAAGGCAGAAATCCCCGTACCTGTGTGGCACATGCTCCACTGTATATTCACTCCACTCCCATTGCAGCCTGGCCTGGAAGTGAGCATGCTCACTTTCTGGCATTTGCCACTCATTCTTAAGTACATACATTTGTGCCTGGGCTTTGTCCCATCCAGTTGATTTTTACAGCTCCACTTCTAAGGATTTTTGTCTCAAGGTCTAGTTTTTCCCCATCTCAGACACAAACCTTTTTACACCCTTAACATGGAATGTATGAAACAGCCCTGATTTGGAGATGAGCCAGATGAGCAAGAGAGATGGAGTTAAAAAGAGGTCACATACCTAGATAACAAATCGTTCCACTCACCAGAGCATTTCAGCATCTGAAAACAAAAGCTACCGGGAAGCAGTTCTTTTATCGTACATTATTTTCTCCTACTGGGGCCAGCAATGGTGATTTCCAGCAGCAGGGAGACAAAGCCTTAATTTGCATCTAAAACAGCAGCAGTGGAGAACAGACCTTTCAGGTAAAAACCTACTGCTGGTAAACCATGAATTAAGAAGCCTGGAAATTCACAGCTGGAGTACACTTCTGTGGGGAGACGGGCCTGAGATTAATTGCAAAATGTGAAAAAGCAGCTTAGAACAAACAGTACAGCAGATTTCCTATTGTTTTATATGAATAAATGGTCATCTTTTTGTAGAATATAAACTCCTGCATGAAGTTTCCACATGACTGATAGGCTGAGAAGTTCTGGAGGTTAACTGCTTAAAGGTTGGTCTATATGAGGTTGTAAGGTGAGTACTGTTATTAATCCCTCTTAATGAGAGTGCCAAAACAGTCAAAAAGCAAGATGTGCAAGATGCAGGAATCACTGGATCCATGATCCTTTTCTCTTTACCCTTTTCTTGCCCATCATTACATTTTGTATTTGTGGCCAAGACTTCCAAATGGCCGTTTAAGAAAGACACGCTCAAAAAATAAAGATCAAGATATATCAAATTAAAGTGCAATTTCTGTTGGATCACAGAAGTTGACAAATAGCTGTAAGAATCTCTTGCATGTGAATAAGAGGAAAGGATATCATCTCTTGATCAGGGACATTTTTCACAACTCAACAAATATGACACTGAATCTATATTAAATTCCAGGTAAATTTGTTGAGACTAGAAGTGATAAAGCAGATCAAATGGGCAATCATCCTAAATTCAAGTGTTAATTCTGGCATATTTGGAAACATATTTCATACAGCTCTTCTTGGATTTATATAACCACACATATACACTCCCAGTCTAACACTGCCTCAAGATATGAGAGATGAAAGCTATAACTGACAATGTGAGACTACAACCAGTATTTGAGCTGGTTATATGCACTAACCACCAAAGTTTCTAAAGATTGAAACTACCAAGGAAATGTAACAATTGGCAATAATCTAAAGGTTCGATTTCTGGCAGGCAGGCATTATTACACATCACAAAAAAAGCCTATGAGCTGACATCCCTCAGCAGGTATAAATACCTGCATTACAAAGATCAAACATGCTACTTCTCAAGAAATTGAGAGTTGCTTCTTATACCGATACTTTCCTGCTTCAGAGGTTATATCCATTTGACTAGTGTTAATATAGAAAATGATGTGCTTTGATTTAGCTCAGAAAAATAGCAAAAGGCAAGGCAGAGTAATAGAGAGAGAGAGAGCATGCAAAAATACACTATAAAGACACGTTATTTAATTCCAAATGCCAGTCTCAAAAGCAATTACCAACAAAATTCTCACTAATTTCATTTGGACTGGGATGCAGACCAAAAAATAAATAAATACAACAGGGTCTGGAAAAGGGAGGGAGGGTTTTCTACGTGCTACTACAGGCTCAAGCTTGCAGAAACCTCTTCTTGCAGATCTGCTCTTGGATGAACAATAGGGGGTTTTGCATCTTGGTTCTTCCTCCATCTCTTGCCTCACAGACCAGCTTTGTGGAGATATTTAGGGATTTGGACACTGGCTGAGTACAGACAGTCAAAAAGCCTGAGGCTGAATCAATTCAGTCTTTGCAGGTTAGTCTAAACTGTGGAGATTAAAACGGAGAAACAACTGGACACATTGACTTTAGATTCAGAAATGCATCCACAAGCCTGCAGGGGCTCAGGCCAGAAGCTGGGGAGGAGGGCGGGATAGCCAGCTCAGGCTGTGTGTTCACTTCCTCTTCCTGCTGCCTCTGAGGTCTCTGGGATTTGCGGTCCAAACTCACAGCAGCTCTTCCTGCTTCCAGGCACAGCCAGGGGCTGCTTCCAGGTGCCTCTGGGATTTGTAGTCTAATGTGGCACCCAGCAGTAAATGCGAGTGGGGAAAGTGTTGTTTAAACCCCTTCCCTGCCCCAGATCCCAGCCAGGGTTTGCTGGAGGGGTGGAGGGCGGGCAGTCCCCTGCCCCCCCTCCCCCCTCGTCCTTCTCTGCTGGGGCAGACAGCACTGCCCAGCCCAGGGCTGGAAAGCATCTTGGGACGCTGGGGGAGTCTGATTTAACTTGAACCAGGAAGGAGTCTGGGACAGATGTTCCATAAACCAGCTTGACTTAAATCAGTTAAATCTGATACTACACTGAACCAGGTTCATCTTAAACTAGTTTCAAAATTGGTGAAACTGGTTTATGTGCACTGAACTTCTGTTTTGTTACAGGTTTAAAGCAGTTTCTGATGGCTCAGACCAGTGTATGTGTAACTTCTGCCCCTAGCCAAAATGCTTACAGGACTCCCACTGGCCCCAGAATTCAGTTTGTCCCCTTCACTCCCAAACAAATGCAATATTTTTGCCAAACATCTGGAACCCACAGCAGCTCTGCAAGGCAGGAGAACATTTTTCTTAGAAGAGGAATAAAGCTGAGTGAGTTAACAGTTTAATATCTGGTACTTCCATCTGCAGCATGCATGCAGCCTGCCTTTCTAATGGGAAAGACTTAAGAAACAAATCAGCTTCTAAAGATTTAATAAAATCCTGTTTCTAATATCCTAAATTCGCTAGAGGCAATGAGACTGATAAGCCTGGTTTAGCTTATGATTAGCAGAGTCTGCATCGAACGATTTGTTACCTTACTTTGCCCGAGGTCAGCCCAACTACCCCCATTCATAATTTTAAACCTACCCATAGAAAGCAGTCCCTTGTGCTTGGGCTCAAAACTGAGCCCTAGTCTGAAAAGGTTTTCACAGTGGTTTGAATTCCCATTATATTATTTTTCACTTTTAAGAGGAATAACCTCCCCCCCCCCAAAAAAAATCAAATCTGACAAAGCAACTGCTAGAGGCAAACTAGACTCTGCAAGTTACTGGCTGCAGAAGTTTTAAAGTGCAGCTCTTTGCTGCCCTCTATAGACATAAAACATAACTGCAAATTATTAAATGCATTGTCAATGATTTACTTGCACTTGAATTCTCACTTTTAAACACAAATCTGTGCTTTAAAATAATATGGGACATTTAACCCTAGGCCATTTTCAGCAGGTAAAAAATAAGCTTGCGACTAGGTTCCACATTCCTCTGCCCAAGGAACATGTGTAGGTCAGGTCCTACAGGACTTGAACTTGCTCCACTGAAATCAACACATTTCATCATTGCTGTCACAGGACAAAATAGACCCATTTGCCTAATCAGTCGGGTTGTAAATACAGCAAGAGGTGCAAGAAAAACACTTAAACCTCAAATCCTGTCTATGTATTTCTAATTCTGCCTGCGTAAAAGTATAAAGCTGTCAGACTGCAACTTTGCTCTTTCAGAGCAGAAAGGGAGAGCATGCTGAATAAAGAAGGGCTATACTCAGAGTAGCTCCCTCTTATGCATGCATGCACCCCCACTTCCCTTCTTTTGACTTTCATCCTTGTTCTGACCACTGAGTCCCTCTGTCACTTCCGACAAAGTCACCTCATATACTTCATCAGGGTGCCATGGGATTAACATTTCCAGAGCACTTCGAAAAAGAAAAGGGCTAAGTATTATTCCATTAAACCTTTTGGCTGCAATAAGGCTTTCAAAACAAATCTGAACTCAGACTTAAAACAAGAGATGCTAGGGCCCTATAGGAATTTCTTCTTTATATAAAAGGTTGGTCTTTCAAATACTTCCCCCATCTCCCTGCAGAGTCTGGCCTCTCCTTGCCTTGAGGAGAGTGTCAAGGAAATGATCACTTTCTATCACAGAAAGTTTATCCAAGTTGTTTTAAGAGATCAAATGGAGGTTTGAAAAGTGCCTTTTTGCGACAAAGTGACAGGATAGGGAAAAAAACAGCTTCTTTTTCCTCTTAAAGAAAGAATGCCATGATGAACATTAATCCCAAACATGCATCACTGCAGGCACTACTACATGGGGGCTTCTGTGACATATGCTAGAGAAATAAAGATAGTTTAGGGAGAGCTGGGACAGAGTACAGAGGGAAACTTGTGGTTGTGAGGGATGTGTTACCTACGCTAATGTATCTAAAACCTCCTAACACTGCCGCTTATTGTGCCAGTGGAGATATTGAGGCACAGATGAGCACTGTAAAGTGTTTTGAGATGTTCGTAAAAATATAGAGGATCATCATTATTTACAGTATCAGTTATTTAAGCTGTAGCCTTTTTTAGACAGGGCAGTTAAATTTAATTTGGGGAGCTATTCTACTGGTCAGACTCCGACTTTTTCCTTTAGTCATATCATAGCCTTAATAGCTAGCCATGTTTCCGGAAAACATCCCAAGGGAATTATCAGAGTCTCTGTAGTAAAACCTCCTAGAGGTATGGCATTTCCCTTACTAACAAGAAAATACCTGTTAAAGAGATGTCCCTGTGGATTGGGCTAGGTGGGGAGGGGTGTTTTAGCAAACAATATTTCGATTTTCATTAAAGGAAAAGATTGTTTGGTTTTAAACAAAATCCGACGACCCAACAAAATCCTGCAACCCCAAATCTATAGCAAGGCGTGAATACATAAGAACCCAAATATAAAAATGGCATAGAATGTAGACTGTGAACTTTAGACCATCTACATTATTGCAGATAAATGGTGGTGAAACTCCATTATGAAGTTACAACAGCACAAAGGTGGAACCAGGTACTAATGAATCAAGCTCTCCAACCATAAGCAAAGATTAAACGGATAAGTGCACATTCACTGTCCAAGCTGGTATAAAACATGAAAGGAAAGAAAAGCTACTATATATGGTGAAAACAGATCTCAAAAAGGCTTTCAGATGAGGACAGATTTTATTTTTAAAAGCAGAGAGCAAAGTAGTACAATGTACTGAACCTCGAGTATTCATTTATAGTTGTGCAAAAAGCATGTTAAAAGTGATGCAAGACGCTCATTTGGCAGCACTTTATGCTGGTTTATGCAGATGAGAAAAAGTCTAAAAAAGTAAAAAAAAAGGCAACATCACCACTTTTGACCTTGAAAGGAGACGTTTTAAAAAACTAGCACCGTCTCCAAGTGTTGAATTCAAAGGGAATAGGAAAACATTTGTGACAGCAAAAGTTCTGCTTCATTCCCTTTGTTATGTTGAAATTGTGAATTTTCTATTTGCATACAAATGTTGTTATTAATTACTGCAAGCAACATGCACAATAATGTAGGCCAGCCATATGCCAGCCCCTCCCTCATATTTTGTTATTCAAACACTGGCTCTCTCCCAAAGTCTAGCTGTGTATAGTCTAACCTAACTGAAACAGAATCCCAATCTGATTTTGCATAAATTTGGCATGAACATTATTTGCACCTACAGCCCACACAGCCAAATCTTTAAATCCTAGCCAACTTGACTCAACCCTTCCTCTATCTGACATAGATTAAATTAGGAGACAACTAATGGTTGATGGATATTTCAGAGGAGATCCTGTCTCAGAAAACACTGGTGTACTCCCAGTGTTCTGGACACAATTTCTTTCCCACCCAAAAGTTTTGCCTTACTGACCTATTCATTTAATAACCATCATGGGCTTAAATTAATATTTCTGTAGACAAGGATACATTTCCACCCCTGTTCTGTAGATTGATTGACACAGACTTAAATTTACAGAGGAGCTGATATTGTCCAAGTGCTGTCGAAGATAGGCATTTTTCTCATTGAATGTAAGAATTGCAGAGGACTATAAGCAACCTAAAAGTTTTGAAAAGGGTGTTTGGAATTTCTCCTTCCTCCCCACAGTATTTACCAGATAATCCTCTGCAATCCCCCAATGGCAGAAACAGCTACAACAATCTGGAACTTGAAAATGCAGTGCTTTTAGATTCTCATATTATTTCACATTTTTATTAAAAGAGAACGTTGACATCTGCCTCAACAATCACCCTGACAAAATTGGCAGACCGATGCAAATGACAATGTGTATTCATGCAATATCATAAACCTTATTTTTAAGGTTTCTGCAGGTTGATGTGAGTGATAACATGCATATAGCCTAATGTAATCAACCCTGCTTTTAAGGTTTCACCTGTCTGCTGACAGCAGAGTCACATATAAAGAATGGAAAAAAGAGATTTTACAGAACAAATTACATTACCTATAATTTGTATGTTTCCTAGCACATCAAGAATAACTTACACATGGTGCAGGGGGTCAGAATACTTGCATTCTCTTCTGCTTAGGAGAAGCATTCTTATATGCATGCAGGACATTGGAATAGCTGACCGTTGAGGTTTTTTCCAACCCTATGATTTTATTCCTGGTTTTGCAACTGATAAACCATGCGAACATGGCAAAATCCCTTTACCTTTGTATCTTGGTTTTCCTCTCCCATCTTTTGTCTGTCTTATCTTTCTCAAAAGGTAGACTTTACTGCTGCAGTAAACTCACATGGGTTTTTTTGGTGTTGTCTTAAAACAACCAGATGGTTGAAACTTGGAATTCCCATTCCCAAAATCTCAGAAAATTCCTGGAAAATAAAATCCCCATACATTTATTGGAAAATATTGAAGGAGCAAATTGAAACTGCTTAATCAGACTAGGCTGAAGCCCCTTTTCAACTTTTTTATAATTCAATTCATCTTTATCATCTAATAAACCATAAAGGTTGTAATAAGCCAAGATGAGATGCTTCTACCTTATTGCTCTTAGACAAAATATTTCAAACTTAAGATGCTGATAGCTAGATAGATAGATATTTGAAATTCACGAAGAAATGTTTTGATTGTGTAAAAACAGCATGATCCCATAGGAAGGTGCAGAGAGAGAATTCCACTGGAAATTTTTTAACCAACTCTAACAAACCAAATGATCCAATGAAGCAGGTATGAGCCTAGAGAAATATTTCTCTAAAACCTTCCACGAGTGGAAATAAAGCTCCTTCTAAAATGAAATGGTGCCCACAGCTGCTCCCCCACGGCATCCACCAGTGCAAGGTGAATGTAGTTTTTGAATTTGTGAAGAAACCTGCTACATCCTTAAAAGAATTATTCTGAGGTGCTTCATCATTCTCATATGGACTCAGAAGCATGAAGCTTCCTGCAATCACAAACTCCTATATACAGCAGCATTTTAAAAAGGAACAGAATGAGAAATAAGACTAGAACATGGCCAAGTACAAGACCCAGTGCCATGACCACTATCCTCTTGCTAACTTGGGAAGGGGAGACTATGCCTTCCTGTTTTAATATAAAACATTCTCTAAAGCCTATTCAATCACATGTACAGGTTTGCAGCAGAATTTCATAGCATGTGGTCATGAAAAGAATTCATGAGGAATTCTTCCAAGCCTCCGAGTAGAAGTCTTATCAATGCACCGAACATGGATTTGCTACGTACTGGTCAGCCCTACTAATGCAAACTATGTAGAGTCCACTGATTTACTTTCAAAATGAGAATGTCCTCTTCTGCATTTGATTTTGTATAATGGGAAAACAACAAAGATTGTTTAGTGTTACAGTAGCAGTCAGGCCCAAACAAGACTGGATTCCCTTTAGAGAAAGAAGTTACACATAAACCAGTATAAGTGATCAGAAACTGCTTCAGATCTGTAACACAACAGATGTTCAGTGCACATGAGCTGCATTCAAAATGGCCAAAACCAATCCAGGTTTAAGATAAATCTGGATGGATGTAGTATCAGTCTTAACTTATTTAGTTTATTGAGTCCCAGGTCCTCTCCAGAGTCAAGTTAACTCACAGTCCTCCAGCATCCCAAGACATTTTGTACCTCCCCTGCAAACCCATCTCGCAGGGTGGCTGGGTAGGGAAGCCTTGGCCAAAGCTGTCTGCTGCAGCTAAGCAGGGAGGTATGCTGTAGCACTTTCTGATTTCTGGCCTGAGCCACTGCAAGCACGTGGCTGCATTTCCAGAAACAAAATGGATGGCTGTTCACTTGCTTATCAGTTCAGTCTATGCAACTTTAAACTAACCTACAAAGATTGAACCAATTCAGCCTCGGGCTTTTTGACTGCCTGTACTTAGCCTTTGTGATCATGCTATACAAAGCCACTGGAGAATGCCCCCAGCTATTAAAAGAAGCTCTAAATACAACAAGTGCGTGTAACAAACAAGTAGAGACAGAAAGGCTGGGAGAATGGCACTAGGAGCACCAGGGGTATCTGGAGACACAGAAGGCCTGTATGCACACGTAGATGTTCATTTTCAGTATTCTAAAATGACAGCATCTATGTATAACATGGATTTGAAACAGAAAGAGCAAGGACCATTGTTTCACTCTCCAGAAGAGCAGAACTGAATGAACAGGTGGAGATAAGAGTTCATTTCTTTGCTCTTGGCTGTAAAGCTGGCTATGCTTACTGAGCTGGCAAGTGCCATAACATCTAACAGAAAGGAGCTACTCTGACCCAACCGTTCTTGCCAACCTCATGTTGGCCTTTTCTAAGTCCTTTCTGTTCTTGCTGACATTGGATCAGCCACATCCAGGTCACCAAACTTTGGGGTTCTACTGTAAAAGGAGCAGTCACGCCAGGTGATCTGAACACAAGCTATTCATTGCAATTCTTCTCAAAGTGGAAAAAAAAAGTAATTTTAATCAACATGGTGATGACTGACTGTGGCTGCTGATGCATCATCTTTATTAGGGCTTCTAATATTGCCAATATAGTGCACCTGAAGAAACATTAGTAACCATGGGAAATTATAGGTTTCCTAAAGTAGACAGGACCACTGGGGTCAGATGTTCTGTATCAACTATTTCACCACCACAAATTTAGTCTGATGCTCCTGGCACATCAAATGCCCTTGGTACAAACAGAAAAAAAAACAGGTATGCACTTATCCAGACAGCTATGATCTTCCTGTGGCAACAGAGCTTTTAATGACAATTAGCTGTTTTCTGTACAAGTCACTTACTGCTCCCCTGTCATTACCTAATAGCCCTGGCCAGATGAAGCAGAAAAAAAGAAGGATTTGTTGGGATGTAAAGGGCATAGATGCCATGAAGGTGATGAGAGCAACTGGCTTGTAAATCTATTTATGGAACCATCCTGCTTTTTCAGGAACGTATCAGGCACTTGTAACTTTTGTAGAGCTCTTAAAAAAAAAAAAAAATCAAAGTTACAGAATATTGGAACTTTTAAAAGGGTACTTTGACCCTCAAAGCGAGAGCCCTGCTAAGTGAAAGACTTTTAACATGAACACAAATCCATACTAGGGAAAAATATTCTGTTAAAATACATTATGTACCTCTGCACTCGAGACAGTGACTCCTGTTCTGAGCAGTGTGGTAAGTTCTACTGCAAAAAAACAAGTTGTTCACTTTACTGTCCAACATTTTTTTTCCATGTAACCATTGGATAAATAAGAGATACATCTTTAATAATACTAATTTTCACCTGATGACTTGCCTTCCTAAAGCTCTGTCCCATGGAGTTTCACAGGCTTTGGACCAGGTACATGAACTACAGCATCCCTGGCCACTTAATGTGAAAGACAAAGAGCCTCCTGTCCATATGTCATATGAGGAGCTCAAACTAAGGGCTAAAATGAATCTTAGACCCTGAACACACACATGCGCACAGAAACACATGCAAACTCCAGAACTCTAACACACTTCTTTTGGAATGGGGTATAAAAATTCCCAGCCAGTTCCACAAGAATGGAAAGAAGATAGGACAGGATCTTATGAAATAGCTAAAAAATTGCAAGCCCCTGGCATCTTGGAAATACTAATGCATCTAAAGGTGCTTATTTTTTCCTGCATAAAACCAACTCTAGTGAATACATAGCATAATCTGGCTCTTGGCCATTACAAGTTTGAAATCTTAGAAGCTGCCGGCAAAAGTCAGCTCAGAACGAATACACTTGTAATAGAGAGGTTTGGAAAACAAGACTAAATCCGAATGCAGCTTCACTTAAATATTAGAAAGTTCCATACTTAAAAGAGAAAACAAAAAAATGTTACTTTAAAAAGCTAATACTAAGAACAGTGCACCGTTTCAGAATAAAGTGGTTACCATTAGCTTCATTTCATCTGAAAGGAGCAAGAAATAATTATAAACTTAATAGATTTTTTCTTCCCTGCGACTTAGCTATAAGAATGCAGCCAACATTCTTTAGTGCTATTTTCATCTCATTTTGCAAGCCAACATAGGATTATTTATACAATCATTATAAAATGATATACATGCACATAAAAATTTAATTTGTGACATTCCTGTGGAAATCAGATAAACTGGTCTCAACTGAAAGCCTGAAACGTTATTTTTCATCTTCTATTAATTTCAAGCTTTTCAAAGCTGATTATTCAAACAACAGAAGAAAATGGAAGAGTGTTTCTACTTGCTTTAAATTTCATCATATCTTCAATGAAAGATACTCAATTTCTCCTGCAAATATTTGTCAGAGTATTTTCTTTAAGGAAAAAAAAAAACCCGCTTTCTTTGAACAAACAGATAGTGATTCTTTAGAGTACGCTTTTGAAAACACTAGAAAATAAATAGTCCAGTTCAGACTAACAGGAAGTTTTTAAACGAAACTTTACAATGCATAAAAATGGAGTATTTGGTACTTGTAGGTTTAAACCAAAGAACAGGTTTTAATAGGCCACTTAAAGCTTCATGCAACTTTAATTGTTACCATCCATCCAGAAGCCAGTTATGGATACAATCTCTTACAAGGAATACCAGCTGCTCTCTGCAATGTCATGTCTATTAGTTCCAGTGAAAAAATGATGGTATACACTAGCTAAAGATCTGGCCTTTTACCATTTGCCACTGCAAGTTAACTCAGTCCCCCGGACAGACATGACAAAAGCAGAGCTAAAAAAAAAAAAAAAATCATGATTTTGTTCTCAAACAAGCCTTAGAAACCATACTGAGGACAGTGGCAGTCACAGCTAAGGAAAGCTACCACAGAAAAAATACTCTCCCGCCAATAAATCTCATATAAATTGCATAAATAAAATAAAAAGTAATTATTAATTACAATAATTATTAATATTTTCCTTCTACAGTCAACCTTGAAGGGCACATAAATGAGTTTCTCTCCAAGCTGAAGATATTTCTTTCTCCCAAGAAATGATGAGTTATAGGGAGACTGTTGGAGTAATGCATTTTGATCAAAATTTCCAACCCTGCTTCCTTATTGATCTGTCGTTTAAGAGTGCTGAGCCCCTGCAGTGCCCAGAAACTTCCAAAAGATTCAATGATGCTCAAAGCTTCTGAAAAATCAGATGACCTATACTTAGGTATCTACCCAGTGATGTGGGCATCTGAGATAGAAACCACTACACTTTATTATCCTTTGCTGGTCAGCAGTGTTCTTTAGATGCTTCCACAGTCTCTATCAGAGGTCATGTCTGAGAGTCCACTGTATTTCTAACAGCACATCTGATGATCAGTTTAGTCCTTATAGCCAATAGCAAACAGATATGAAGAACTTCCCCAAAACTAGAGTTGTTCTCACACATACTGACTCTGAATCAGCCTCCCTCTGAAACACTGTAATTCCCCAAATAATTGGTTTTTGTTATTCACATCTTATTTTCAGAGCTTTCAATGAGAGAGGTAGAATAAAATAATCTTTCCATGTTCTGCACAGAGCCACCATTTCATTTTCACTCTAAGGCTAGGGACAGAAGATACACACAGACGGTTTAAGTGATCAGAAACTGGTTTAAACCTGTAACTGAACAGAAGTTCGGAGCACATAAACCAGTTTCAAAATGGCTGAAACTCGTTTGAGATAAACCTGGTTGAATGTAATAAGTCTCAACCAACTTGTGTCAACCTGGTTTATGAAACTTCTAACCCAGACCCCTTCCTGGTTCTAGTTGAATCAGAATCCCTCAGAATCCCAGCATGCATTGTAGCCCTAGGCTGGGCTGTGCTGTCTGCTCCAGAGAGCAGGGGTGGCCCTACCCCTAGCTGGAGCAGTGAGGAATGGCTCACTGGCCCCTCCAGGCAAACCCCAACAGGAATTTGGGGCCTGGGAGGTGGGGCAGAGGTGGGGGGGGGTTAATCCCCTCTTTCTCTCAGTACAGAGCTGCCTTGCTCTCATAAGCTTAGTGCCAGCTGTGACTGTGGACTACAAATCCCAGAAGTACCTGGAAGCAAGAAGAGGAAGTGAAGAGCAACCCTGTGGAGTCCTGTTTCTCTGGGACTGGACTGCAAGTCCCAGAGACTTTGGGGACAGCAGGAAAAGTAGGCAAACACAGCTGCCATGCTGTGTTTAATTTTCAGTTTGTAGTTTTTCAGAGACAGAACTATTTTTGTTCAAGCTTTTTATGAATATAGTGCTACTACCCCCCACCCCCGGCTTCCGGCTTGAGCCACCGCAGGCATATAGCTGTGTCTCTTAAATCAAAGGTGAATTTGTGTTCATTTGCTTATCAGTTCAAACTGTGCCGCTTAGACTCATCTGTGGGGTTACTATACATCCAGGTTTTCCCAGACATGTCTTCTTTTTTAGTCTTTTTTCAAACCTGACCAAATGTCTAGGTTTTTGCTTTGCTCTACTGGTGGGAGCAGGGGGAGGGGTGCTTGTATGCAGGAAGCACCATGTGTGCCTGGGCGCAGCCCCAGAGCTGCAGGCAGGTAAGTCTGGGTTGGGGGGCTGGGGCTGTGGCAGGGCAGGGAGGTTGGTTGCCCCTCCAGTGAAGGAAGGGGACAGGGAGGGGGCCTTTTGAGGTCAGCGGGGAACTCCATGGCCAGGCCGGCAGCACAGAGGCTGGTATCCATGCCTGCAGGGGTGGAGCACTCAGGAGATGCTGCCCAAAGGAGGGGGACTGCGGCCAGGCCCAGCATGGCAGCCCCAGTTGAGGCGGGGGATGCCATAAACCTTCTCTCTGCTTCCTTCCAGCCTGCACTGGGGCTGAACTCACTCTGAGGAGTGAGGGGCACCAGCATGGCCCAGGAGGGCAGGGTACTGAAGTTTGGGAGTGAGGGACACTGCCAGGGCTGGTGTTTGTGGGGTGCTGTGGCTTGGGAGTGAAGGGCAAGAGAATGGACAGGGGCAGGGAACTGGCATATCCTTTCCCTCCCACAGTTATCAACCCCTGCATAGCAGGGGGTCCTCTTTTTTGGAACTGAAAATATGGCAACCCTACTAACCTCCAAAGACTGAATCAGTTCAGCCTCAGGCTTTTTGACTGTCTGTTCTTAGCCTCTCTCTCTCTCTCTTGTTTGTCACAACTCACCTGAAGAGACAAAAGTCCACCAATCAGTTCCTTGGGTGGCTGAGGTTTATCCCTCATGTTTCTTTAGAGGAAAAGTAGAAAAAGTTCTCAGGAGATTGATTCTGGGTCTGATTCCCCATCACCCTGAAACTTCTGTGGTTGTATGCCTGTGGGAAGGGGGCTAAAAGTAATTCAGGTTTGCTGAATTATACATCGGTTTCACAGAAGTTTAAGACAGAGAACTCTCCCTCAGTATAGTGCCATACACTGCATAACCGATTGCTTCCGTGTAGGCTGCCATGGCAAGATGAAGTCCACATCCCAGCAACTTGTTCTAGCTATTTTGTTTCCTAAGCTACCTTCAAGCGCTGAAGTTGTTAAAATCCTGCTCTATACTTGGCTAATGCCAAGAGTAGTGCCCCCTTCTCTGACACCTACAGAGGTCACCACCATGAGCAAGGGCTCTTGTTAGTGCACTTCAGAAACAGGGATCATAAACCTCTGGCTTGCAGGGCAGCTGCAGTACGCTCAGAACCCCTGACATGAATGCCCTCCAAGACTTGTACTAGGGAAAAACTTGACTGTATTTTAAAAAGGTCAAACTAAATTAGCTGTTTCACTAAAAAAGTGAAGTGCCAGAGCCCAACAATTAAGTTAATTAGGGCCCAGCTCCAACTAAAGAAACCTTAAACTACAGATGTCATTCAGTGCTGCCAGCTCACTCAATTTTAGTGCAACCCTCACAGGGCAAAATGAAGTTTCTAACCTTCATACCAATAATTGTGGAACAAAATTTGAAAGTCTTGACCAGGCACATACTAAAAAAGTTGGCAAAATGCCAACCGCTCCAAATGTACAGTATTTTAATAAACTTACGACTTTGGTGGGCCTGACATATCTGTTAATACTTTGCCTGGCAATGCTGGGGACTTTCGTCTGTGAATGGTTCCACTGGCTTCACTACAGGATTGCCAACTGTCCATAAATTTGTGGACACAGTAAAATAAAGGTGTGATGGCAGCATGCCGCCATCACAGGCACAGACTGAGGTCAGGAAGGGTTGCGGGGCAGACACAACCCCGAGACAGAACCCCGGGCAGGGTTACTTGCCTCTGGGAGAGACGGTGGCGTCAGAGCCGAGACTGTGACAGCAGCTGCAGCCGCAATTACAGCCGCGCGAGCCGGCATTACGCCGGTTATTTAAGCAGCTGTTCCCAGTGAGGGAAACAGCTGAGCCAATCGTGGTGGCCATGTCGGCTGCCGCGGGAGAGTTTAAAAGCCCCAACAGCACCCTCAGGCAGGGGGAGCGCGCGCACGAGAGAGACGGTGGGCAGCACATCTGGTGTGCTGCAGCTCCCCTTTTGGAAAGTCCCCAGCTAGGCTGCGCTGGACCCATGCTGAAGCTGAGGCAAGGTTTGGAGCCTCTGACGGAGGCAGGAGGAGGCTCGAAGCCTCTGTCAGAGGCAGGTAGATGGCAGGAGCAGACCCCACCCAGACGTTCTATAGACCAGTTTCACCTAAATCAGTTGAAGTTGATACTATATCCAGCCAGGTTTCTCTCAGACCAGGTTTGGCCATTTTAAACTAGTTTATGTGCACTGAATTTCTGTTCTGTTACAGGCTTAAACCAGTTTATGTGCAACTTCTGTCCCTTGCCCTTGTGTCTGAGCAGGAGTGCAGCTCAGTGTCCTGCAGGGAGCTCTCCCGCAGAACCCCTGTAGCCCTCTTCCAGCACAAGCCAAGTACTGCCACTGGGTCCCATTGTCTATGGTCTGCCACAAAAGTAGAGAGGCCCAGACAGTTTGAGGCACTCGGCAGGACAGAGAGGAGATGGTGTAGCCAGGATGGGGCTGCAGGGCTGTGGCAGGGGAGATATGGCAGGAGAGGATCCATGCCACTACGTGGAGAATGGAATGGCAGGGCTCAGATTGGCGGCTGGGGGACAGCATGGTGTAGGAGGTATCAGGGTGTGGAGTAAGCAGGGGACTCCAGAGGTAGGGGCAGCATGGTGTTAAACCACTGCTGCACTCAAGTAAGATTTTGGCTTGTGTTAAACCCCTAAATTTGAATACGGCCATTGTTACCGACAGTCAGGGCCTGGTAAAAAGGTTATATTCACATTATTTGAAATATGTCAATAAAAATGTTTGGTTTTCAGTAGAAAGTTTGTGGGTTCTCAATAAAAAAAGGATTCTCCTGGGTTAGCGATTCTGCTTCAGTATGATAGGAAGGTGCATTACACGCATTCACAAAGTGATGGTGGATTGTATAGGATTTCACAGACTACAGGTCAGAGATAAGGAATTCACAAATGTAATACAGAAGGAGAGAAAAGATATAATTATTGCAGCCCTGATTTCTACAAGGGGAGCAGTAGAATTTACATTTTATGTAATTTACATTTTATTTTATGTTTTCAGAAGCCAATTCAGCTGTGTCACAACCTGATGATTTGCCAAATAATCCTTTTCCAAAATACAAATAAATAAAGCAAGTTTTACTCAAAACAGAGGGAAAGAGAAAAACCAGAACAGGGAACCTTATTTTAATTTTAAAAATTTAACAGCATCTAAGGCCTTTAATCTACAAACAAGGAAGCACGTGAATAATTTCACAATTATAGAGGCATCCCACCATGTCTATGAGAACAGACCATGGTCCCATAGGCCAGGATGCTATGCAACAGGGCTGCTCATGTATATGGAGTTATATGTATGCTTAAGTCTTTGCAGAGTGGGTCCCCCAATTCTGAAATTCTTTTAATAAGAAACAGGTCACAGGAGAGAGGGTCAGGGATAATGCCACGCTATTAGAAGGAAGCCAATAAGAGGTCAGCAGTACACAGAATAGTCAAAACACTAGATCTGAGTTGCTAAATCCAATGGATAAAATATTCTCAACTGGAAAATCTGTGGCAAAATTTACAATTCAATTTGGGAAATTTGTTCAAAACTGCAAGATTTAACTCTTCACTTTGAAAGTGGCCCAAACTTACTGTGAGTGAAAACATTTATAGTGCCAACCCCCCTACGCCTCTCTCTCACATCCCACCCTCCACCCACAAGCACGCCCATCCTCACAATATTTCTACCTAAGCAGTTATACTGTATTAATCCCAAGGTATCTGAGCACCTAGACACTAAAATTCCCAAATAAACTAGAAGTTTCATGTAAGCCCTCACCCCACACCAGAATCTTGAGCTCCTCAGCTTCTGTGTAGAACAGTCCTACAATAGCTGAACAAATATTAGTTAATACAATCTGGAGAGACTTCTCCCACAAAAAGTCATAACTTTGCTATGATATAACACTTAGCACATGTTTTATTACTTAAACATGTGGGCACTCATGTTTTAAGTGCAGTTAACACATCCAAAGCCTAACATGCCACACGGCTCAAAACAAATTAATTGAGAAGGGCTCATTTATACAGGTCTAAACTCCACAATATTTGCAAATTAAGGAAATACTCCTTTCCTGTTTAAAGAGATTATTTCAAATGTTATTTTCTGGAATAGAATTTAGGACACTATGAAGAACACAGGGCTCGCTCTCTTTTACGCACTAAAATATTTATTTCCCTTTCTCCATATAGAATATTATAGTCCAGGTAGCCAGATATGTTTCACTGGGTGTATTACCATTCCTGAAAAAACTACAAGTTTAATACATGCCGAGGGCTGTTTCCATTCTAAATAATTAAGGACAACTCACACATTGGAGATGCATAATTTAAAGAGACACATTAACAATATTAAAAACAATAGTTAAATATCTTTAAAATGGCATATAGCTGTAATTATAATTTTCAGTGGGCAAGATTGTTAAAAACTCATTTGCCACCTGCTGCCTCACACAAGTCTTGATCATTTAACTAATGAAGTACTTGGTTATTTCATTGTGCAAGTTCTGTCTTACTTTAATTTGGTGCGTGATAAGAGCAGACATAAATGAACTGGAAATGAAAACTTACTGTTTAATACTTTATTAAATCAATTATAAGCCATCTTTCTACTATATCCACACTCATTAATGTGCAGAAAATAAAGTACTCCAATTAGAAGTATGGCATGTTTATTTAACAACTAGAATAATAGAGGAGCTAAAAAATCTTTATACATATATATTGCTTTCAAACGTAGATTTTGCTTTCAAACATCAACTTTTGTAAACATTTCCCTTCATATCAAATTATAAAGGATTTTAGACTTCTGAACACTTTAGTCCTGGTAATGTTCTGTTGATACTATTCCAATATAGCATATATTCATTTATTACAAATCACTGATATCCTGCATGAAAAATGGCTTTCAGAGTGTAGCCATGGTTGATAATTTCAAAGTAGTCTAGGGAATTCAGACTTATTTCTTCCATTAGTTTTAACTGGAGATGGGTATAAAACCTGTAGATAGCTTTGACATTCTCAGTTTCTCTATTTAACTTCAGAATGTAAAGATACAGTAATAAATATTGCCTCAATTCTGTATATTATGTGGACTTCTAAACAATATAATCTCCAAAGATGCAATTCGGTAATACAGTTTTATGGCTTGTAATCTAAGGTAAATTGCACCTGGCACCTGACTGACAGTCAAGATTAAAGTCACATTAGTCTTTGATGAATATGCTTACTTCCCATTGTATACACTATTTTCTCCAGCAACTGCCACATAAGACATGGTAAGGAATAGATTATAGATTTACAGATGTTTGGGTTGGAAGGGACCTCAGTAGATCATCAAGTCTGACCCCCTGCCATGGGCAGGAAAGAGCACTGGAGTTAGATGACCCCATCCAGGTGCATGGTTTAGCCTTCTCTTAAAGATCCTCCAAGGTAGGGGAGAGCACCACCTCCCTTGGAAGCACATCCCAGACTCTGGCAACCCTTACCATAAAGCTGTTCTTTCTGATGTCCAACTTAAATCTGCTCTCCGTCAGTTTGTGGCCATGGTTCCTAGTTACTCCAAGGGGTGCCTTGGTAAACAGAGCATCTCATATTCCTTGCTGCACCCACTGCCCCGTGAATTTATAGGCAGCCACAAAAATCACCTCTCAGCCTTCTCTTGTGGAAGCTGAAGATATCCAGGTCCCTCAACTGTACCTGACCATTGCCACACAGAGGGGTAGTATCACCTCCCTGGACCTCTTCACCATGCGCCTGCTAATGCATGGTAAAGAGTGCTTAGCTTTACTAATCATTTCATCACATTGACAACTCATGTTCATCTTGGTGTCAACAATGTCCCTGACATCCCTTTCTGCTGCTGGAGAAGGTCATCCCCCAGCCTCTAAGTGTATTCAGTCTCTCTGATCCTGATCTGACATTTGGATGAGTCAGGGATAAGATAAATGGATTTAAATAGGTATATGAGATATTAAGGTCAGACCCACAGTGTGTCAAACAGCAAGATTCCACCACCTAAAGGCTGGATCCAGACACGACACGTAGGCATGTGCATTTCTTTAGGGACAAACAGCACTGGAACAATATGCGCCCCTGCTACTTGTCCACCATGAGTGCCCATGCATGTGTGCTCTGGTTTATGGCACATTGTCTCAGGTTAGGTAGAAGAGGCTCAGACCAGCACCTGGGATGGCCCCAGCAGTCTTATTTGAGATCCTCCCAGGGCTGCAGGAGTGGTGATCTGCTAGTATGTAGCATGGCCAGCAGCTGGAGCATGGCTCTGGCTGGCTGGGCTTCAGTTTCAGTTTACTTATTTCCATTATGGGCTTTGTGTAAAAAAAAAAAAAAAAA